>VXBA01005708.1:12121-88160 GCA_013399895.1 Serilophus lunatus | reverse complement strand
GTGGCAGCGCGGGGCCGGAGCGCCGAGCCTGCCCGGGCATCCCCCGCCCCGCGCCGGCAGCGGGCCCCGGTGCCCTGGCGCGGAGGGTCAGTGCCCGCCTGCTCGGAATCCCGGGATCTGCTGCCTGGAAAAGGGCTCCGGCATCACCGAGCCCAGCCTGGGACCCAGCACCACCACGTCAACGCCACCATGGCAGTGAGCGTCGTGTCCAGTCTTTCCTTAGACCCCTCCAGGGGCGGTGACTCCAGGACCACCCAGGGCAGTCCGTTCCAGTGTCTCATCGCCCTTTCTGTGCAGAAATTCTTCCCGATGTCCGACCTAGGCGCCGTGCCGCTCCGCCCCCGCTCGCCCCGGTCCCTGCCCTGGCGGTGCCGTGTCACCTCCCCGCGCCCCGGGTTTTCCCTGCCTTTGGCTTTTCACGCCGTGTCGCAGGTCGCTGCCTTCGCCTTTTGATCGGCCGCGTTCGTGCTCTGACATTCCGCTCCGAGAACTTGCCGGGGTCTGGAGGCGGGCGGGCTCGCTGCCAGGAGCACCCGGCCACCGGCCGCCGCTCCCCGCGGTGCTCCGTGCCCGCCCTGTGTTGGTCCCAGCGCTGGCCCCAGCCCGGGAGCCCCGCTGAACCCAGAGCCGGGCGGGCTTGGCTCGGTGGCGGCTCTGGGGAGCTCTTTGCAGGCGGGACCGGCAGCTCGTGTCCAGCACAGGTGTGTGGGAGGTGCGTCTCCATCAGTTTCCCGTGGGAGAACACGATACACCTGTCCCCAGACAGCTGGCCGCTGGCCATTAAGCCCGGGTGTGTTGGCTAAGCAAGGGCTCCTTCCTCTCCCCGAGGAAGAGCCAGCTGGCACCATGGGATGGGTATTTCTTGGATGCCACTTGCGCGGTACTGTGGTTGAGAGACTGATGGGAAGCTAGGATTACAATTTGGGATTGCTTGGCCGGAGTGCACTTGTTGAGGGAGAGCCGTCCTGAGGCCTGAGCGAGGGCTCCAAATACAGCACTTGGCTTTAGGAAGAGCCATTAAGCCCTTTTTCACTGTGTGACTGGCACGTGAGCACGGGGTGCGTTTGCAGAATTGTTCCACGTAAAGTGTAAAGTTTGATAAAATTTACCTGCAAATTGGAGGTGATACTTTTCTATCAGAAGACTAGAGAGAATAGCCTTCCATTATAACCATCTGGAACTTCGGAGAAGGGGAGACTGAAAGTGGAAAAATGACAATTTGTAAATAAAATTTTGAAGTGGTTAATGGAATGTTGCTGCTTTAGATTGGTAGGGAAGTTCAGGGATCTTTCTGTAGGACTAAAATGTATTCATGTGTCTTGATAATTTAAACTCTGAGTTGAGAGGTTGTAGTATCAAAATGATTAATAAGTGAAAGGTAGTGCACTGATTCCAGTGGAGGATTAAATGCTGGGAAAAGAGCTCTGATTCTGACCAGCTTGCTCTGCAACCTTAGGAATACTAGAACATAGATAACTTGAAAAGGAAATAATGAAGCTTTTCTGGGTATTACTGCTGCCAGCGAACTCTTCTAATATTTTTGGGTTAAATAGTCATGGCTTCTTCTCTTTTTTTAGTGTTGAATTAATTTTTTATCTATATATATGGGATACATGAAAGGAGGCTGTAGTAAAAACACCAAAAATGCTAGTTAACTGCTTCTTACTGATTTTTGATACAGTAATCCTCAAATTACTGTTTGTAAGAACAGCATAAAAAGGTAGAGCTTTGGGTTTACTATTTTATGAAAAAAGGAAATTTGGTATCTATTTCTGACTTACATGTTTTTTTCCATCATCTGCAGTGGAAAGGCGTTGCAGAAATTACATTGGTGCTGCAAAGCACTATAGAGGATGTGTCTTCAAAATCCCTACAGTAATAATAGTATTACAAATGCAAATGGTTAGTAAAGCAAAAGTAAACTTGATAAGAAGATACCTAATGTGTTAGAGCTGGGAATAATCAAAGGTAGACCTTGAGCCATAGGAAAGGCAACTGGTAAGAGGAAGTGCAAAGTTTCAGTGCTGTCAGATAGATTGACATGTAATATCGTATGGCACACCTCCAACTGTACTGTGTACTGAAGAGATTTTACTTCACAAAGCTTGGAAACGGGCTTTTTCCTTTTTTTGGGGGCTTGTTTTAATTTTTATAGCATGGGTGAGTTTGCTCTTAGCTGCTTTTGTGTAGCTTTAGGAACTTGGGTGAAAGTAAGATGCGAACAAGTTAGGAAAAAAACAGAAAACAACCAAAATCATTAAGATAAGATGATTTCCTCATGTAAATATCTAACAGAAGCCTACCTGTGGGTTGGAGGATATTTAGCACTAGCCCTTAACTTTAAGGGGTCTTTAGTGGCAGAGAAAACCTTTTTTCTAGTGTTGGCAACAGAAACCTGGCAGTGGTGCATATTTATTCGGTGCCGATCACTGGCCATTTTGAGCCTCGTGTCAAGGAATGCTCCTTTGGCTTATTGTAGAGACAGTTTCAGTATTTCCAATTTGGAAGAGACTCTGGCTACTTGCTTCATCTAGTCAGTTTACAGCCTCAGGAGGCCGAGGGCAATAAGAACCTTGTGGAAATTCCAGTGAGAGGCTGTCACTTCATGTTTCAAAAACCTGGTGTATAAATTTTATGAAATAGTAAAATGTGTTTATACAGAGCTTGGCAAGCTGTTCGGTAAAATGCTTGTAAAAAAAGTGGTTGCATTGCTTAGATTTCCATGAATGGCTTGGGCATAAAAGCAGTTTTTTGACAAAGTAACAGCTTAGTTTGGCTTTTCCAGCCTGTAGTAGAATGTCATCTAAGTATGTTTCCGGCGAGCTGACTGATTTCTGTGAGAGTGGAGGGATTTTCTTTTAAATAGACACATTTGAACAATGTTGATGTGCCATTTCAGTGCACTGTGTGAACGTGTTTTTAAAGACGTTGAACCCCTGCAGTTTCTATTTACTTCAGTAGTGTTTGTGTGGTCTGATGAGTTCTAGGGGCACTGCCTGCGTTATAATTCAGCTAAATTAAGCACTTGAGTTTACAAAACTTGCATTAATATTTTCATGGTTTGTAAGGGGTAGAAAATAGGTTCTTATATAAGTTGTCTAACAGTTTACTTCAATGTGCTCAAACTAGACCAGTGGCATTGAGGGGGTAAATTGTGATGTAAGCACCATGACTGTAATTCTGTTGTCAGTGTTAAGTTTGTAGCTCTTTGTGTACCTGGAGAATCTATTACAATTGTTTTGTTTGTGTACTGCCTCAAAGAATAACGTCGACTTCCGCTAAATACTTTTTTGGACACATTTGCATCTGTCTAGTGAAACAGAGAAGAGAGTTTTTCCAGTCATGGTTAGGAGAGTGTAGGTTTTTTGCTTGCCTTACCTCTCATTATGTTCTTTGGTCACAATTTAAGCTACAGTGTTGTTCTTAGTTGTTTTCACTTCCTGTATCTCCTCATCCTGTAAAAGGCAGTTTTTAAGATGAAGTGAGGTTTGGAAATTCTGCTGGTGTATATGCCTGAATTATTTGCTTTTACTCTTTCAGAATGATAAGTCTTTGAGTCCAGGCCACTACAAATTATTTCTGTTCCTTCACCAGGATGTTAGTTCATTTGCAGGAGGATATTTGCATGAGTCAGCAAGCTGAAAAGATGCCACTGTTGGTTAGTCAGGAACGGAAAGAATAGTGGGATGCATGAGCCTAGTAGAAAATAGGCCACTCTGTTCTTCATGCTGTAGCAGTGACAGCAGATGCAACACTTGCAAAAACTGAAATCTTCATGTGAATAAAACCTTTCTAGTTATTGCTATTTCTGCTTACCTCTGAACAAACAATTGGGCTGGCTGCTGTCTTTCAATCTGTGGTTATTTTTAATTTGACTTGCTCCCTGGGTTTGGGCAACAGAGGTTATTAAAAATATTACACATATAGTACTTGGAAAGAAACATGTTTGTTATTTTATTTTGATCTTTATATTTTGAAACACCATTCAAAGAGCAAGTATGTGCTTTTTCATCTTGTTACAGAGGGAATTACAGAAATATGCAGGGATCAGCTTGGAAAGCAATGGCAGCAGAAGAGCCAGGAGTTGTCCCCTGGGCAGCTCTCAGGCTCACCAACTGCTCACTGGCCTGTGCTCTGCTGCCCTGGCACACCTTTGTGCCTGTTATCCTTTGGCAAGTGTGAAAGGTTTGGCACTGCCCTGTGCTGTGCAATGTATCAGCTGAGTAAAGCGTATGGATTTATATGCTGCTGTAGTAATAAGTTGCTGGGTTCTTTTAAAACAAAAAAAGTCACTATTTGTAAATTGTCAAATTACTTTCTTGTTTGAAAGTTACAGGTGCATGAACAATACAGTTGGTATAAAACAGGCTTCGCTTTAGCTGCCAAATATGGAATTCCCTTTTGGCAATTGGGCAACAGTGGCTCAAATCCAAGAGTGTGGACTACAGGCACAGGAAGGGGGAAGACAAAATATTCTTTCCCTCCTCACTCCCCTGTTTTTCAGTGCTGTAAGCTTGTAACTAGAGAGACTAGTCTGTTTTCCTTCTTGAAGTGACACTGTTGCAGAGTCATTCATGTAAAGCTCTTAATTTGCAGCATCCAAGTCTGCATAAGAGTCAAGTCCCCCATTTTGCTGTTAGAGTTCAAGCCCAGGTTGGATGGAGCTTTGAGCAACCTGGTCTAGTGAAAGGTGTCCCTGCCTGTGGCAGGGGAGTTGGAAGTAGATGTTTGAAATTCTTTCCAACCTAAAACTGTTCTATGAAAGGCAGGGCATGGGAAGAGAAAGAAGGATGAAGTTCATAGCCAAGGCAAGCGTATAACCTAACACTGGAGTGCTGTTTGTGATTCTGTAACCTTCTGTTTGTTTTAGTTTTTTTATTTGATCAATCTTATTTTTTGAAGCAGAAGTGAGAAATTATTGATTAAGAGGAAAAGAAAGCCTGCTGTGAGACATGGCCCCATTGGAAAAACATTGGGGCAAATTTCTATATTCATGGTTTCTGCCAATATCATTATGTTGAATCTGAACACTTATGACTCAGATCACTGGTAGAAAACTAAGTGTAGAAGAGACAAAAGTAATCTTAAATCAACATTCCTATAGCAATTAATTTGTGCAGTGTTCTTCCCACATTGTTATTCTGGAAAATTTAAACTGCCGAAGTTGTATATCAGGAGCGTGTCAGGAGAAGAAACTTGAGCTTGAGTTGGCTAAATACTAGAAATTAACAATGTTGGTGGTAAAATCACAGGGAAATGAGTACATCTCTACTGAGTAGATCTACTGTTAGGAGAGAGATAACTCACTGATGTGGCAAGGATTATACTCTCTTGAATGTGAAACTGGAATATCGCGTACTAATGCAAGTTCATGCCTGTAAGATATTTGAGTCAAAAGTAGTTTATGTGTTTACATTTTACTATTTGCTTGATTTGACATTGTCTTGAATGTAAGTAATTTGGGTGTTTAGCTGTAGTTGCTGTTTACTGATATAAGCCTGTGAGAGGCTAAATCACAGAACTATTGACCAAAATCAGAACACAATGTATTTGATCCTGAGTTATTCCCTCTCTGCAGCAAAAACTCTATCAGTTATGGTGTCTGAAAAGCTCTGGTTTGCTTTCCACTTGATTATTTTCTTTTGCCTGATGAAACGCCTTATCTTCAGGGTAGAATGGCTGAGTGTGTTTATGCCTCTCTGTAGTCTCTGGAAAGCTAAGTAAACCTAAACATCAGATTTACCTGTGCGAAAATATTTAATACCACTGAGTGCTCTCAGTGTGAGTGAGAAGAAGCAGCAGAACTAAACCAAAGCTCTCCAACTAGTTGCCTGTAAGGCATTCTAATAGAGAAATCCCCAGGTTAGGAAGAGGTAATTAGTAGTTCGTAACTGTGCCTTACTGAGAGCTGCGGGTGCAACTCTACTGTGGCTTTCACAGAATTCACAGTGGCTTTGCTTCCTGCCCAAGAGATAGTGCAAGTGATGATGAGTAATTTTTAATACTTCCCACAGACTCTTGCATATGGTCTCTCCCAGGGCCTTTCTCTCCCTGGAACTGAGTGCAGGAATGAGCTGTGCAGCTGTGCAGAAAGCAAACAGCATTCAGCTGGATGTTTGGTTTGCTACTGAGCCAAGCACAAAGGTGATGTGGTGGCAGTAGGAGCTTGAGAAAGGGGATGAACGAGATGTAGAACGGGTTGTGTTTGAGAAAAACAGATGAAGATTTTTGCCAAGCTTGCAGTGGAAGAGTCATACATAAATTAGCCTTTAGTAGGTTGGGAAGGAAAACCTCTCAAAGTTTGGGGGTTTTTTTGTTGTTGTTGTTTTTTTTTTTTTTTTAAGAAATGAAGAAGATAAGTGTTGTGTTAAATGTTGAGTGAGGGAATTAAGGGTTTTCTACTAGTGCTGCAGGAAAAGGAAGTAAGAGCTTGAGGGGAAAGAAGACATTCCTTTCTGCCCCTCACCTGGTAAGAAGGGAGCAAAGCAAGGTGGTACAGGTACTAAACTAAATACTAAAAAAATACTAAATACTTAAAAAATAAATAGTCAGAAACAAAATACTTCTCATGGGAACTACTTGATATATTAAGTTTCTATGTTGGTGTATTTCTGGGTCATCAGTCTAATCTGATATATAGTAGGTAGATGTGTAGAAGTTGTTTTCATAAATTTATTTTTAATGTATTTTTCACATCATGATTTAAAAAGAAACCAAAAAATCCGCACAAGCCCCAAGCCCCATAAATTGCCATGAGTCATAATGCTACAGATGTGTTTGCACAAGTAACCAGAATTTCTGTGGAACATCCTAATCGGATTCAGTACAGATTTATCAGTAACATTAAATTTTCCTGTATGTTTTGAAAATACCTCCTGAAACAGCATGTTTAACTCTTCTGTGACCTTAAGCAAGCTCAGGATTTGCATAGGAATCTTCTGAGCCAGATCTTCCTCCTCTCTCTTTAACGACTGAGTTCTGTGTTGTGAAGTAAGATTCTGTTTCCATGTGCTCTCTGCTGCTTTGTGTTTGGATGAGGACAAGGAATTGTCCATGTGTGTGATCTGAAGGGAAGGGATTGCTCTCAGAATTGATTGGCAGCTCTTACGTTCTGCTTCGTGCATCATTTCTTGAGCTTCTTTGGTGGCATTTGAGAACTGACATAGGCTGCAATTATTTTTTTTTTAACTGAGACAAAGTGTTAGAACTTAAAAAAGATTTGTTTCAATAACAGGGTGTTTGCCTGAAGGAATGCTGAAACTGATCCAGGACAATTGCTTTTAGAATAAATTGGCTAACAGCATGTGAATTCAGGAAATCAAGGACAGTACTTGTATAGCAAATACAAGAAGTTTATTGTTTTGAATTGACTTACAAGTTTCATGTTATCTAAATAATTTCGGTTTATAGGAGACTTCCCAGCTCTGGGACCTTTGTTTAGAGTGATCCACTTGACTATAAGTAAGGTGACTGACAGATAACAATGCTAGTTGTGATATAGATATTAGAAATTACTATATCTCTTATTAAGTGCACTATCTCAACAGATTCAAGAAGAAAAAAGTACAGATACCTTTAAAATGAAAATTAGTTGCTGTTAACAAAATTCTGAGTCTTTAAATCAACTGATACTTCCATATCTGAATTTTCTATTAATATTTTCTTAGACTTTTCTGTGTGGGAACACACTTCATTTAGCAGTGGGTGTTTGTTTGAGTTGATGAAATACTAGTGTATCTAATAAGACTGAAAAAGAAAGAATGTTGCGGAGATGGTGTTAACAGACCTTTACAAAATGGGCGTCTGTAAGCGTGGGTTGGGTTTTCTGGTTGGTGTGT
This sequence comes from Serilophus lunatus, assembly GCA_013399895.1. Classification (NCBI taxonomy): domain Eukaryota; kingdom Metazoa; phylum Chordata; class Aves; order Passeriformes; family Eurylaimidae; genus Serilophus; species Serilophus lunatus. The sequence continues at coordinate 80,322 of VXBA01005708.1, read as the reverse complement.
TGTTTTGGTTTTTTGATTTTACTATAGTGGAAAGCAGAACTGACTTCTGATTGTGGTAGATTGGAGGAGCTGAGAGTGCTGCCGTGGTGGATCTCTGAAGGGTATTATTCATGGTTTTTTTCCGTCTTTGCTAGGATTAGCAATCTTTAAGAAAATATTTTCAGATGAGGCCACTGTACAACTGCTTGTTTCTCCCTCAGCTTTCATCTATTTTCTGCAGAGTTCATAATGCTAAAACATTCCAGAGTTGTTCATCACACTGAGGTTAGACTTTCCAGTAGGCAAAGCAATAGCTGTAGCTTCCTGTGTGTGCTGGGAGTGTCAGACACTTAAGTATGAGGGTTCTGAGCTAAATAAGAGCACACATAGGAACTGGGGACAGTCTTGGACGATATGGCTTTGAACGTGTGCTCCCATGAACTGGGCCTTGCGTGCAGTATGGTGATATTTTTGTTCACTCTGTGCTGACTTAAGTAGAAGATGCTATTGATTTCTTTTTACAGTCAAGTGAAAATAAATGTTATAGACAATTGACTTGGAGGCAGAAGCTAGACGTGCTGGAATTGTAACTACATCCAGAGGTATGCTTTGCTATTTTGAGCAATGTATCTGGTTTCCTCATGCATTAGTTGCAGGAAGAATCGATGGTTTTTTATGTGGCCAGAAGGTTTTCTGCCTCTTTTGTTCCTCCTTTCTTTTGCTGTCTTCATTAGAGCACTTGGAAGGTAATGCAGGGATTCTCCTCTGGCTGCGATTGTCCCTGACTCTCCCACCTCACTGGAAATGTCGTGAGGTCTGAGAGCCTGAGGAGATCTGGTGGCACAAAGGCCGCTCGTGCGTGACATCTCCAGTGGCATGAGGTGAACTGACTCCTAAGGAGGTTGTTTTGAGAGAGACACTTCTTAGCTTAATGGCTCACGATTTCTGCAGATTCAAAAGTGTTCAGAGAAAATTCTCACCTGTGTTAATATATAATGAATTATAATGGATTCATGCTGAAATGTAACACTTTGCACATTCAAAACCGCCACGTTTGTTGTTTTGGTTCCTTGTAGTGCAGCTGACGGTGGGTGTCACCCATGTGTCTGAATGTGCCTGTTCCTGAAACACTTTCTGTATCAGTTGTTGCCATGTTCTCTGGGTGTTGTAGACTTCAAAGTTAGTTTTATGTTCATATCTTTTGGTTAAAACCAGTTCTTGTACTGGATAACCAGTTTTTCCTTTGCCTAGTTCTGTCATGCTCCTAATGAGAAACAGAGGTAGACAAATTGCCAAATTTAATTTGACCTTCAGTTCAGAACAACCAAAGATTGTTACATTTTTTCTGCCTTCAGCATGACTTCAGTGGCGGGGGAGGAAAACAGTGAAAAACTTCATCCAAGCGATTCTCTTAAACCTCAGGGTGTGACAGAAGCCTATCCTGACTATGGGGCATGCAATTTTAAAGTTCAAAGGAAGCAGAACGTGGTTTCCTTTTCCCAGGAACAGATACGATGATTGTGGACTAAAGACCTCGTTTCTTGATAAGAAGTAGCAAGACTATTTTAGTGGCTGGAATAAATGTGTCTTTGTGAAATCCTAATCCCCTGACATTGAAGTAAGGAGAAAAAAAAAAAAAGGTGGAGTTGCTCCACTTAAATAATGAAATTTTTAATTTTTTTTTTTTGCCTTTCAGACTGAATTAATTCAGACCCTGTGGTAACTTTATGGAGTTTCATTCCAGTCCTTATACTTTCTTGTGAGGGTGTTTTTTCAACTTTGCAACTTTCCAACTGTAACAAATGTGCTCTGTCTCACTCTGTGCTTAGAGAATTTGGGTCTTGCTTCTTACTTGTGATCTGGATTGCACCTTTTGCGCCTAAAGTCTAATTTACTATCTACGAATTGCATCCACACTGTGTTAGCAAGCTTTCATGTAGGTCTAGCTTTGAGAATTGAAAAATTTATTGTAGATGATTTGTATTAGGAAATCTGAAGGAAAATAAGAACAGAAAATTTGTAGTATATCTCTGATAAGTCTGGGCTTTCATGTGCTCTAGGAGAAGCACTTGATTGTGTTGTGTGCCAGAAAAGGAAAACTGTGTACCTGCAGCTTTTAGTCCAGTGTCCTTCTGATAGGATTTACATTGAGTCAAAAATTTTGTTTATTCTGCTATAGCTGAACCTAGTGTATTGTAAGAATTTAGAAAAAATTTTGCATCTGTTATTTCAAATATGTTCTTGCTAAAAAGATTGCAAAAAAAAAAAAAAAAGGCTTCCTGCTATTTAGTGCTTTAATAGTTCCTGCTATTTAGTGCTTTAATAGTAATTTCTTACCTATCAAACTTGCAGTATTTAGCCAGATTTAGGACTATGGAGAAAGACTCATGATGCACATCAAGCTGTACTGTGTTGTTCTAGTATGGCTTTAGGACCTATATGTATGAAATTCCAAAACCAGAGAGGTAGTGTTCTTCACACTTAGAGTTAGTTGCAAGCATTATTCTTAAGTGATTTTATGAAGCAAATAGTCTAGAGGACTTTTTTGGCATAGTCTAAAGGACTTCTTTTTCTGTGACCTTGGTACATAATTCACCGTTAAACAGATGTTAGTTTCCTCTTCATTTCAGAGGAGTTTTCTTCTTTGCTGCTTCTATTCCTTGTTTGAAGGTAACATACACATAGTATCCTTTCTGGAAGGGAGATGTTTCTGAAATATGTTCATTATCTGTAATCAAGCCTGTCTATAAAGAAATAAAATCGACTACAGCTCTATCCTCTGCTTTAATGTAGCAAATGCTGGAAGAAATTACCTGGAGCAGCAGAATAGTTTAACAGCTTTCAAGGTTTAATGGGAACAATTTAGATTTTACCTTTCCAAACAGGCTGTCGAGTCCACTTAACCACAATCTGCCATAAATCTGTGTTTATGAAATTCACAGTTCTCACTCGCTGAGGATGCTTTGGAGCTAGTCTTATTTTAGCAATGGTAAATGTAGCTGGTTGAGGTCTCTGAATCTTCATCAGTAAATTTGGAGGGAGTGTGGCAGCAACTGAAGTTTTGCTCTCTTTCCTTACAAATACCAAGTTTTACAGTGTAAAGGCTAAATTTGAATAAGATTAAGGTTAGTAAGATTTCCAGTGGTCTGTTATTACAGAGATCTTAAAGATCTGTCTGTGGCTGTGATGTGAAATAGTCTGAAATAGTTTTAACAGTTAGAAGGTATCTATGTTACAAAGATTTGCTTTTAATTATAAAATTTGAATTGGAAAATTGGAATTGAAAACTACTAGAATCAAGGAAAGAGGCTAATTATTGTAATTGGTTGTTTTGTATTTGATTGTCTGCTAATTCATAGTAGACTTAAATTCAGAATGCCAATTTCAACAAAAAGAAAATTCTCTTTTCTTGAAAGTTGTTGTTTTTTTTTTTTTTTTAACCAATCAATTAAGAAAAGTAATTGTCTTAAAGATTTGAAGTTTTATAAATTCTTGCATTCTGAGTTAGCCTTCTTTTGGGCATGCATTTGTGCCAGTCCTGGCACTGGCGAATCTGTACAATTACTGCAAAATAGAGTAGGAAACTATGTGTAGTGTTCAGAAATTTGGTATTGTTGCATTTTGAGAACAGTACTTTTTAAGATGACATAAACTTCTGCCTTTCAGCTGTGTTTGTAGATTCCAGAAGGGCTTTAAGTCTTGGAGTTAGCAGAAGATTGAGAAAAGTGCTGCCTTCCTGTGTTATTATATGTATATCCTGAGGTATCTGTGTCATCAAGGATGTTTGGAGGGAGACCTGGTGGTGCTCAGTGGGTATCATCAGCAGTTACATCAATTAGCTGTGTAGCATTTATGCCCCTCTTGGAAAATTGAAATTATAAGGACTTGAGGAAAAAAAATAAATCAGAAGTCCGGTATTTAGTGCCTCCATTCCATATACTGTCTCCATTCTGAAAAGCGTTTTCCTTTTGTTTACCTGGATCAGCCTTGGAGATTCTCTTCCTTCCACCTCTTTTTAATATTGCAGTGTACAGACTGTCGTGTTTGTAAGTTTGTTGCCTTGCTCCCACTCCCCAAGTTTACTTTTATATGTTGTTTCAGACAAGATATAACCTCAACTTGTAAGCACTGGGTAGTCATCGCCTGCTGGGGAGGTTGGTTTCCCACCTGGCTGTTGTCCACAAAAATTGGATTTCTCATCCTGCTGTTGTTCACAAAGCCCCAATGTGCAACAAGTCATTAATTACACACTTGAGAGAGACAGTGATTATTTATTTCAGGGTTGCACAAGCCTGGGTGCTCGGTGGGATCCCACAAAGCAAGTTCACCAACTATCAAAACTTTCTACTATTTGTACATTTCAGGAAACAAAGGAATTGTTGTTCACTGGCTACAAGTTACATAGTACTCTTATTAATTAGTATCCTGTCTTCTATGCTTTGATGATTCTCTCACTTCTCATGCTAATTAGTCCCACGCTCAGCCTTCCTCTTCTTTTTGGTCGGTGAGTTCCTTGGGTCGGTGGCCGCAGCCTTGTCCTGCTGGAATTACCTCTTACCCAGTCGGAGCTGGCTCAGCACTGTTGCTGAGTTGGCTTTACTAGTTTCTTCCTTATCTTGGGGATTCTACCAAATGTCCTTGTGGCTCTGAAATTCTGCATTTTCTGTGTCCGCTATCAGTGGTGCATCCTTCTTCCCGAGCTTTGGTGACTTCCCCTAGGTCTCAGATGATTGAAACATGTCAAACCCTAAATCTTGACAAGGCAATTCTACCTACAATTAATTTGTTTTTCTAGTACATGAATGTCACTTAGAGCTTGTTAGCTGCTCTCTGTTTCATGGATTAAGTCCATGAAATAATGCTTATTGATTAGGCTTGAAATTATATGAAGATTAAACACCAAAGATCATAAATTCTTGAGCAATTTTTATATATTCCACATTTTGCAACACTGCCACTAAGAGGAAAGTCCAGGCTGAGGCCCAAGCAGATGAGGTGTGACATACGTGTCTGCTCTTTCTGTTTGAGAAGTCCTTTTCTGTGACTTACATACAGGGGGGAAATTCCCACCGAACCTCTGAGGGATACAGCAGCATGCAGGCTTGCAATGCACAGACATTACTGAAACTTTTCACAGTAGCAGAACGAAGTGAGAGTCTGCTCGTTTCATCCATTCTCTTCCTGGCCAAAACCAGCCAGTTTTAGCTGAAATGTTCATATCATATTGAGCTTGTGTGAGTCTGGGTTGTAGGAACGCCTTGTAGCCACTGTGAACTTTGAGCAGAGCACAGGGCTGCTGCCCATTAAGGTGAAGGAAGACAAACCTTTTAAAGGGCTGATGTGGTCATGGATTTTTTTTAAATTTCTGCTTACCATCCTTATTGTTTATATTTTGAGTTTCTTATGTAGCTCTCAAAACAATCTAATGTAAATGCATTAAAATTCAACGTGTATGCTGTTGGTTAGAAATAAATTAAGATCAACCTGTAGATTCACTGCTTCTTGTCATTTGTTGTTGGTTGCCATGTGGATGAAAATGAGCTGGCTGAGCTGCTGACTGGATAAGGCTTGATATGGTTGTAGGATAATGGTAAAAGAAAATTACTTTCCTAGTCTATTGAGGAAAATGTCCCCCAGTGACAGCATATGGAGATTTTTTGATCTTGATCTTCTGGCTAAATGACTACTTCTATATGCATAAAACCCCACTGAATCATAAGAATTAATCACTTCTTGGCAAGGATTTAGGTTTCTTTCCCCAGTAGTTCATAGACATCTTTCCTGGTACTCTTACCTTTGTTGCCTTAGGGCAACAAGGATGGTGAAGGGGCTGGAGCACAAGCCCTGTGAGGAACGGCTGAGGGAGCTGGGATTGTTCAGCCTGGAGGAGAGGAGGCTCAGGGGTGACCTTATTGCTGTCTATAACCACCTGAAAGGAGGCTGTAGTCAGGCGGGGGTCGGTCTCTTCTCTCAGGCTCCCAGTGACAGGACGAGAGGACACAGTCTTAGGCTGCGTCAGGGGAGGTTTAGGTTGGATGTCAGGAGGAACTTTTTCACAGTGAGAGTGATTTCCCACTGGAATGGGCTTCCCAGGGAGGTGGTGGAGTCACTGTCCCTGGATGTGTTTAAGGATAGGTTGGATGAACTTAGTGGTATGGTTTAGATGGTTTAAATGGTTTAGATGGTATAGCTAGACTGATGTTGGGTAGGTTGTTAACCGAGGTAAAGGTTGGCCTTGATGATCTCCATGGTCTTTTCCAGCCTTATTAATTCTGTGTGTAATTCTGTGCATAAAGGGCTATGGTCATGTGCTGTGTATGGGATTGAATCTGTGAGCATCTTGCATAATGTAACCAGTGCTGAACATGATCAATTTATTGGCTTGGCTGCTGTATTCCAGATGAGTTTTTCAATTAGCTTCTAGTTGCGCTTCAGTGTCGTGGTTTTGCTTTTTCTCGGGGGGAAGGGGAGGGGAAAAGTTTGCAACTCTTTGTGATCTCCCGCCGAGTGATTAATTTGACGCTGTCTGGCAGCAGTGGAGAGAAGTGGTCAGAGCGTAACCAGATACCTGTATGGACATTGTGTTCCAGGCAGTGATGTGGAGGACACTGAACTCCCTAGTGTTCCCAGGCATTGTCGTACCAAGACACAAGTGCTTCAATTCCATTAGTGTTGTCACGAGGGTAAATTGTTATTGCTTTCTATTAAGTTTTCCTAGCCAAGTCTTCATGGTGCACGTCTGTGTTTAAGAAAATGTGCACTTCAATTATTATTTCCTTATGGTATTGTGTATTTAATTTAAGACAGTTATTATTAGTACATACTGTAATGATAAAATCTGTACTAACTGATGTGATAGTCACAGTTGTAGCTTCAGAGCGATTGCAGTCTTTCAAGCCAGTTCCTCGATGTGGATAATTAATTCTTAAATTGGGTTTCATGTTAAAAGTGTCTGTGGATTCAAGAGAGATCATCACAGAAAGTTTTAAATTTTGAATAGTAGGGATAAAACAATAGTTTGAACCATGGGCAAGTTGTTTCTAGTTTTCCTTGACTTGTTTGTAGTTTCTCAAATGATGGGAGGTCTCTGAAGTACAGTTGCGATAGTTAAGACCATTTAGCTCCTTTGAAATGTTGTAATTATTCTAAATCTTCTGAACTGCATTCTTCTAGGGTGAATTTGGTACTTCCTTTGTTCCAAAACATTTGGAAAATGGCAACTGAAAATATTACTCAGAAGCAGTATTAATCATATTTTCATTTTCTGTTTTGAATACTGTGTCTGGTGATGCCTTGGGGTTTTTCTCTCATGTTTTTAGGGTTTTAGCATGACTGTGTAGTTGGATTTGGTTTTTAAACGTAATCATACCTGCTTCACTGCAGTAAAAAGTGTATTGATATATTGTCTATCAAAAAAGGATTTATGAAAACTTTCCATCTGTATAATTCTGTACAATTTCTTGAAATATGTTTTTAGTTCACTAGAGTTTTCCTGTATATACAGCATGAATTAGAAATACTCGCCCCTGTCTCACGTGTTTCATAAGGGCACAGGTCTTTAGGGGGTGAACAGTACACTTACCCGTCACACACACCATTTGATGTTATTTAATGAATTCTTACAAGTGGGAGAATAGCTAATAAGTACCTGTGTGTGTTTTTTAATTTGGATGCTTCACTGAGTAACCAGAATTGTGTACTTCTTCAGATTGCGTTGGCTGACTTGGTATTGAAGTTTTGAATACATTTATTTCTTTCTCAAATTATCTTGAGATTACTGTTGAATGGGATATATTATTAGCTAAAATACCATTTTTGAAAAATGCTTTAATCAGCTATTATGTTTGCATAATAAGAGCAGTTAACTTTGGAAAAGTGTTTATGTAATAGACTTGCATTTCTGCTAAAGCAAGTGAATGATATTTAAGGGAGGCTGTTTTTATGATTCCAGACGTGTTGTTAAAAAGAAAAAAAAAAGTCAGATATAGAATATTGTATCTCTGGAAATCTTTATCTTTGGCACCCGTTTATTTTAGCTAAGTATTTCATGATCCCTATTTTTACTCATTGTTCACAAAACCTCGTGTTCTACAACTGTCTGGGTTGCAGCTCTAAGTCTGCCTTCTTTTCCCAAATGCCACAATACCCTAAGTTGTTGAGTTGTTTGGGTTTGTGTGTTTGTTTTGTGTTCTGGTATTTTTTTAATGTGTGCCATAATTTCTCATTTGTATCTAAAAGCCTTGCCTGGAGTGGGGGCCTGTCAGGTGGTGACAGACCAGCAGCGGCCGTGGTGTTCAGCAGTGTGTGCCCAGTCTCTGCAGTGACCTTCAGGCTGTGGAGCTCTGAGTGATTGCTTTGCATCTGTGGGACTAGTTCAAGGGCAGCTGTCTTAGTGGGATCCTGTGCCCAGTTGAGCAGACCTGCCAAAAGTGCAATCAGCTGATAGTTGTGCATGGGGTTGTTCAGTGCTACATAGTTTTAACATGAGCAGAGTTTCAAAACCTTGTTCTAAGTGTCCAGAGTTGGTTTTGTTTCTGTGGACAGTGTAACTTTGTCTTCAGAGTCTCAGTAAGTTATTAAATCAATACTGTGCAGTGTATGTAAATCTTCTGCAGAGGTGGCAGAACCATTTGTAAGAGTGGATGGACAGTTACTTACTCTTTAAAATTTGAACTAAGTACTGAAATCAAAAGCAATTTCTGTGAAATAAAGTATGATTTTATTATCTGTGAAGATACATGTTTTCTTGGTTCTGCATCTTGATCTGAGTTCTTGTAAATGACTATTTCATGAAAATAAAAAGCCGCTCAGTGGAGAGACAAGAGGGAATCTGAATTACTGTGTTGGTAGATCCTGGTGAATTCTTCTGCCTAGGAAGCAGACACATCCACTGCTGAAGTTATTCCTGAAAATGTGCTTGGTGAACAGCTCTTACGAGCTGTTAATGCAGTATTTGGTCTAATTTTACTAATGTTAACTTTTTAGGCTTTCTTTTGCCCTTGAAAATTTTGGATGGTGTCCCTCTCTCCCCTCAGATACAGATTCAGAAGTTATATGTTTCAAAATACTGTGATATGAGGCTATTTCAGTTTGCATAGATGAATTAAAATTTGTTTTAGAAGAGGAGAGTCCAGTCTTTATGTTGATTGTTAAGATTTGCACCTGACTGTCTGAATGGAATATTTTGAATATTTTGGGGGTAGTTGCTGCCCTTCCCATTTCTCTACAGGAAACTATCTGTGCAGAATGAGAATGTATTTCTCTTTGCCAGTCCTAAAATAATTAGATCACCTGAAAGTAATCCATTCCTTTAGTTTCAGCTGCAGAAGGTTCTCCATGTTACTCCAAACCTATCCTGGGAAAGAGGCCCTTCCAGCTTGTCACCTAAAATGCTTGGTCTTGCTTCCTTGGTAATGAGGTGCAGCACCAGAAGTTGGTTTTCCCAGTTGGAATAGCTGCTGAGTCCTACTTCAGAGGTGGATTTATTTTAGCAAAACTTACAGCTAACGGAGTTTCCATGTGCAGTCAGAATACATCTGGAATTTTTGTTGCTATATTTTTGTTTAAAAAATTGTGGCACAAAATGGAAGCCAAGCTCAGTGTTAACTATAGATAGGCAATGATGGTTTAGCTACTACTGGAAATTACTGAGAATAATGCTCACCTGTAGTACTTATAGTATGTGTAGGTGACTATTATTTCTGGTTGATCTCATCCTCTTCCCACATTTCTCCACTCAGCCACTTCTCATCTTAGAGTTTCGGCTAGAGGGAGTCTGGAGTTGCACTGAAGTTGACAGGACATAGGCCTGGAGTTAAAATCCAGAGAGGCTGAAATGAATTCAAATATTTACTATTTTGTTAAACTTGTATTGATTTTTGTAATTTAAGTTATAGCTAAACATATTCTTCTCTCTCTCTTTTTTTTGTGTGTATACAGAAAAGATGAGAAGGAGTATGCACTGAAGCAAATTGAAGGTACAGGGATATCCATGTCGGCCTGTAGAGAGATTGCAGTAAGTGTACACAGATGGAAGTATTTTTACTGACATTATTTCTCAACGGATATTTTGTTTTCCTCAAATTAAGTAACATAAAGATTATCTAAATGTTTTCTTTAAAGTATGCAAGCATGAAAGTCGATTCAGATGTGAGCTCTTTTTAAAATGCATTCTAAATCATGATTTTCTTCTTAGTGGAAAGGAATATTCTTTCCAGATAATAGTAATGGCTCTTTTGGTATAATTTTCTTTCTACTGCTTTTATATTTTGAGAAGAAATAAATGTGAACTTCTAAATGAAGCCTTATTATAAGAAGGAATGTTTTTTTAAATTACTTGAAGGAAGGAGGTTCTGAAATATTATAACTACCATTATGAGTCCACTTGCTAATAATGTCTTTTATTTCAGATTAATGGAAGCTTGTTTTTCTTTAGCACCTGAGAACAGCTTGTTCTCTTAATTTCTTATTTATTTTGTTAAGTACAGAAAAATTTCATAGCAAAATCAAAATTGGCTTTAATTGTATTTTTATTACATGGCACCTCAGGAGAAAAAATGGATTCAGAAAGTGCACACTTTAAACAGTAGTGCCTATCATTCCTTCAAATTCTGTAAAAATCATTTGCGTATGAAGGTAGAATTTGATCTTTAAATGTTTTATTTTATGTCTGTAAATGTGCATTACTGTCAAAATGCTGATAAAATTGTGTAATGTGAGTAAAATTGTGTACTGCAAGAATTTGTTGCATTTCAAAAGAAGTGCACTTGCTTGATTAAATATTTACCTTTTCTTAATGCTATCACTGTGCTGCCAGCTGTTGAAATGTATGTTAGGATTGTGCCTAAAGATTTTTGTAATCTAGCAGTGTTGCATTAAACACAGGATTCAGATGTGCAATTTCATGTGAGGCATTAGGAACTCCATGAACGGATCAAACCACTTTTGTGTTTAGTGTCCCTGGTAATTCTGTATGAGGAGACTTAACAGGTAAAACTGCTATCCTTTTCAAGTGCTTATCATTCTAAGGTCAAGGTCATTTGTGGATTTGAGAGGTGGCTGAATTGTTCAGTCAATTTACATGGGATTTACCCAGTGACCTTTTTTGCTAATATTTCTGCCTTTAGAGGAAATAAGAAATCCTCTTTTACTGTCAGGACTAGATTATATTCTTGCTGCTATAAAATTTGTTTTGACAGCATTGAGGGTTTTTTGTTTCTTGGATTCTTTTTCCTTTTTTAGTTGTGGTACTGTGGGGATGATGTGTGGAATAGTAAGAAGGAAACTTTTTGTTTTTGTGACAGCACTGTGATACAAAGCTCGTTCTGTCACACGTCGACACAACAGTGAGGAAAGAGTGTTAAATTGTTTTTTGACTTGGATGATACATCACCATTTTGGTTTTGTGTGTAGGGGTTTTTTTAAACTTTTTTTCAAAATTGGTAAGTCTTTGTACAAAGCACAGTACAGCCTGTGAGTTTTGACATCTATTGTGTAAGTTGCTTGACTACTTTCAGTGGTTCTTCAGGTAATTCTTCCTTGGGTTATACTTTGTTCTTCTTCAGACCCTATTGTAAAACTGAACTAATGGAGCAAATCACCATTTGCCTCAGTGAAATTTCAGATTTTTCACATTTGTAATACTTGATCAAGGTAAAGGTAAAATAGTTGAAAAAGAAATACAAACAAAGTGAATTTTCCGTAAAGAGAAGCAGACTTCTAATTAATGAATCAATATCTTATCTTGTATTTAAAGGCTTAAGTAGGTGGCAAAGAAGGTAATGTTTACTGAAAAATAAAAATTTTTCAGCCTGGAGAGTGGATGTTTAAAAAAATGCCATGATTAGTTCATGAGTAGTTCTTCTGACATTGAACCCACGCCCACCCTCTCTAAAGCGGCAAAACAACCCCAAACCCCACCTTGGAAGCTGAGAAAATGGAAGGGGCAACAGTGTATGTGGTTCTGTGTGTATTTTAATAATTTTGTCGTGTGAAGACATTTTATAATGTTCTCAAGAAATATATTGCTGAAGTAAAAGGAATTTGGTTTTGCAGAGTAATACCATGTTGTGTGCCCTGTTGCACAGACACTCAGATCTACTGGCTAACTTTTCCTAAGAGAAAAGGCAGATGACTCCTCTCTTCTGGCATTACAAATCAAGTTGATCTGTCTTTGCTTAGGACTTTAAAACCGTAAAGCTTCTCCTACCACTATTCGTATGAGCTTTTCCTGGAAGAAGGCTTATGCCAGTAAAGGAATCCATATTTCAGCCAGAGCTGTTTTATTGACTATGAAACTATTAGAAGGGGTTTTTATATGTCAAAGATGTGTGTGTGGGGGAAAAAGCTAATTAGTTACCTGTAACTGAAGTCCATTCTGAAGATAACTGAAATATCAACTAATAACGGAACTTTAAAATATGACCGAGAGTTATGAAATATGGAGCTTTTATTTTTAGATGATTATTTAGTTAATGAATTTGTCAACTCTTTCAGGTCAAGACTTGAATTAACTTATTTTAGAACCTGAGATTTGGGGAAAGGAAGACTTTAAGTTTTGGTGCTTTTTTATTTTACATTATGCTCTTTACGTTGTCTAAGTAGGTTTTTTAGAATGGTTAGTGGAGGCAGAAGAAACAGACCTAAGGGGTACTTTTTGTTTGGGCTGTTTTTTTCCTATGAAATATCTTGGCCTTCATCTGTTAAGAACTAATAACTATAACTTTAAAAGTCTGCAAACAGCCAATGGTATTGGAATTTTGTATTTCATTATCAAAAAAGCACCAGGCTAATAGAGCTTTGTCTGAGATGTCTTGTCCCAAAGGCTTCACTTCCTGTGAGAGTATTATCCAAATTAATTCAAGTATTTTGTCTTTCACAGTGAAGAGGCTATAAACTTCTAATTGTAAATTTTGGGAAAAACTAATTCAGGAAAAAAAGAAAAATAATAAGCCTTTTCTAAATCAGTGTAATTGATTGAGTACTTTGTAAATGCCTGGTTGTGTAGCCTGTCCATGAGCATGGAAGAACTTCTGTGCAATTGTTGTTATTGGCTTATCTAGCCAGTATGATGGAGTTCAGGATCCTAAACGAATGGAGCATGCCAAAAAAGTAGGATCGCAACTCTGGACTTTAGGAAAGCAGATTTGAACTTCTTCAGATATCTTCTTGAAAGAGTTCTGTGAGATACAGCCATGGAGAGAAGAGGGATCTGGAAAACTTCTTGGTATTCAAGGGTGACCTTCTCTAAACCCAAGGAGGTTCCATGCCAACAAGTAGGAAAAGCAAGCAAGGACACAGGAGGCCTACATGGATGAACAAGGAGCTCCTTATTGGACTTGGATGTCAAAAGGGATCGGGGATTCCATTTGGAAGCAGGAATTGGTAATGCAACATAAGTATACAATTCCAAGAATAGGAGTTAGAAAAGCCAAGGCTGACATGGAGTTGAGTTGAGCCTGGCAAGGCACCTGAAGGGCAGCAAGAAAGGATCTCTATGTACGTGAATATCAAAAGGACGACTAAAGAAAATGTGAGCCTGCTGCTGAGTGGTAACAGCTGGTATGGAAAAGGCCAGAGTTCTCTAACTTTGTTGCCTCAGTCCTTACCAATAAGACCATCCTTCACAGGTCTTATGATCTTAAGACCAGAAAAAAGGTTGAAGAAGGAAGATTTACCTTTGGAGGAGGAGGTCCAGGTTAGGAAGCACTCCAGCTGGGCATACGCAAGTCTGTGGCACCTGATGAGTTGCACACACAAGTGCCGTTGGTCTTCTACAATGAGATGCATGGCTTGATGAATGCTGTAGATTCTGTTTATCTTGCCTCTAATAAGGTTTTTGTTTCTGTCTCCCATAACATTCTTGCAGACAAGTTAGCACAGCCTGTAGACAAAGATGAGTACTACTAAAGATTTCATGTCAACCAGTTACTTGAGTTAGGTCCTAGGTGCTCTTCAGTCAACTCTTGGTCCTTTCCAGCTTTTTACCCACCCTTGCCAATGAAAACTTCTCCTCTTCCAAGGATAAATTACCAAATCTGGCCATATTCTCTATATGGTGATCTTAGATCAATTTTTCTGTGTCAGGGTGTTTTTCTAGCTCACTTTTTTTGTAGGGGAAAAAATGAGAATGGCCTGTTGCAAATGAAATAAGTGGGAGAAGCAGACCACAAACCACCAGCAGTGTTAACCTAGCCCTTTTTAAGGAGTGTTCTAAGCTTCTGCAGTTTTGCCTGGCATGAATGTTGAGTCTGGGACCTGTAACTGTTTTAGTTGACACATCCTGTGCCTCTGTGTGTGCTGGTTGTTGGTGAAGGCTGTTCCTTCTGGGAGACCTTTAAAAGTTGCCAATGTGCTGTGGGACATTAGTAGAAGAATTAGTTGACCTTTCTGTTCAAACTTACATTTATGGGTACAGGATAAAATAAATGAGTTATTGAAAGCTCATTTGAGCAATTTAGCATGCACAGATTCATCTCAGGCCTTTTGCCTACTGAGCAGCATATGTTAAAAAGTGCTAGAGAGTATGAAAGTTTTGGCATCCTCAGTTTCTGAGGGTTGGCAAAGTTTTGGAAGCCTTACAGGTTAAACGATCGGTCTTGGTAACCTTTCTGTGCTCAGCTTTCTTGAATAAGGCTGTCTCACTGTATTTATGTTCTGTTCTCATCCCTGCTGTCTGTGGCCTTCTTTTGTGTGTGGACAGCTCTTCTGGGTTGTGTCTCTCTTGCTGAGTTTGGGGAAGCTGTGATGTTGTGATGCTGAAGCTGAGCTGAGGAAGTCAGCTGGACTTACTGTTTCCATCTTGAAGCAGTTTGTACTTTTACTGTGTGTTTCTCTGTGGTGCTGTTGGCAGCAGGGACATGAAGGGGAAACGTTGTGCCTTCCTGATAGAGCTAGTAAAGCTTATTTGCTTTTACCTCTGTCTGGTGCTCCTTGTCTTTTTCAAGCTGCTCTAAACTTCCCTGGTTGGAAACAGCTTAGTGAAATAAGCTAAATGTGAAGTTACTTAATTTGAGACTGTGGACCAGGCTGGCCTTCGAACCTGTTTGACCTAACTTTACATCTCTTAGGAATGCAGAAAAGATTACCTGTGCAGAAATAATGATAACTTTTCAGTATAATAAAATACAGAAGATTTGTAATGCCACTGGCTCTCTTCAAATGAAGTTGCACAGAATTTCTTAATAGGTGCGAGTCTTCTGCCTCAGCTGTGTGACCTGTGTTGATGCAGTACATACTGCTGTGTAGACCTGTGTAGTAGACCTTGGTCCCTGGCTTTGTCGAAGGCAAGGTTGAATAAAAAAAGGCTTTAAAGAAGTCTGTGTCCTTAGTACATTTGCTGTGGGAGATTCCTTTTGCATGTCAGGACTTCTTTTCCCTTGCCAAGATAGAATAAATGAATAGAATATTTGGCAATGTAAAATCTTCCCATGAATTCTCTGCTACCTAATTAGAAAAGATTGTTAGATTTGTTTGTGGAAACTTTGAAACTCCACTCCCTCTTTCAATAGCTGGAGGTAGTGAAATAAGTGAAAAAAAATGTTTTGAAGGGATTTTTCTTAAGAGAACTAAGGCATGTGTTGGCTAGAAGTGTCTGTTTATTGTGATTTTATAAGTATGAATCAGCTGGAAAAAGGTTTTTGGTTCAGCTACATGACAACTCATGTTTTGCATGCCATAGGAAGGATGAGAGCGCTCTGTGTTACATGGTCTAATCTTGTGTAATCCATGTAATTTAAATGCTTTTTCTGTAAGATGGTACTTAAATTCTTGCTTTGGTTATTCTTCAAAAGAATTCTGTGCACGGCTTTTGACTTTTTTTTTATTTTACTTTACCTGAAAGAACAATTAACTTCATTAAGTGAAATTACTACACAAGTAATAAATATGTGGAATAAAATGATTTTTCTTTAATCAATTAAGTTAACTTCTTGTCAGCTCATAAATACACTGTAGTGTTGATTAAAATAAAGTTCCACAGCTTGAAGTATAATTTTTTTATCAAGTAATTCTAACAGAAGTAGAGCATTATCTGAAGCAGTTAATTGGCTCCATTTTCTAACTTCAGCTACCTCCTTCAGCAATTTAACAACACAAAACGGAGCATGCAGAAGAGAACAGGGAAACACTGCTTTTATATTTCTAAATGCAAAATATAAAACTCTTTTCGTGCAGAGGTTACTTTTCCTGGAGTTGTGTCTCTGCTCAAAGCAGGAGAGCAATATCAACAAATCTACAGCAGGTGTGTTAAAGAGAAAAAGGAAGGTTTTATTCCAGTCTAACATGGTGAGTGGCAAAGAAACTTCCTTACAAATTTGATACTCGGTATCATTTAGGATATAATCCTGATTACCAGTGCAGCTGACTAGGAAATGGATGTTCAGTTATTTTCACTTTGATTTTGCTGTTTGCTTCAGATTGTAAATATTCTCAGAACATGCAAATGCAAAACCAGCTGACAGTGCCTTCAACAGAAGTGAACAAAAAAGCAAAGCCAAGCCTATTCAGGCTAGCTGTAGGCAGCAACGCACTGAAAACAAATAGTTACTTTATCCCTCAGATGAAGAACAACAGAGTTTGCAGACAATGCAAAGAAGACTTTTTGAAATATTTGCCTGCCAAATTGAAATACTTCCTGCAAGATTGCTTTTGTGTTTATGCACAAATGAACATATATGTTTACGTATTTTAGAGCTTCAGTTGGAGTGTTCCATAAATTTTGGGTTATTTTCTGAATTTGTATCGTAAACTTTTATTTTTCTCTTCTATTTCTCATTCTTTCTTTTGCATTGCATATTTCCTTATGTTCTTCCATTTGTGCTTTCTGTGTAGTCAAGTAAAATTAGTTTGTACATGTTTTCAGTTTATTCTGTGTGGAGTTACAAAACTGTTTGAATGATGTATTGACATTACATAACTAGAATGTCTTTAACATCGCATGTTACTATTTTTGGTAGTCTGAGAGGTGAATGGCATAGGTTTTCAGGTGATGGATTCTTTTTAAGTTGGGACTTCGTCTTCAAATTCTGTTACTAAATTGGCCACTTCATTCAGCGACAGGCTCGCGTTTTCGTGTTCGGCCTTTCACAACCAACTTAGTAGCAGAATCTCTTGTTGGCCTCAACATTCCTTGCAAGTGTCAAATCAAGGTGAGCTTCAGCTCTCCTGACACCATCCCTACATGCTTGGGCAATGCCTCTAAACCCCTCCCATGCAGCCTGTCCCTGTTTGCACCCCTTTGTATACTTGCATTTGAGCTCTGGCAGTCTGCTTAGGCAAGCAGGTCTCCTACATGTGTGTTTTAATAGATCTGCCAGGATTTCTGAACAACTTTGCTCTTCACAGCTTGTTCCTGTGGCTGCCTACCAGTCCCTTCAGTAAACTCCAGTCTGCTGTCCTGAAACTAAAGATCTGTGCTCTGCTACTTCTTTACTCAGGATCTTGGAATCAGAGAATTGTAGAATGGCTTGAGTTGGAAGGGGACCTTTGAAGATCATTTAGTTCCATTTTGCTTACCATGGGCAATGATGCCACCCACTGGATCAGGTTGCTTGGGGCCCCATCCATTTTGACCTTGAACAGTATGAGGGATGAGGCATCCACAACCAGTCTGGGCAACCTGTTCCAGTGCCTCACCACCGTCACAGCAATGAATTCCTTCCTAACATCTAATCTAAGAAAAATCTTTCTTCTTTTAGTTTAAAATCATTCCCCCTTGTCCTATCACTATCTGCTTGTGTAAAACTCCCTCGACTTCTTTTTTTTATAAGATCCCTTTAAGTAGTGGAAGGCCACAGAGAGATCTTCATGGAGCCTTCTGTGAGATACTGAATTTGAATCTCACTGAGTTATTTGGGTCAGAACAAACCCAATTGTGTGTGTGCATGAACTGTTGGTTGCTGCAGGGAGGGCCAAGCCTGCAGCTCCACAAAAGGCATGTGACTGCAGCCTCCATGGGGAGAGCACGAGGTCCCCGAATGCTGAGGAATGCTTTTGCCTTGGTTATGTATTATGCCTGTGAAACCTTTTGCCAAAATGTGTATTTTCTCACAAAATTAAAAAGAATTCTCTTAGGGAAACATATATTGTGTTTTCTCTGTACATGACTTTGAGATAATAATGAACTAAAGGCTTTTCAAAAGTTTGGTGGGCAAACTTTAAATTCTTAAATATTTTTTAAAAAGTATGTACTTCCAGTTAAGCTTGTGGCTTCAGGGCTGGAGTGTTACACCTCTTCTCCATGCTGAATGTGTTCAAGTGTGCTAGCTAATGTTTGCTGCAGCCAAAGCTGCCTTTGATTGTCACATCTCCAACCAATTCTTCATTGTTCTAGAGCAGCTGTGTGCTACCATTATTTTCCCTTCCAGTGTACATGTCAAGTATGTTCCTAATAGCCTTTGAAAATGAACTAGATTCCTTGTACCTCGCTATGTTGCCCTTCCATGGATGTCAGGGAGGTTAATATCCCTCATAAGAATGAGGGTTTGTAGGTTAGAGACTTCTCTGAGTTGTAGGTAAGACTTCACCCTATTCTCCAGCCTTACCAGATGGTTCTGTAACATAGTTCCAACAGAATGTCATCCTTATGGGTCTCTTTGGTGTTCTTCATTCTCGAGCTACCTGAGACTTCTTGGTGCCCATGGCAGAAATTAAGTGAAATGTTATTAGTAGTGCCTACTCTGAGATAAATACAGGATGGAGATGGCTGGTTTGAAAATGGAACATCTGTGGAAAAAAAATTCTAGTAATCTGATCATATGTTGCTTTTTTCCGTACATTATCTGGCATTGTATTCAGCCCTATGTATGGCTAAGTGGATAGTATTTTTAGTCTGCCGTTATGTTTTACTCTGCAAATTTTTGTGTGCAAGTTGTAGTCGGCTTTGTTATTGAAAGCAAAATGTTGCCTTTACCTTCTACTAAAACTTTATTCACTTACTTGAATTTCATTATTTTAGCAGTTTTAGTGTGGCATTTTCTTGTGAGCCTCTATGTTTTCTCTGATAAGCTGAAAAGTAGCACTGTTTAAATATAGCTTCTACTGTATCATGTCTTTATTGTGATTTGAGACATTATTGTATGGGGTTTTTAAGAGACAGGGAGGCTTTCCTGTTTCCAAACTATAGTTAACAGCACAATAGTCGCTAATTAGTTAGCTTGATATCTTTGTATCTGTGGTGTGTCTTGCCCACAGGCTTGCTGTGTGAGGTTGTTGCCTAGTTTGCATTTTGATAAGAAATGTGTGAGCATCAGAGTCTTGTTCTCAGCTCTATTTGGCCATCTGATTAGCAAAATACTTCTGCCTTGTATGAAGAGCATCATGCTCATCCTTCCTAATTCACTAGCAGTGTCAGGATGATTCCTAAAATCTGTTGCCTGTGTGTAGCACATGCACTAAATTGTGGGTGTACGTTTATGTCACGAGTATACTTTGACCTTGGACTGTTTTGTACGCAGCCACCTAAGCATACTGAAGTTAGTGTTGTCCAGACAGGTTATACTTTTGGATAAAGTTAGTAGTTTTTTGAATATGTGAACAGCATATTGAAAAAAGCTATTGGTAGAATATTTTGATTACAGGGAAGTAGAAAATGAAAGAGATCTTTTGCCAGTTCTTGAAGACATTTGAGAAAATTTCTGCCTTTTCTGTGCTAATGAACTTATTCCATTCCATGGCCCCTGCAGTGTTTATTTCTCAGCTGTCATTGTGTTTCTCTATTTTCACTTGCTTGATAGGTTACTTTAGTTTCTTTTTTACCTTGCTTGCCTTTTGTAGTATTTTCCCTGCGTATCCTTTTTCTCCAGATGCCTTTAGTATTTACAAGCAATATAGTGGTTTCCTGTCCACTAGCTATATCTTGGATCCATTTTGGTTTTATTTCTCTAAGTTTCTACCCTAAAAAAACTTATTATTGAGATTAATGATCTGTCTCTGACCAAACTCCAAGGTTTATTCAACATCCTCATTTGCCTTGATATCTTTGCACTTCAGACTAATTATTTCTTCTCTTCTGACATGTTATGTTTGTTATGTATTCGCAATTTTGTTCTTGCCTAGGTTTTATTTAGTCTGTTTCTTTTTCCTGAGGATGAGTGATCCTTGCAGCTTTGTGTTCTGTTTCTTAAGTATTTATTATACTTGTGGCCCAAAAAATACTGTTACTGAATTGTCTTTTGTACTGTTTCACATCAGAAATTTGCTGAGCTTTGCTCAAAGCTTTTTAGTTAAAATAAAGAATTCTGCTGTGATTTTTACATTTTAATCGCTTTCAGCTATCTCCTTTGTTCAGTTTTTCAGTCTAAGGCCAGATGGATTATTTAATTTTTGCTGCTTCTGGGCATCTCAAGTCCAGACCATTTTCAAGCTTTTATTTATTTTCAGGACTTCTAGAACTCATGGGGTTTTTTTCAGCACAGATAGGCCTGAAAAAAAGATGTATGGTCTCACTGGATTTATTTTCTTACAATCAGAGAATGGGTTTGGGTTACAAGAGACCCTAAAGATCATCTAGTTCTAACCTCCCTGCCATGGGCAAGGACATCTTCCGCTAGGCCAGGTTGCTCAGGGCCCTGTCCAGTCTGGCCTTGAACATTGCCCAGAATGAGGCATGCACAGCTGCTCTGGGCAACCTGTTCCAGTGCCTCACCACCCTCACAGTAAAGAATTTCTTCCCTATATCTAATCTAAACACACCCTATTTCAATATAAAGCCATCCCCCCTTCTCCTGTCGCTACATGTCCCTCTCCAACCTTAATTATTCCGCAATTTCAGCTTTTGTGTTCATTGGTCCTCCATGACATGCACACAGGGGAAAAAAATAAATCCATCCATCTTTATGAAGCATGCAAGAAATTTGTCTGCTGCATTTCGTTGTTGTAAATATTTTGACAATATTTATATGAAACTGTGGTGAGTTTGCTAAGGCATCAACAGGCACCTTCAAAGTTTTATCTGCTGATTCTCTCCTGAATTTAGCTGGAGGACAGTAATGAGTGCCAGTAAGGGACAAGTGTCTGTGAATAACTCTGATAGTCCAAGGGGATGGCAATGAAGGTGACTGTTTCTGCATCACATTCAAAGGGATTTCTAGATTTAATGGGACTTAGTTTCAGAGTACTCATAAGCAGCATCGTTTTCGGCTTTACAGCTTGGCAGTCACCGTGGTGGAAACTGGCTGAATACAAAGCTTCCAAGTGACTGTTGCTTGGCCAAAGGAAAGTAACACAGCTGTTGCTTTTAATGCCTGTGAAAGAGGGCTTGAGTATATGTGATCTAATAAATGTGGCCTTAATGTTAAAAAGTCACAGCACCCGGTTGCATTAGCGGCGATAAGGGAGCAGTGGAGGGAGTGAATATGCAGTGTGACTTAGGCTGATATTGCCCTTCTATAGTGCATGATGCTCAGAAAGATTCTGTTGTCTAGGTAACAGGGTCTGCACTTCGTATCTTAAGAAAGATGGAACAGATGTTCCTGCAAGAAGCAACCAATTATCACCAGTGAGAATATTTGGCAGTATTTAAACTAATTGGTTTGTTGTTGCATACAGTCCAATTCATATGCTAGTAGACAAAATTTAAAGAATCTTCTTTGCATGGCTTTTCCTGAATGAGGTTTTTAAAAAATATTTGCAGTTTATGAAATACTTCTCATCAGTGTGTCTTTTCAAGCTTTCATTTATCATAGCACTTTCTTGTATATAATTCATTCTTTTTATTTGATATTCATCACCTCTCTTGTAGTCTTCGAGTCCCATTGCTCCATCACATCTTTGTCACATCACATTTATTTGTTTTGTTTATTCAGAGCTTTTCTTTTTTTTTTGGTGGGAAAATCCAGGCAACTCAGATAGGGACTGTGCCATGAAAAGCTGAGGCAAAAAAGGAAGACATATATGCAGGTGTATACATGAAAAAAACCACAATATGATGCTTGAGTGGGGACATAACTTGTGTGTGGTGGGTTAAGCAAGTGGTGATAGTGATAGGAGAGTAGGAGAGTCCCTTAAGGGGACAATGTGGAACAAGGAGTGCCTGCAGCACATGCTGGCAGTGTGCCTTGTTTTTGTGAAAAGTTGTGCTAAAGTAACCTCATGTATGAATTAAAGTGTATATTTTTTTCACAGAAATAGCTTTGTCAGCCTGGAAGATTATTGCGGACCTCAGAGCATTGGATAGGCTCTTGTATTTTATAAGATATCTAGGAGGAGGTGTGTATGGAAATCCACTCATACCTATGGGACAATATCTGATGTTGAGTGTTAAATAAAAAGAGAGGGCATTGGGACAGATTCTCAGGGCACTGTTTGTGAGTCCTTAGCAAAGCTAAGCCATAACATTATGCATTTTGGACAAAAGATTTGGCCCATTGCCTGAACTTTTCCATGCTTCTTGCCAAACATAAAAGCAAGTATTCTATGTTTTTAGGTTGGGCACTGCAAAAACATGTTTTTTTGTCTTGGCAGTGATAGGATAAAGGAAGAATCCTTGACCTACTCTCTTTTTGTCGGCTCTGATAAAGGATATGCTGTTTTGATTTTTATCTAACTGTGGAAAATGAGTGGAAATGAAGTTCATGTTGCACTTTTTAGATTATTTGGCTGAGTTATTATATAGTAGTGACATGTTGATTGGGACTAAATGTCTTACTGCATTCAGTTATTTCAATAACCATTGTAAAATGTTTGCAGTCTGAGATAGGGAAAAAAATATTATTTCTAGGGTTTTTTAATCCTTTTTACCAGGCTACTTCCCTGTAACTTGTCATCTTTTGCTTGTCATCCTTCTTCTGACTCTGGCTCCTGACTCTTTTTTTGTGAACTCTTATGAGTTAGTCCTCTGTAATTTAATGCAGATAGTGCATCCAGTCATTTAGCTGTATGTATTAGCTTGTACTTCCTTCTTCATTCAGGAGAAGTATTATTTCAGTGTTTATGTTCACTATCAGATATGGTCTTTCATTGTTCTTTTCAAACACTGTTGTCTCTAATTTCTAATCCAGACCTTTTCTTTGTTGTATAGTTTCTTCTTTGTATAGTTTCCTTCGTATTCTGTTGTTTGGACTTCTCTGTGGTATCTGTTGTGTAAGTATTATGACTTCTTACTTGTGACTTCATTCCTGCTTGCTTTTCTTCTTAATATGCTTTTTGGTTTTCTTTGTGTTTCTATATTCTATCACAGAGTCTGTCAGCAGGAACATTTACTACTTTTATTGTTTCTTTTGTATTCTAGAGTGCTTATAAAAAATCTTACTTTCTGCTTTAGGTTTTTCAACTGCTTTCATGAGTTTTCTCCATTTTTACAGTTTAATTATATCACATTGCCATTCCCAGGTTCTTTTCACTACCCTTGACACACACTGTGAGCCCTCCTGTTCTTCTGCCTTTCCTTTTCATACAAATCATTCCAACTGATTTTATTCCTGAAGGTCATGCTCAAAGGATAAAAGAATTTGACAAGCACTATGTATTTTTCCATTTTCTATTCTTGGAAATAGAAACTTCTTCCTTATGCACTTTCTTTTCCCTGCACTGGTTCCTTTCCCTTATGTCTTGTTCTTTTCCTCTTCTTCCTGACCTTCTGCTCACAACACAGCCTGCCATCTTAAGTAACCTCACTGTCATGAGGACTAATGCTTAAAAGAGGAAAACAGGAGGGCACTTTTGCCGGAGGGTTGGTGGGCCTTTGGACTTTGTGCCAAGGTTAGGATGGGTGTTTGCTGAATGGGACACGTTTGTTTGTCTCTTCCTCCTTGGCATATTTGCCTTTTGCTTTCTCCTCCACTACTGTTTGCCTCAGTCTTATTTTCCCTACATAGTTCATTCTTTTCTATACTTTTCCCCCCCCCCCCGTTTCCCACTCCACACCTCAACACCATTTTTATCCTTTTCAGCTTCGATAGTATCCCCTGCTTTTTTTTCTCCTCTTCCCTACTATTTCCAGAGTGGCATTCCTCACTCTGATATGCTACCGGAGTCCATGTATCCTTCTCCTGTGGTCTGCCATCTTTATACAGGGTCTTGTGTGTCTTCTCACTTCTGATTCCATCTCTGCCACTCTTCCTGCTCATGGTGTTGCTGAGCAGAGCAGCTGATAAGCTGCAGCCCGTGTCCCTCTCCTCCTGCTGGCTGCCATGCTCATTGTCTTCTCCCTGGAATGGTTCTCCTGACTGGTTTGTCCTTCACCTTCCTACTGCTCCTCTTTCTGGAGTGAGTTTCATGTCCATTGCCCCAGAAGTCAGCCTTTTCCTCAGGGCTGAGCTAAGCAGGAATAAAAAGAGGGGAACTTTCTCCTTTGTTTTAATGCCAGAGCTCTGACCTGCATCATTTAACAGCTCTAAAGGTCTTTCTACAGAGTATGCTCAAATAACATTTTTTTTCCCCTCAAGGGAAAGTGAAGCATTAGATGGCAGTTTGATGATAAAAAATTGCTTAGCCTGGTTTTGTTTCTTTGCTAACCTGTGCAGAAGTGCAGAAAATGTCATAGGACTGGGCAGCTTGTACAATAAAATTGCTTACATCTATCAGGATTGAATTTTAATGTAGTGGAAACTGGAGAGAAACTACCCTACCTATTTACAGACAGCAATGGCTTCTTGAACGATTTTTACTTTAGTGCAGGTTGAGGGTAGGGTGAGACTCTTTGAATCTTGGTAACTTTTCTTCTGATAACAGCTCCAAGTTTAGGAGCAGTCAGAAAAGCAAATTTGAAGTCACTCAAATTACTTCCCAGTGAATTTCTGAAGTCGAGACCTGATAACAAATCAGACTTGATCAACCACATAAATCCCTGATGTCTTCAGATGTGGAGTGTCTTTGTTCTATCTTGGTCTCTTTCTGCCTTGGAAGGGATACAGTAGCACTAGAAATGCTAAAGAGAAGTGGAATTAAGAAAGTTGGTGATACAAAACTACTTCCGTATGAACAGAGACAAAATAAACTGGAAGTTTGTGTGTTGGAGGAGAGAGAAGCTGAAGGACAACTTTGATGGAAAATGTAATTAGGGAATTGTTATTCAGCGTTTGTAACAACAGAAGAACTAGGGCAGCCAAGGAAGATAGCTAGTCTCTGATTTTCAGTCCCTGATCTGGTGGGTTTCTGGAAGCTGACTGCTCATATCCCACAAGACTTGTGCTGTCCATACATGGCTTGGCCTGTTGTTTTCCTTGGTGTTTACCTCAGCTGCATTAGGGGCAGGATAGTAAGCAGACTTGAAATGAATCTTGAATCTGAGTCAAGCGCAGCAGCTCTTACTTCTTTTACTGGAACCACACGTGTACTGTGTGTTTTTTCCTTAGTGGTGTTCCTGTAAATGGCTAAGTGTGAGCAGTGTTGTCTAGTGGTGCTCAGGCTAGAAAATTAGGAACAACAAACATGTAGGAGCCTTGCTGTATATTTGGGGAGTCTTAGTAGTGGCTGATGGCATCAATGTGTAAGAAGCTTTCCTGACTTTTGAAACACATATTTTCTTTTCTTCAATCAATCCAAAGTTGTTGTTTCAGGAGGTAGATGCACATGAATGAACCCTGTCATTTTGGCTGGGATTTTAAAAATGTTATTTGCCGCTCTTAAGTGCGTGCTTAATGAAATACTGAAAGAGTTCTGTTGCAGGACATGAGAGGGACTTCCAATTATTCCTATCCATATAACAACTGAGACTGTACTCGGTTTTCAGGAAGACATTCTAATGTGAGTATTCATGTTATGTTGTTTTCAGGGCCACACAGCTTTTGCTGCCTTGGGCAAAAAGTTGTTTCACTACCCATTTCCTTGCAGTAAAAGGTACTTTAGAGAAAGGTTATATTGAGTGGAAGATAAATGCAGAATGCCACGTGCTTAACCTCTCCTATGTTCAAAAATATTAACCAGTTACTAGTTTCTTCATCTTATTATCTACTGTTGCTTCAAAAGCTCCCTTACGAAAGTGATGTTCAGAGTCCTTGTGGGTTGCCGTAAGAGCATATTTACCATATCTTGTTTGTATTTTTATTTCTTTGCTCACCAAATTTTGTAAATTTCATTAAGCCACCTTTTGAGCCTTCCTGAACTTCCTTATTGAGGGAAATACTGAATTTACTGCACTTGTTTTCTCAGTGAAGAATTTTTCATATTTAATAAAAAAATGAGGAAATGTCAGTTTCTAATGTAAAGCCTGCTTTTTTTTAATCCAGTTGCAATGTGATCCTGAGAGTATGAGAGGAATCTTGTGGTAGGCGTTTAATGACTTGGGAGACTGCCAATGAACATCTTGTTTTAGCTTGCTTCGCACATTAGATTTGTCTAATGTGTGGCTAAAGGTTGCAGAAAATTTGGGTAAAAAGTGAAAATCTACGTGCCGAAGCAGAACAAATTTAACAGGTAGTTGTGTTAATGACCACTAAGAGAATTCCAGTGTTGTGCTTCCAGAGTGAAATGCTGAATTAGTTGTAAATAACTGTCAACAGACTAATTATGTATATAGTTCTTGAATAAAAACTCTGAAATTCAGAGTAATATTCTTCAATTAATCTGATCTGGAATCAGTATACAAGAAACCTGACTTTAAAACTATGTGCAAAACTTTTGCTATTTTAAACAGACCAAAGTTAATGAAAGGTAGTTAAGAACCAAAAATAACGCTTGTGTTCTCTCCTCCTGTCCACAGGCATGTTTCTCGTTTGGAGCAGGGCATTAGACTCCATTTACACTTGCAACTATAGGCTTGTCTGGTGTCTTGTTTAAGTAGAAGTAAGACATTAAAGTACATCAGTTGAAATACATCAAATTTTAATGAATGCTGTCATTCAGAACTAACATGGCTTTGCTTTGGTTCCTATAAGGAACAGAGGTTTAATGCCTTTAATATCTTTGGAATTCATATCTCTGATTTGATTTAATTTTCTATTTAAAGAAGACTTGAACTATAGATTATGTATCTAAATGCCTGCTTCCCAGTCTAGAGTAAGTAGAATGAGTACATATAAAGAATAATCATTAGGGGATTTTGTTTTGTTCACTTTTTTCCTTTTTTCCTCTCCTTAAGTATATGAAGGTAATCTTTTCTTGTAATCCTGAAATGCTAATTATGTCACATAGTAATGTCACTGGAAACTTGACATGATCTGCAAGACCGTGTTACTCCTCCATGAAAAATCTGCTATTTCTGTTATTCAGCCTCATGGAAACAGTACGTAACAGAATTGTTTCCCGACTGGAAGTTGCTGTTATGTTGCTGGATTGATCTTGAGTATTTGGTCCAGGTTAGATCATAGGCACTTGGCTGAATTTCTTTTGAATTTCTCAGAGGATGGATTTAATGGTGGCTTTATGCTGACAGATTAACTGCCACCTGATTCAGTATACAACCACTTAATACAAAGTTAACCTGTGCTACCTTTTGATTTTTTTTTTTTCCTCCCCACAGAGGGGTTGTTCGATTAATACTTTGTATTATTACACGAGTGCCTTTTTGATATAATATTGGAAACGATGAATTATTGTTAGACTGTTGCCAAATTATAGCACTTGATAGATATTCCTGTGTATTTTTGTATCGGAGAAATAATTGTCTGTAAATTGAGGACTTGGATGTGACAGCAGCAACATACTCGACCTTGAATTATAAAGCAAGTCCTTTACAAAGCAGAGGTAGATTTAATTTCTGAAAGTGAGTTTGTAACTCTAGGCAGACAGGCTTCAGAAGCTGCATAGGCTTGAAGTTACATGATATATGCAACACTTCTTGGCTCTTGGCAGGACTGGAGTACCTTCCTTCAGGCTGCAGGGAGTCAACTCTAGTGACCTGGAATATTG
The DNA here is from genome assembly GCA_013399895.1 of Serilophus lunatus. Taxonomy (NCBI): domain Eukaryota; kingdom Metazoa; phylum Chordata; class Aves; order Passeriformes; family Eurylaimidae; genus Serilophus; species Serilophus lunatus. The sequence continues at coordinate 52,557 of VXBA01005708.1, read as the reverse complement.
TCCTGAAGTGCTTGAGCTATGCCCTTTCAGGTACTGTGGCTCTCCTGTTCAGCAGGTCAGAGCAGTGGAGAGGACTAAGGACAGGTTTGCCACTTCGTGGTGGGAGTGCTTCGGTTATTGCGCCATCAGATGGAGAGGAGGTGCTGGCAGTGTCCCAGCAAATTTGTTACAGAGCCAAATGTGTTGGGAACCCCTCACTGCCTTTTATAGGTGGTTCTGGCAGAAATGTTGGATCTGGGGTATAGGTGTTAGAGGAGGTTAGCATTGTCACGCTGTTCTCTGTGTCATTATAGAAGCAAATGCAGCAAATTTTCATATCATAGGATACAGAACTTCAGGATCAAAAGCAGAGGCACAAAATTTCATGTTTCTAAGTCCAGTAAGCATATTTACCGAGGTGGAAGGCTGGTTGGTCATTGTTGCTATTTGGGTGAAAGTTTTTTGTTGGGTGAAAGTTTTTTTCGAGAACTATAATTTTTTTTAATGGTAACTTCAAATAACTTGTAGTATAATTTATTCTGGTAGTTTGTAATATATAAACTGGAAAATGTCAGACTATCACAAAAATGAAAAATTTGATATAAAAACAATCTGAAAGTTAAGTAGCAGAGATAACAAGTAAGCCTTATGACTAAAGGGGAAAATTAGGCTGTACAAAAATTATCTTTTCTGAATAGTATTGCAATCCATGCCCAATATTTTGCATATTTTAGAAACTCATTACTTCTGGAGCAGTGCATCACTGTGGTACCATAATTAATTATATTGAAGTTGGAAAACATAACTTTTGGCCATTCTTTACCAAAACATTGTCCCATTACTGTGTTTCATATACCATTTATCATTCTGAAGTCTTCTTGAGAGGAACATCTACTTTGGAAAATGGACGATTGAACAGAATTGATGTCTAGCCTTAGTATTTGTCCTTCTGCAGGGGTTTTGGAAAACCTCAGTTGCCATCAGTGTTTATTCACTGTGAGATACAGTGCAAGAACAAGGTGATAACTGGGTGCCAGGAAGTCAGAAAAGTATGGGAATGTTAGAATAAGCCCTGCAAGAGAAAACTAGTTGCGGTTTAAAAACCCAGACAGAATGTGTAAGTTTATGGAATTATATGATGGTACTTCTGAATTTTAAAGAGGTATTAGCAAATTGATGTGTTGTGTCCCCCCTGCCCCATTCTAATATTTTAATATAGCTTTAGGTTTAGGAGTCTTTTCTTTATTGGTTTTGTGGAAAATTTCTTTATTTTCTCAGTAACAGAAGAAATTTCTAGGCAACCAAAAAGCAAGTTCAAGGTATCTTAAAATCTTTGGAAATTACAAACATTGCCTATTGCTTTTTCAGCAGGGTTTTTTCTATAGATGTTTTCATTTTAGATATTGGTGTTATCTGAGTGGGTGAATGTTCTTTTGTTGTAGGCCAAATGAGGAGAAAAATCTCTGAGTGAGATAGAGCCTTTATTTATCTATACCTTTCTACTGGGAGGAAAATGGTTATTGTTAAGTCTCTGTCAGACAGACCAAAATTTACTACAGACCTGCCTTTGACAGAAGAGAGAGTATAAAATTCAATTGTCGTAAGGGAAACAAGATTTCCTTTAGGAAGATGCATGCATTTAATAAAAATTCAGATGTTTTGTAGAAAAGAAATGAAAAAAATTATATATTTAATGTGTGTGCTGTAACAGAGGTGATATTGTGTTATTTTAATGTTGGCATTTCCTTATATAGTTGCATTAAAAAATAAAGAATCTATTATTTTGGAAATAATTTTTCAGTAGTTCTATTTAAAAATGTCTGTTATGATATATGATATTGGTAACTAAAAAATGACAACAATCCTTAAACTTATTTTTCGGCCCATGTTCTTCAAGGAAAATGCTCAAGTTACTTATTTTCTTTTGTTGGGAACCTCAAGAATTAAAAATGCAGTTATCCTAGTTTCTATTCCTTTATTTTAGTTAAAATGTAATACTTATGAGGAATCTTTTGCCAAGCTTTTGTTTCAGAATAATAATGTTATTTAGCAATGCCAGACCATTGTCAGCTCCCAAAATGAAAATATTTATAGAATAAATACTTGCTTAATCCTTCTCATAGGAGGAGGGTGGGGCTGGTTTTTGTCCTCTTCCTGTCCTGACATTTGACAATTTGTTGGCTAGATTGTGTTCAGTGTCTTTTTACTTCTTTATTTTTTAAACCCTACTTGTTCTTTCTCTTGTGGGAATTTGGAAACCTCACACAGGCTGTATGCTTCAGAGAGATGGAAGTGTGAAGGAAGAGGAAGGTTGAAGGACGTGTAGAACAGACGTGTTTCAATATGAAGGACTGCTTGGGATCAAACTGATGAAAATTGGTGCTTGTGTAGGAGAAGGAAGGAGACAGTCTGCTTGGAATCCGCTTTAAAATGTTTTAGCTTGTTAATTTTAAATTGGAGCACGCCTTGTGAACTCAGGCAGCACTCCTAGCAGTTCATGTAAGAATGGCAGTTGTTAACTTCTGGTATTTTACCCTGCTCCCCCTACTCGGTGTTGTAATGCTGAAGACTGTCCAAGGACAGGCCTTACCAGACCAGTGTACAAAGAATGTGTCCTCTCTGAAGCAGAGCTTAAGCTGATGCCTAAGTTTACCTTTCTTCTTAGGCTCTTTGGATGGTGTCTTTTTTCCTTTTATTTTTTTTATGTGTGTAGATATATATAAATGTATCCTTGTCTGTTTTTGTTGCTAGCATCTTTTTGAGACTTCTTATACCTGTGCCAGCCATAGACAGCTTAAAGCTGGAAGTGAACCTTCTGTACCAGTTCCATTTAAAGCTATTACTATAAAGGCGTCTGTATTTTTTTTTTTTGGCACTGCAGTAACTCTGTAATTAGCCCAAGTAGAAAAGGGAACCCATCTGTAGCACAGTTAGCAGAGGATCGTTCCTATAAGTGTAGTAAGTGTCTGCTTGTTGGTTTTTGTTGTTGTGTTTTTTTGGGGTTTGAGAGGCCTCCCTGAGGGAGAAGCTGCACCAGAGGGTCCATGTGGACTCTGTGGAAAGGATAATATCGTTAAAAGAGGAGAGGATCTAGGATTGATTAATAACATCTAAATAGGTTGGAGTTTTAAGACCTTGGAAAGAAGTAAAGTGATGATCTTTAGGTTCCTTTGAAAAGCTCAACTTCAATTAAAAAACAACTTCAGTGACCTTAGGGGCTTTAAATATATCCATCAAACAAGAGACAGCTTTAAAATTCTACCCCATGCAATTGCTTTTATGAGCCATGAAGCTCATGCTTTGTTCTTTCCTATGGTTTCTTGTGACCCACATTTCTGCCCATTAAAAGTTTTGGTTCTAACCTTGAAAACAGTTAAATGCAGTACAGTGTGCATTTCCAACAGAGCAACTGGCAAGGCTGTCCAGATCAGTTTATGTACGTGCATTGAAAGACTGAAGTAAACCATGTGAAAGGTAGGAAACCCTTTCAGATAAGATTGGCCTCTGAATAAATTTCTGAAGATGATTATGGGGCTTGTCATCACTGACACAAAAATACATGTTTGTTGCAAGATTTATTGTTGTCAGTAGTGAGAGCAGAGTGTTTGTCTTTTGTTTTCTCTGATTTTTCTTCCTTTTCCTTCACAGCAAGATGAAAGTGTCTGTCCTCACTCTGCTTTTTTAAGTGATAGCTAGAAAACATTTATTTGTCCTGTGGTGTCAAAGTATTTGTGTGCAAGATTTATTTCTTTGAGGAATGTGCTGTTTGTCTGTGTTTACATGTGCTGAATACCATCATAATTGATCATGTTGGTAATACTGTAACTCTTCTCCTAATCACAGAAGTTGTCTTTTTCGTTTTTGGAGGAAAAAGGCAGAACTTCACATACCTCAAAAGAGCAAGAGATTTCCTAGTTGCTAGTCTACTTCATCCAAAAGCTACTTGCATTATGTGGTGATAGACAATTTGCAGGCAAAGTTCAAAGAGTTTAAACCAAATTGCTCTAGGAGCTTGCTGTCAATCAGCACGTGAGCTTTTCTACCTGCTGGAGGTGATCAGTAGAACCTTGCTAAACCTGCCTTCTATACAAGCAAAGTACTGCATAGGCATCTGTCTACTGAATCTAGCGGCTGACATACCAAATTTGCCTTCCAATGCTGATCAAGCTGCAAATGAGATACAATGTTTTCTCTGCTTTTGAGAAGCTATTCCTGAACCTTCCTGTTCTTGAAATGCCATCATGCAGGGTAATTTTACCTCTTATCAGTTGTCTTTTGATTCTTGAACCATGATTATCATTTAGGTTAATGATTTCTTTAATCTTTAGTGTTCATATCTTTGTATTTTAGTGACTATCCATCTTATTTGCTTTCAATATTTGATTCATTACTGTAATTGAGAAAGCTTTTTATTCCTTGTTGAGAGATAGATTCTTTACTCCTCTGCTCATCCTTTTCATCATTGTATATGTGTGTGGAGAAGGAGGTGTTTGAGCACAGGTAAGGAAAACCACATAGAATTTTAAAAATATATCACAGAAGCCTTTTATGTATTGATATCAATAGATCCCTTTTTCTCCTGTAAATACATCAATTAGGATATCTAATATCAGATTTACCCTCCTAATTTTTTTTAGTTTATGGCAGTCCAGTTCTACCTACTTGTCTCCTGCTCCTGATGACTTCTCAATCTGTAGTAGAAATTCTTGGTTAGTTTCTGAGTGCATGAATTCATATTTTGTGCTGTTAGTTTCATCTCATTTCTGTTACTTATTCTGTAACTGAGTAAACAAAGAGTAAAGTAGCATAAAAAATGATGCATTAGCACACTCCTTTTCTTCATTGGGAATGCTGCCTTTATTTAATCAGCTAATCTGTTTCATACTGATGATTTTGATGCTAAGATGGGTTTTATTAAACACAATATTTGTTCTTCGGTAACTTCCCAAATAGTTAATATTTAGAACTATTTTGCCTTGAAATGTCTACCATTGTCAGTGACCTTTTTAGGTAGTTTCTTGCTCCTCACCCCAAACTTATTCTGATTGTCATCTTTCCCATCTGATGAAGTACTTAGAGGTGTTATAAAGTTTAAATTTCAACATGGCTTTTTTTGCATGCTTTGAATTAACAAGTCTGGAAATGCCTTATCTCCTTCTGTGTCACATTTATGAATTCCAGTGATACATGTGATGCATTTGCTAATCATCTGATCTCTCCTCTGAGTTTTGCTTGTATCTGAACTTGTGCTAATTTTCACTCTCTGAAACATGAGGCATTTCCATTGTCAATGTGCTTGTTCTTTCTGTGATCAATATGGTAACTATTCCTAAAACCTGAGGTAATGTATTTTAGTTTTTTATTTTTGACTTTGTTTTATGATATCGCACTTTGACTTTCTTATTCTTGTTCACTCTCTTCTGCTCCTTTTCTGTCTAGACAATCTCTACTGTTTATTTTTACTTTCCGTGCAAGGTCTGCTCAGCACAACTGCCGACACTTTACATTTCCAGTGCTTCAAACTCCTGTATCAATTCTGTTGCTAACTTAACTTTTTCTCAGGCATCAGAAACTTGACCTCCACCCCTCCACTGCTGTGAGGGATGTTCACTTGTAAATGAAATTCTCAGTGACCCTCATGAGAGAGCTTATTCATCAGACAACCAAAGAAATTACTAGCAATTCTGCATGTAATGTACACTCACCTGGGAATATTACAAGCTCTTCCATGCTATTTGGGTTATTCAGATACAGTATTTTTAAACTTTAGGCTGTAGCGTCTACTAAGAAAGGTGATAAGCAGAGATATTTGTACAGTTCCTTTGGTAATAATGATTATAATGATCATTGTCCTCTTCTAATATGTTTACATGAAATGCATTGTACAGGACAGTCAAAGTTGCACAGATGTTGACAATTCACAGTGATGTCCTTCTCAATGTCTTTCTGCCTAAACTGCTTGATGTGCTGTTACCAGGAAAGAAACGTACTGTAACTCACCTGAGACAGGTTTTTACTAGGGTTTTATTGTAGGTTGGGTATGATGGAACTTAAATTTTAGAAGAACATTAAGCTAAAGTACTATTGAAATATGATGCTATGTTCATTTAGTAATTAATTCTATTAGCTACTGATCCCCTTTATGTTCAGGTTGTTATCTTGTAATATAATGTTGTTAGGTACACTATAATCTTTCAATTACTAGGATAGTATATTAATTTCTTCCTTCTAACTTCAGGCTTGCATTAACCAAATCTCCAAATCGATTTATTTCTAAACAAGACTTAATTGAAACATAATGCAAATATTATTTTGCTTATCTGTTTTGTATGTTTAAAGTTTATATGGCGATCTGTGCCACAGGAAAGCTGCAGACAATGATTTACCACATCCCTGAAGTTCATGTGGTTCTAGATATGGCTAAAATGCACACTTGTGAAATGCTATTCTGGTGATGAATGAACACATAACCATATCACAAGAAGGTGCACGACTTAACTGTGTGTGTGTGTTTAGAGGCGAAATACTGACAAAATTCCAGTCAAACGTAAGTCTTTAGGGTAGGTGGTTGCTACAATTTTGATGCAGGTAGCTCTAAATATTTTCCCATGTTTTCACACTGTTGATTTCCACCTGTCTGCTTTAATGAAAATATGGTTTCCAAAGTTCCTTATTTCTTTTTAGCTAAGCCTTGGATCAATACTTGTCTTTGAAACATTTGTCTCAAATTTACCGTTTTCTGATTTCTGTAGCTGTGTATTTGGTTCTGCCCTATACTCCTTTCTGATCACATCTTTCCAGTGCTTTCTGAATGACTCATCTCCACTCTGTGTACCTATGAGTTACATCAGTTCAGTCCCTGTGATCACCCCCTCTTCTGCTGTAGTTTGTTTCTAGATGAGATTATTTATAGACATAAATCTGACCAGCATTTGTTTGTGCCTCGTGCTCATCACTTGTTCTCTACACTGTCCTTTCTGACCTCGTCTAGTTGGTGTTGAGCACTACTGCACATCCAGTGTAGCTAGAGCAGAGCTTCTGTTCTTGGCACAGTGTGTTGAACTCCTGGAGTCAAGATTTCCTTGGTCTACTTCCTGCTGCTGAAGGACCAGCTGCTCTGGCACCAAGTCTTGACAGCCAGCATGTAACAACGAACAAATCTTATGAAGAGAAGCCAAGGGATCTGGGGTTGTTTAGCCTGGAGAAAAGGAGTCTCAGGGTTAGGAAAAGAAGAAAAACACAAAGAAAGCACTTCCTCCATGGTAGAAAAAGCATTTAAATTATTTAATTTGCTGGAAAACTGGAATAGATTTAAGCAGCTGTAATATTTTTTAGAAGATTTCTTGTCTTCACAGATACCTGTATAGCCAAAGGATAATATAATTTATAATTACTATTTTTTTCTTCTGTTTCCCCTAAAATAAACATCTTGAGTCTTTTTCTGTAAGGTGGGAAAAGGAAACAATCGTTTATTTCAAATGTGCCTTGGAACCTACTCCATGTACTGTTTTGCCGTTGTAAATTGATTCCTGGCAGTGTGTATGCGAGTGCTGCAGATGCAAGCGATTTCCAGATAAGACAGAAATGATCAATCATGCTTGTGACTGCAGTGGGGAAAAAGTGATTCCATGGAAATTGTTTTTGGGAGTACCACTTCCCAATTCCTCCAGAGACTAATTTAATCTGTCGGAAGGGTGACTTCAGCAGCAGTATCTGCTTTAATATGCTCTCTAATTAGTCATGAGTCCTAGTTTTCTTTCTGGCAAGCAGTAAATAAGATTGGGTTTATTTCTGGATTACATGATAGTAGTTGAAACAACCATTAGAAAAATTATTTTGGTAAACTTTCCATTGAAAACACCCTTATGTTCTGAAAACAACAGCCCGTGAACCTTGAGGCAAGTGAGGCAGGGATCCAAAGCAAAAGATTATTGTTAATAAAATAATTACGGTGATCAAGGCCTGTGCTGTCCACACAGAACAGGGCCAGCTGCCAAAGCTTCATTCTGGCATCCTCAAATCTTGATGTTCACCTTTTATAAGAAAGCTGTTATCTTTGTGTGCAATAATATCTTTTAAGATAAACACTGAAGGCAAGAAGGATGAATAGGTGGAATGGGCCGCTGTGTGTTGAGCGTGGCACAGAGAAAGGTAGGTAGTGATGGGCAGCTATGCTGGCAGAACAGCAACCCATGAAATAAAGGCTGAGCATATCCTGATTTTGGTGTTTTGAAGATAACGTGCTGAATCAGTGTCATCTTTTCTTCTAGGGCTTGTTTTAGGATTATTTATTTGCGGTTTGTCCTGTTCTGTGGCTTTGTTGCTGTGTTTGCTTTTCTTAACAAGCACAGAATTAACAAGAACTTCTCTGTTTCTCTGCAGCTTTTACGAGAGTTGAAGCACCCAAATGTGATTGCATTGCAGAAGGTTTTCCTTTCTCATAGTGACAGAAAAGTTTGGCTGCTGTTTGATTATGCTGAGCATGATTTGTGGGTAAGTACAAATTTCCTTTAGTGTTTGAGGTAGTGTAATAAGAGCTTGTTCAAATGGACCTGTGTGAGACATACCGTCATATAGGCAGAGATGCATGAAGTTCTTGCTCTGTAATTAAGGGTCTAACTGACATCCTGTTATTTTTACACTTTAAAGCTTGCAAAAGACTATGTAGAATTTCTTTTAAAGTTAGGTTGTGTTTTGAAGTGAAAAGGATTTTTCTACAAGCTTTAATCAGAGTTAAAAACTAATTCTGAATTGAGATCTTTTAAAACAGAGTTTGGGAGTCTATTTAATATTTATTCCTGCTTTATTGCACAGGCACACACACAAATGAAAAAAGGAGAGGGACTGTTATACAGAGTCCTCTCACTGAGCTACAGTGCAAGTGACCAATGTTCAATCATCTGTATTCTAAACAGGGAGTTGGTGACAGTATGAGTGGAAAGGAAATAAAAAATGAGTAAGTTAATTGTGCCTACTGATGGACTATCGCTGCATGGAAGAGGTGTAGAGACTTAGATGTCTGTTTTTAAGTTTCCAGCAAAATATGGTATGATTTGATTTAACCTGTTGCAGAGGTGGATATCAATGACCTCTTGAGTTGAACTCAGATACAAACATTCAAGCCCCACACCTGTCAATAAGATGTGAGTTGCTTGCACCTGGGTTTGTGTTTAAACCCAAAAGATACCAAACACCAAGAATAATCAATATGTTTGTCCTATGAAAGTATTGGCAAGGAGAAGAAGTGGTAATGTTAATTCCAATATTACTTTTTAAGGCTTCAGTAATACAGAAGTTGCCATTAGTAATGTTAGTGACAAATTGCTCTTGAGCTAATGAATATGTACTTGTAAGTGATGAAAAATTGTATTTGGAAGGGAAGTGAACTTAGACAAAGCAAAAAGACGCTTCTGGCTCAGAACAAGGAAAGTAATGGTATTTAATTGCCCTTCATAAGCTTAAAAATATTTAATTTTATTTGTCTCACAGGTTAGCAACTTCGAATTTAAAAGTTTTCTTCATCTGTGTTCAGTGTACACTGAGAGTTTTGTATTTCTCACAACTGGTAGTAGTGATGATAGAGGAATGCTTCAGCTAAACCTGTGTATGACAGAATTTGTTTGTGCATCAAATGCGTTTACTCATTTTATAGAACAATCACAACAAACACATTTTGCTGCTATGTTTATTGCCATGTTTTAAGCACCTTTTCCTTTTTAGCCTTTGCCATTTGATTTTATTTTGAGTGTGTGGTTTTTACACTACATAGTGATTTTTTCATATGATTTAACAGCTTCAGATGAAGAATTACCACAGTTTCTTATCACTCCTCATATCTGGCTGGATATTGGATATAAACTCAGTGAAGTTAATTATTTCCTATTACTTAAGACTGAAATGTTTGTTACAAATAGATATTTGTTGTGAACTGGTCTCCCACACCCTAACTCTCTCTTATGTTGTTTTTTTTTTTTTTTTCATATGAGACATGCTACACAAATCATTTCTCCTTTCCTGTATAATGGCTCATGTTTCCTCACTTCTTAAGCCTTTGCCAGGAATTTTTCCCTCCCTTGCATAAAATTGGCCGTGTTCAAGGCACTCTTGGTTCTGGCTTAACCTTGGTCCTCATTTCCTTTACCATCAGCACTTCCCAAGCATCGCTCTTAATTCCCCTTTTGTCTCTTTTTGCTCACTCCCAACTTTGTGTCTTTTTCCACGCTGCCTCCTACACATGGAACAGCCTCCCAATTAACGTACGTAAAGATCCTTCACTATCCTTCAGAAAAACTCCTGAAAATCCACTTATTTTGTAACGCATTTCAGTAATACCAACCACTTGTCATTCTGTCTGTGTTGTGTTGTGCTTTGCATTTCCTGTGCTTTACAGCTTGTGCCCTTTCAGCTCTTTGGGGTAGAATTTGTAGTAGGGGATTAGCACATTTTTTTATTGCTTAGCACCATGTGCTTCCCCAGCACTACATAAAACCAAAATAAGTATTTATCATGGGTATATCAGTTTATAAGGATTTAAGTTTTGGAATTGTAGGTATGCTGTCACTAGAGAGAGGTCGTTCCCAGAGACCAGTGTTTTGTAATGTAGGCAGTTGTTGCTTACCAAGTATGGGAACTGTCCTGTTCAAAGATGTCCAGCTTTAACAATTCCTATTGGCTTTAATGAGAAGAGTAAGTGCTTATCACCTACAAACATCAGATTAATTAAAATCATTATATTTTTCAGCTTCTGTACTGAAAACATTTGGCAAGAGATGAATAAACTATATTAGATGCTATCTTATTATGTTCATTTTCTAATACTGAAAAAAAAATGTCCTGTTCTAATGAGGAAAAGTGATGGTGCCAATTAAGCTTATTAAAAAGTTCTTTTATGGTGAGCAAGATTTTTTTTTTTGTACTTTACATTTAGTTCCCAAGGATTAAGCTGCTCAAATCTGAAATTTGAGTTCAGATAGCAAATTTTTAAGTATGTTGCTATAACTTCTGTTGACACCATTACCAAGGGATATAGAAAGCTATGCTAATTTGAACAACTTTTGACAGGTATTGGTGAACACCAATATGTTTTCCTTGCCTACAAACATATTTACCAGTTCTAACAGCTAAACTTATCAAAGGTATTTTCTTTGATTATCTCTCAAGTTACATTGTATAAAACAATGCAAAGCCATTCATGAGATTACCATACAGAATATCCAAGATCGTAGAAATTCTTTTGACAAATTGATTTATAACTAGGTTCCTTTAATTGCCGAAACTCTTAGTGTAATACACAAGTAATTACCTTACAATTTTTCCTTGTCTATTTGTCTCTGTTAAAGAAAACCGGTGAAGTTCTCAGGTTGTAGGATGTGCCACATTTGTTGATTTATAATGTATTGTCTGCACTGTCATTGCTGCTTATATATGTTCATGCTGTGAAGTAAAGAATCTTCAGCTTCAGCCACAGTGTGAAAGGAGTGCCTGAGGCAAGGTTAAAAATGTGTATGTCCTCAGGTGCCATTGAATATCTCCTGTGTTACAAGCCACATCCTTCCTTAGTTCCTGACAGCTCACTTCAGTTTCACGCCTTTATATTACACTTGCCTACACTTATATTTCAGCTACAGATATTCACAGCCACAGAAACAACCATCTCCTGTTCCTTCTCTAGTGAGGGATGTTCCTTTTTCTTTTCTACTCGTAAGCTCCTTGATGCTTTTAATTTAGATTTTACAATTTAGCTAACACAAAAAAAAATCAACACTTAACTAACGTGTCGCTGAGTTAGTCTTAAATTCATGAGTGGAATTGTATAAATTGTATACTACTGTCCATAACTTCCTATGTAAATCTTATGCATTTTAAGACTTTATTCAGATTAATATCAAATACATTAAATGCATGATGATTGCTAAAATGAACTAAAAAATAAATTGATGCAAATGAGATCTGTTCTAGAGGTGAATTGTATTTGTGGTCAGTCTAGTTACTTTTAGTTGTTGGAGAGGTTATAATGTTGAGAGCTTTTCTTTTGTTCCCACCTGCTCTCCTAATACTTCTACTGCATCAGATTTTTAGTATTGAAAATATTTTCTAAAGCATACATTTTTAGTACCACAGATAAGCACACATTTGATGTCTTCAATTTCAGTCTTTATATTTTTAAGTAGGATTTTTGATTCTAAGCAACATTTTTGTTACACTTCTTTTTTTACTTTGTGAATTGATGGATTATCTACCTTCCCTGGTTATGGTACAGATTTAATTCTCAGACTCCTTTAAAGTGTGTGTATAACTTCAAATCTTGAAGGTCTCCTTTTCTAGAAATATATATTGTAACGTAATCAGAAGCTTCTGGATGTGTTTTTTTTTTTTCCTTATTCTGAAAATGGTTACATTTTTATCACAGTAAATGTATTGAATGTGTCTTAAAGCAATACAAAACACGGTTGGTTCTTTAAGTGAGTAAATAAAAAATTAACTATAATTTGATAATATTGAGTGATGGTACATTCTCTGTCCAAGACCAGTTAAACCACGATCTGGTTATTTTTTAGGTTTGGCTGAATGTTTCTGTCTTATTATTAGATTCCAGTGATCTCTAACAACTAAATGCTTAGCAGCAAATACTACTGAGGCACATGGAGTAAAATTCAACTTGAAATTATTGTTGAGAATAATAAAATAATAATAAAAACAGGCAGACTGGCTTTGTCTACTTGCTATGTATATATTCTGCTTTTAAAAATATAGGGCAGAGATTATTAGTGTAGTCATGTATACCTAAAAATAATCATAAAATAATGGAAAGAGAAAATATTCTTCCTATGAATTTCATTACTCTAATTGACTCTCCCAGTATGCAAACAAATATACTTAATCTCATCTTAACAACTTTTTGAATAATGTTCTTCTGTGATAAATGAAGTAGTGAGTGTTGCACGCTGATTTGTGTAATAAACCTGCACATTTGCTTAATCCCATGAATGCTGTATAATAGCTCTGAGTTTTAACATATTCCTTAAATGTGGTGTCATCAGTTATAACTCTTTCTTCCACAGGCTTCAGTTTAGTTCTTAGTTGTGTAGATAATTTATGTGCTAGTTCATCACAAATATCTTCATGTACATGAAAACACTTCTCTCAGCGTAGCAGTTTTATTTTTTTCTCTTTTGATTTTTCTGAAGTGCCATGCTTTGTCGACAGCTGACTGTTCTGAGAATGCACCTGTCACATTCTCAGAACGTAAACTTGCTTTTTCAGCCAGAGTTGTATTAATTTGAGGGTAGTTTATGTGGAGTAATTTTCTGGACTACCAAGTGTGAGAATTGGAGGAAACAGGTAGGAACATGTCTCAAAAGATAGAGGCAAAGGCTGCAAATGTGAACAGAGTGGCATAAATACTATATGTTTCATATATATATGTACTGAAAGGGCAGCTGAATTCTGCAGAATTTTGTTATCATTGTATACAATTATTTTGACAAATTTGGGTCTGAAATACATTGGAAGACCTCAAAAGACACCAGTAAAACCTAGGAAAATTATACTGGATCTGTTTATGCCTACTTTGTTTCAAAGCTTAGATATTTAAAGCAAGTTGGCAATAGCTGAAATGAGTATATTAAAGCTCTTTCCACTATTACTTAAAATGTTGACCATTTGTCACTTGGAATAGGGTTTTTCATTAGGCAGTTCGGTTAATGATATTGTAAAGAAGATACTTGATGATGGTCATGCACTGTCATTGTTTAGAGTTTTAGAATGTTATTGAGGCATACTTTTCCCCCCTCCTCTTTTGGAGGGCAGCTTGTGTTGATTGCTGTAATGCTTCCAAAGTTGGAAACTAGAATGATCACTATAGAGATTCTTTTACCACTTTTACCACTTTTGTTTTTGTTTTATTTTATTTTACTTACGGTAAGTAGACTGACAAAATTTTCTTAGAAACTTCGTTTTCTTAGAAACTTCGTTTCTGAACTGATTCCTAAGTGTAGGCACATGAAACTTTGATTTGTTTTTGGAACAGCAAAAAATGTTACATTCATTGGATCTGCCCTTGCTTTCTCTTTTTGAAAATTGTAGAAGCTATGTGCAGTCAGTTTTGATATCACCTTCAAATTTTGATTTGTTCTTCTATAGCCGTTTGAAATACTTCACACTTAATATGCAATGATGTTACATTTGTTTGGGTATTGATTGCTGAAGAGAGAAGATGGAATAATTCTGTGTTTAAAATGGGACTGGAAGCCATATGGTACGAATCTTCCTCTGCCTTGGCACAGATTTAACATGTATCCAAGCTTCCATCTCTTTAATATTAAAATGTAACTTTACTTTTCAGTGACACGTTGATAAATCTGTTTTATTCTCAAAGGCTGGATTAGGGGTTGATTTGAAAGTAGAGTTTTTGCAGAAGTGTGGGAGTAACCAGTTTGCTTCATCAGGGAGAGGCAACTGCATTTGGCATAATTGCATTTCAGTTTGATGGAGATGCATGTAATTTTTCAATGAGCCTTGTCTTAGGCAGTAGAACTCAAATAGTTGGGTTTTCCAGGGGCTTGTGTCTTGAGTGCTATAGATTATCTCATGTCTCTTGAGATGGGAGCTCACACTAACTTCATTTAGTCAAACATGCATAAAATCCCTCTGTTTGCTGGCTTCTTACTTCTGTGAAAAGTTTCCAGGTCTGACTTGTTTGTTTGTTTTAGCCTCTGTCATACTGAACACCAGTTCTTGGAATTGGGAATTGGATGACACGAACAGAGGGGGGAGTATGTTTGCATGAGACTGACTGACCTGGGAGCAGACTAAAATTATGATTTTTTTTTTTTTTTTTTTGAATGCTTATTTAACTGTTGGGTAGATACTAGAGATTTGAATTTTCACTATGTTGTTATGCATTATGTTTACTTTGTTTGGGTGGAGGACTTAGAAAACGCACATAGTTCTTCACCAGCCAATTTTCAAACCAATTCCAACACACTAGGTAACACAGGAGAAGACAGACAAACTACTGGATTGAATATTGTTTCATCAGTTGCCACTGTGTTTTATTTCCAAATGTTTGGTATTTTTTATTATTTATATGGTCTTGCCTTTGCAAGAGCTAAAATGGTCTTACTGAAATAAGCTGGTTCATCCAGTTTTCCTTGCAATTTTATTATGTTTTTTGAAGTTTAAAATTGACAATAAGCCTTTAGGAACTAAAACCAATAGTCCCAGAGATTGCAAACAGCAAATTATAGCTTCTTTGCTTTTCTGGATATCTGAAAATAAAAAAAAACAAGAGAAAGTTTAGACTTTCTTCCTTCAGTAGAAGAGATGGTGTTCAGCAATGGTGCCTATTTGCCTTTCTATTTCTTAGATGGACATTGCCATTAAAATTGCTGTTTATTGTTGGTTACGTTTGTTGGCCTTTCTTCATATGATTAATTGCTTACAAGAAATTGGATGAACTACTTTTTTTAGAAAACTCTTCAGAGTAGGACTTGGTCACAAATATTATGGCTTCATTCCAATGTCACAGGGCAAATCCAGCTTTTCAGTCCCCTATATTATTTGGCCCTGCGCCAGATTTTTAGTTTTCTTTTTGTTCAGTTCTCTAAACCTTGGTGTTTGTGATTTGATGTATATAAACATCTGTAAAATATGTTGGCAACAATAGTTTTTTTTGCTTTTGCAGGAAATTGGATTTTATCTATTGATAGTTTTGCTTGAAGCAGGCAATATCAGTTTTAATTCAATAACCCTTTCAAGAGAGGGGCTTGTTTCCTTAGCCTTTTTGACTGGCAGCTACATGGGATGGCAGGGGCAGAAGCAAGAGGGCACCAGATCTGGGGACTCCTGGCCTCTGGAGGTACTGGAGAGACTGAGGTGGGGCCAGAGGCAGAGCCAGATGTGGTGTTTCTCCTGAACACATCTGTGGTTAATTGTATTGCAATGTATCCCATGAGGCCCTTTTTTTTGTTTAATTTTCTCAGTGCCTTCATAATAATGAATAATGTTTTGTGTGGCTATTAGTTTTTAAATGGATGTAGAAATCTCTTTTATTGATAACATGCACCTTGAAAAGGGGTAGGACCAGATTTCTGTGTCTGTGTGTGACCTTTGCCTGTTGGTCTGTATCTTTACATACCATGTATTAATCAATATATTAATTTATGAGTTTATGGTATCATTACTGCTTTGTAACTCATATTGTACTTATGCATAAAGGTCATTATTCGATGAGCATTGTGTGGTACTGGGAGGTGGGGACTCCCAGTTGCAGTTATGAGACAGACTTCTAAAAAGAAACAAAAAAAAAAATTCTAAGGAAGTGATTCCTTAAGGCCTTCCATTACAGTTTGCAGAGTGATGGCACAACTGAAGGATCAAGTACTAAGAGCTCATATTGTTTAATGATCCTCATGTGTATATTAAAAACTGATAATCCTGTAGATTTATCCTGATTTTAGTACACAGCCATCACTATTGTACAATTAGTGTCAGAAGGTTCTGTTGATAGGGAGTAAGCAGGCTGTTTTGAATGATTTCTTTTTCTGATTTTTTTTTTTTTATTTCTCTTTAAACAATATTGTCTGTACCCATGCTAAGTGCAATTTGGCAGTGGCTAAAGCACTGATGACAGCCAGGGATAGCGTTTACCATGAGGAAACATTAATTCATTATCATTGTCTTTGGGAACAGTAGTGACAAACTTGATGCGAGTGGGGGTGGTGGAGGAGGGGGCAGAGGTCTAATGAAAGCACAGCCATTAGCTACCTCTTTAACTTGGGGAGGGGGTTGATCTTGAACTATACAAATCCTATTTAAAGAATTGGGTAATTAATAGTCTTGTCACTCTACAGATTAGCATTTTGAATCCTTTTCAATAAAAATGCAAACTGCCTTTATTTTCATCTTTCAAAAGGCATATAATTAAAAACTGTTTTGTTATTTGAGATGCCTCTTTGAATTGCCTGCAAAAAGGGTATTTTTTTTCCCCTGAATCTGAATTAACGTATTTAGTTGTTTGCTGAATGATGATATATTAAGATCGAGTTTGTGCCTTGCATAGCCCCACTTTTGTCTTAGGATTGAAAAGGTAGAATGGCCCACTCCAAATTATTTCTTGTAGAGTGTAGCAAAGCCAAACCTAACCTATCTTCTCCACATTGATCTTACAATAAAAATTAATTGGTTTATGAATATTTCATGATCTCTCAGCTATCATTCAGTGATTTTTTTTTTTTCCTTCAACTGAATAATGCTGGGGTCCCTTCCTGCATCCCATGTTTTCAAGTGATATTTGTTCTTTAGTAGGCTGACTTACTTCTGTAGTGCTAGAGTTAGTCATCATCATCATGATATACGCAGCCAAAACTTGAAAGTGAGAAGATAACCATTTTTAGATGTTTGAACGCATTCTCACCCTGATGTTGTGGTGTGGAGTTCTTGGAGCTACCCCATCCCATCCTTTAAATATTTATTAAAATATTTATTTAATCCCTGTCTACTGGTATTCTGACTTAGGATAGTTGAAAGTATGCTATCCTGGGTGTTTTGAAGATGAGGAGGGAAAGTATGAAAACAGAGTGTGATCCTCCTTCTAGTAGGTAATGCTGGTTTGAAAGCTTCTGTTCCAGCTACTGGGGATAAGAGGATGCCAAGTGGGGAGGGGGGAGTGTGTCTGAGACCCTTTGCTAGAGGTAAGTAACCAGTATTTAGCTTGAAAGCTGTTTTTTAAAGCAGCTCAGAGAATAAAAACAATTTAAGAAAATTGTGAGCACATCACTATTACTTTTAATCGGGAAATTCAACAAACTTTGTATTTCATTCCATTATTTAGTGTTAGTAGTTAAAACCAAAATCAAAGCACAACCACCAACCTTTTTGCCTATCTAACTTTGTCCATGTTTCTCCTTGTTTTAATTCTAGCATATTATCAAGTTTCACCGTGCCTCAAAAGCAAATAAAAAGCCCATGCAGTTGCCAAGATCTATGGTTAAATCCCTCCTCTACCAGATCCTCGATGGAATCCATTACCTCCATGCAAACTGGGTGCTTCACAGAGACCTGGTAAGTGTGGCATGTGCTACCTGGTTAAGTAAGTTCCACGTGCGTGTTGTTGGGTAGGACAAGAAAAGTCCCTATTAGTAATCTTGCATATCGATCCGTACAGCTCTTCCTGTTATTGTTGCAGGAGACCAATAGAGACTTTAAACATGAAAACAAAGTGTGTTTCCACATTGTTTTTATCTGAGTCATCTGAGCTCAGACAATGATGCTAGATCCGGTGAAAGTATTGCAGATATCGATATCTGAAAACAGTACGTGAGACAGCTGATGTAAGAACGTTCAACCAACATATAAGTTTGTGCATGACTTTGAAAAGGCATTTAAGTAGGAAAGTGATTGATACCCTTGTGCATTGTTTGGCTTACATGCAAGTTACTGTAAAAGCTAGTGAAAGAGTAGTATTTTCGTGGCGTATTTCTTTTCCATGTGGTGCTTTTTTCTGACCGTGGGAAGAGAACTATAAAAGAGTTATCATCTTGAAATTTCTCATGACCTGAAGTGGCTCTTCAAGTTGACTGCAGATTACGAGGGCAGCCTGTTGCCTTGTCTTAGTTACCCTTTTCCCCTTAAAAGTTTTCCACTGTTCCTCATAACTTATGTGAAGTGCTACTGCAGGTTAAAAAAGAATGCTATTACAAGTATGCTGCCACTTACATTATAACTAGAATACTTGGCATGAGACAAACAACATAATGGCTAATATGACAAACATCACTAGTAGGTATGGTAGGAAATGTAGTGTAATCTGTGTATAAAGCCACTGCTTTTATTTAGTTCTTTTTCATAGTTCCCCCATTATGTCAAAATAGGGCTCCGTGTGTCCAGAATCTTACAACCACTTGTTAAGTTTTGTGCTACATAGAGTGGTCTGGAGTCTGTAGTGGTAAAGAGGGGCATGGACTAATTTTTGGATGTAGACCAAATTTTTTTACAAGGTATGAATAAACTAAGGCAGGCCTGGAATAGGAGTCATACACATGTTCTGAACTAGATTTTATTTATTTTTTGTCATAATACTGAACAACAGTGGCCAGAATGGGTTTCAGATTTTGGTATGAATAATTTTTTTACTTTGTTCTTTGGTGTTTATTGTCAGTTTTTCTGTTAAATTCCAGGTGTTAGTATACTGAGGAGATGGAGAGGGCTTGCCTTTGGAACAGTAGCTATGACCAAAAACAGGAAGCATGTGCAACTCTGATTTTCATGTTACAATTACTACTTTCCTAAGGAGACAGCCGTTGCTTTGGCAGAGTGCTCGGTTGTAATTGGCTGCAGCTTGAGAAGAACACCTGTAAAGTCTATATCCAGCTATGTTTAAGGGAAATAATGTGTTCATGGAACTGTTAAGTGTACATACACTCAAATGCCATACGTGAACTTGGTATTTTGATAGGAAATACAAGATCTAGGTATCTAAGCTGTTAATAAGAAAATTCTCAAGGGTATTTGTTATTAGTATTGCTATTTCCAGCCTGCCAGAATCAGTTGTTTTGTTTGACTAGTGCTGCTGTTTTACAGTTCTTATGTGATGTTGATGAATTGCAGAAAAGCTGGTGTCCAGTGTCTCTGTCTTGTCTTTTGGAATTTTGGGAGAGAACTGTTGCTGTTACAAAAAAGACTGTTTTTCGTTGCTCTGAAGTGATAGTGCTTGACTGATGTTGGCATAATTGAGAAGAGGGAAGAACAGAAGTCTGTCAAATCTTGTCTGTAGATCAAGAATGCATTAAACTTAAGCTGATGGATTCTGGGATACCTCGGTAAGACAAAGGAAACCATTTTGAAAATTGCTTTGATTTAATGGTATATTTAGAATCCTTTACATTTTAATTTTTTTTTTTAAAAATTCAGGTTCTTCAAATAGTTATATCCTGAAAAGGATAAGACAAAACCTGATCTTTTTCTGTTTGTGTCCTTTCTGTGTTTGAAATTCAAGGCTAGTATAATAATTTAGTAATCAATTCAAATCCTCAATGAACCAAAAATTTTATATATCTGTAATTTTTATTTGTATGTTAATACTTGTGAGTCTTGCTACTAAGAATGGTATTTAGGCACAATATGACTGGAATCAGTTCCTTGTATAATACATAAATACCATCTCCTCAGTATCTTTTTAAGATGGGGAGCAGTTTTTCTGTTTTTTTTTTTTTTTTTTTTCTCTTAGCTGTTTTAATTTACATCTGCTGGAAAAAATGTTGTTCTATTTTATGTAAACAAAATTTTGCATCAAAACACCTTGTACTTTCTTGGTTTAATGTAGCTGTGTTCTTACTATTTTTAACATGTATTTGGATGTAGACCAAAGATGGTGACATCCATGAATGTTGTTATGCTTTTTTCATTGCTTAAAAAAGGTAAATTAGATTCTCCAAAAATATTTATCATAATATTAGTCAAATTCTCTTGACCCATGGAAATGACCTTTATCATTAATAAATCTCATGAAAAAACAGAAATCTATGAGGTTAGGCATTTACAAAAGTACTCGCTTAGAGCTATTTGAGGAGCATTGTTTAAGTCTTAGTTAAATCCTGTCTTAAAGAGGTTTTTAAAGAAGCTGGAATACCAGACGTGTTATTTAAAAACCTTTAAATTACTACCCCATTTTTAGTTATTTTTAAAATCAGCAGTAGCTAGCAAAAGCATGACAGGGTAATAAAAGAGCTGAACAGTGTGAATTTGCAGACTTGCGGGGCATGTCCTGTCCTTGGGCTGAGCTTGGGGTAGTTGTTACCACAAGGAGACAGTCTCGTTCCCCTCTTCCCTGCTGCTAGACGTTGCCACTCAAGTTAATGGCCTGGCAAGTGACACTCAGCTGACTCATGGTGAGCTCATTCAGGGAGTTAAATCCACAGAAAGTGTCTGCTTTTCACCTGCAGAGCTTGTTTTTGCAGGATTAGCTCCCTGAGGGGCCTCAGTTGGAATCAGGAGCTGGCACAGGGGCAGAGTGAGGCTGGAGGTGGTGGCAGAAAGCTCAACAGGCTATTCTGGCATCATCTGCCATTAAATCAGGCTATTGTCCTGTTAAAATGCATTTTTTTGGTTCTCAGGAGAAAGTGCAAGTGTTCTTAAGATTAAATCAGTGTAACTTTTATGTTTGCCTTCAATCTCTTGTGTTGCAAGACTTACATCAACTTAAACTATGCCAAAACAAGTCCAAATTGAGGCAAACACCAAATACACTCATGCTCATACTTCTAGAAATTTGAAAATATTTAGTGTGTCTTTTAATTTTTTGTAGTACTTGGGTTATTTTGTTTCTGGCTTTCTTATCCTGGAGATAACTGAAAGGTGCTAAGTGACTTTTCAGGTGTATTTTTCGGACAAGCTGTTTATTTCTGTCAGTTAAAAAACATTCAGCTGTTAGGGCAAGATTCAAACAAGTACAGAATATGGGACAGGGGCGCTAGATTTCTGATTTCTTTCAGTAGCATTGTGTCAGGAAAACTCCAAGGTATATAAGTCTACAAAAATCCGTGCATCAACTGGGATTTTGTTGTTGGATTGTATATCATTAGACAATGATAATTTTTCCTTTTCAACATAGCAGCATTCCTGAAAGCCCTGCACGGGAGCAGGGAGGATGAGCTGGTTCTGCTGCTGGGGCATTTCATTATGAACAAGAGGTTAATGTAGATAGATATGGGAGAAAGAATCTCTTGAGTACTGGGCTTTTGTTTTCTTCAGTGCTCTGTATAAAGTGTGGGCTGTCTGCTTGAATGGGGTCTAATACTGTGCTCCATACCTTGAGTCAATAGCAAGTTAGAAGATGCAGCACTTGGAGTACAGTATTTCAGAGTGTTCTGATATCTTTGTCCCCTTCTCCTCCAGAAATTAAATATTTAGGTTCTTCAGAAATGTTCAGCAAAGGTCTTGTTTTGCAGAGATGTCAAAAGATGGAGACCTTCCGTATACTGTTTGCAGTGTCTGTCCGTGTTAGCAACAGAAAGGACTTGGGCACTTTCTTGTGCCAATAACCCTTCTGTAAGTGGTATCAGTTGCTTAAGGACAAAAGCAGGCAGTGACTATATCCTTTAGAACCTGATAAAAGCAATTTCTGTTTGTAATAGGATATATTTTCCTGACTTGAGGTATTATCTATGAGATGTTTGAAGTGCACAGAATTCGTATTGAATCATTAATTTAAGATTCCACTTCTGTGGAATCTTTAAAATACTGCTTAATATTATTAAAACTACTGAGTGAAAAATGAATGTTGGAAATCAAGCCCACCAGAAAAATGCAGATTTGTTTTGGTCTTTTTCCCACCCTTCTGTCTAGGGTTATGTTAAAAGATCACTTTCAGCATTCTGAAACAGGAAGCTCGTTTGTTGTGATGGTCATAACTTTAGAAAATGAGCTAAGTTCCTAAAATGGTTTTGTTACAATTTTAAATACTTGTTGACTAAGAGCTTCTAAGTTTCTCTTCTACTGATCCTCTACAGCTTTAGAATATTTTGACTGTGTATTATTTTACAAATGGAGATTAATGTACAGCCCAAGTCTTGTAGATGAAACAGTGGGGATATAGGTGAAAATACAGTGTTTGACACACCTTTGAACTTGGAATTGTGATTTCCATACAAAGAGCAGAGTTAACATGTTCTGATGGAACAAGAGATGTCCAGGAGTCATTAATTGCAGAGACTGAGAAAAACCCCACCTTTTCAAGATAATAATTGATTTGTATTATTATCTTTAGAAAGAGATTTAGGTGTCTAGAGTATAAAAGAGACAGAGGTTGGATTCTAGACAAGGTGGTAGCTTTGCATGTGTAACTTGCGGTTGGTGCAGGAGGAGGCCATGCTGCTTCTACTCCTCTCTGCTCCACTGTGTTCCTCCTTCAAGCTGGGATTGGCAAGCTAACATGAGTTAAAATTAGGCTTGTGAAGAAGAGGTTGATCTGTATGCAAGATAATTCCCTGATTTGGCTCAGCGTGCAGTTACATAAATGCTTATATAAGGTGAATGTATGGGCAAGATGGATATATGTGTGGGAGCCAAGTGGACATGAGTGGGACATAAAAGAAGGGTAAACTTCCATTTCCATAGAATCATAGAATGCTTTAGGTTGGAAGGGACCTCTTAAAGATTATCTCATTCCAACCTCTCTGCCACGGGCAGGGAACCTGCCTCTCAAACAGGTTGCTCAAAGCCATGTCCAACATGGCCTTGAGCGTTTCTAGGGATAAGGCATCCACAGCTTCCCTGGGCAGCTCTGTTCCAGTGCCTCACCACCTTTTGAATAAAGACTTTCTTCCTTATATCTACTCTAAATCCACTGTCTTTCAGTTTAAATCCACTGTCTTTCAGTTTAAAGCCATTCCCCCTCATCCTATCACAACATACCCTTGTAAAAAGTCCCTCTTCAACTCATGTAGGCCCCATTTAGGCACTGCATCCTTGTCCATGTGAGGTTTTCTCAGTGTAGCCCTCTCTCCAAATCAATCTTCTCACTCTACTCTCTCTCTCTTTAGTAAAATTAGGATTCCAGCTGTGGTAAAGACTTTGCCGCTGGTTCCCCTTCTGCAGCTTTTTTGTTATGGTCCCCTTGTCTCTTAAAGCAGGAGGAAATAATGTCTGTGTTTTACAGTTTGTAACTAGTCCTCTGAATACCTAGCTGGTTCAGTAACAATACACCCAGTATCTTCCCAAGGGTAAATCTTCAGCGAGATGCCAGCGTGGTGACCAGCTCTGGCTGGCCATGATGGCACCCAGGGCAAGCTGTCTTCTCCAGTGCCCCAGCTCCACATTTTTTGGGGAACAGTATGTAGCAGACAATGCAGTAGTTGTTGTGTCTGTAAAAAGCAGCCACCTGGAGCCTGGATTTTCTCCTGTCAGAACTAAAGCAGAAAGGGAACGCCCAAACCGAAGGGGTGAGACAGATGATTTTCTGTGTGCATCTGCAACTTCTGTCACCCTCAAAAGCACTGCCTGTTCAGAGATGATTAATTGCTTTTTCCTCCTATAACTTTGACAGTCTGTGGTTTTTTTAAAAAATATTTTTACTGTCTTAGTCAGAATATTTTAAATGATCCATCACAATGTTTGTGTAGAATAGCACCATTATAGTAAATTTTCAGTAATGCAATTATATTAAATTTAGTAAAGCTCTAATGATTTTCAGGTTTTAGTCAACTAATTGAATTTTAGTTTAGGGATTAACAAAAACCCTAGCTATTTTCTCATAGTAATCCTTCTCTAGCCAGTGTGTAAATCTGCAATCTTTTACCGTGGACCTATACCTGAACTCTGCTCTGGGACTTTGCTGCCACATTACACAACTCACTTAACCTGTCTTTGCCTCTGTTTCCCAATCTGCTTGCTATTTATGGGTCTGATTTGTAGCTTACTGCTTTGTGTGCTGTGAAAGCAATATAATATATATGGTTTATGTAGGTAACTTATTTTTCTTGTTTGATACTCTTCCATTAATGAGCTGGAAGTATTAGCAAGGGTTAAGAATAAAAGTAAATTACTTATTGTATGAAGGCACCAGAAAACTTAAAATTTTAAGTGGATACTGACCCTTTCCTTCTGCTTTCATGCTTTCATTTCATAGCCTTTGAGAAATGAGTGCTTATTATTACTAGTTTATAATATTTAACTACTCCCCTCTCTCTTCCTTTCTGTGCCCTCCCAAGAAAATTGTCCAAAAATGATTATAGAAGTTACCTGAAAAGTAGCAGGGCTGAAGTGGTTTTTAAATATCCCACTTGCATTTTAAGTAAGAAAACTCTGAGTTTGAAAGATAAGATGTAAAGTGGCGAGTGTGGGAAACTTCCTTTTACTAGCAATATAAAAAAAAATACTTTTATGTACTGATGTCAAAAGTAAGTTCAGATGTATGTTCGTTTCTCTCTTGACAAGCAGCTGCTGTGTAGGAATGCAGAACTGTTGGGTCCTGCCTTCTGCCAGGAATTTTGCCCTGGCTTGAAAAGCTTCTTGGTCCTGTGGCACTTGTTTGAGCGTGCACACACCACCTATAAATAAATAGCGAGTCAACCTGTCTTCCAGTTTGTTTAAACTTTTAAAAAACACTGTAGCTGTATCCCAACCCTTCTGTGTCATCATGTGTGCGCACACATGAGAAGGGTGCACAAATGTGTATGGACATGCACTTCTGACTCTCCTTGTTCCCTAGCTGTGTTTGGGTTCAGGCCTCTTAATCCCTTGTCATTCTGTGGCATGATCTCTTTGTGATGGAGGGGGCTTTCTACTGTGTCAGAAATGAATGATCATACTCAGCTTGCAGACGTCTCAAAAGGAAGGAAATGCAAGCTAAACATACGTATTTCGGGAGACTAGACTCCACTGATGACTCTGGAGAGTGGTTTGAATTTACTTAGTGAAAGGTTAATACATTTTTCCTCTTTTGCATCTGGTTAGAGAGAAGATACACTTCATTTACTTTTGAGAACAACAGTATGTAAATAAATGCCTTTACAGGATATATGCTGCTAGATAGGTAAAGGAAGCAGAAATTTTATGTGCTGAAAAAAACCCCTCAGCTTTATCAGCAGTTGCTTTTCTCTCTTTTTTGTAAGTATTAAGCTTATAATGAGAGGAACTTATTCAAAAATGGTGCATTTATTATTGCTCAGAACCTTGCTTTTGTCCTTCAGTTGTAAAAACTAACCTTCACGTGATTGAAAAAGGTGTACAAAGATGTGCAGACTATTACCTCTGTTGTGTACATGGCAGCAGCAATTTTTCCATGACTGAGTAATGCATACCTTTTGGCTTGTGGCAAGAGTATTAAGATGTTTGTAGATTAATTTTTACTAATAAAAATAATTACAGTTGAAGAAAAATGTTTTACCTCAGGTTCTGAAACAAGCTTATGCTCATAAAATCCTGACTGGATATAAATTCAGATGAGTCTGAAGAAACAAAGGGACTGATTTAA
This sequence comes from Serilophus lunatus, assembly GCA_013399895.1. NCBI lineage: Eukaryota > Metazoa > Chordata > Aves > Passeriformes > Eurylaimidae > Serilophus > Serilophus lunatus. The sequence goes on along the minus strand of VXBA01005708.1, from coordinate 26,606 downwards.
TGTTCTTTTGGCTGTGCTTTGCTGCTAAAGTCAACAGATGACATATGGCCTGTGGACTTCTTATCTCTTTTCCTGAGGTGGAAAAAAGGCAACAAAGAAGCAATAGTATTAAAATAATTATGGAATTTATGTGGGGTTTTGTGATGCACAATAAGCAGAAGGAAAATGTCATCTTTCTTAGTAGCCCCAGTTTAGGTACCATCTGCCATATGGAGGTTTCTGGTAAATACACGATGTATTTTGCTTACTGGTGCAGCTGACCATTTGGAGTGCAAACTGAATTTTGCCTTTTGAATAAAAACACAAAGTTTAGAACTGCTTTTGTAAGTTTTTCTTTTACAAAAGTCTTACTTTTTTTTTTTTTTTTCCCTATTGGTGAAAGTACCCTTGGCATAATGGGATTGACTGTAACTGCATCTATGGGATTATTTCTGTTTGGACTCATTACCCTTTCTCAATAAGGCTACAGACGTTGGCACCGTGATGTTTTATAGTAAAATAAATTAATGACCCTCAAGAGAAGTATGCTTAAAGAAGTGAAGACAATCAATGTTAAAAACATAGTCAAGAAAAAATGAAAAACCACATTTGCTCTCCATATTGTTTGCCATCTTGTGCTTTCTCTTGTGCATTTCTCTACATTTGCAAACATGCTGTAGTTATTACTGCTCAACTAAGCAGTTGCAGTAATGTTGCAGATTGTCTTGCATTTAAATTAAACTTCTTTGATCAGTGATCCAGGAAACTGCAGTGACTAGCAAAGGATGTTATTTTGTTCCTTGTTTTATTACGTGTGAACTTTGTCAAAGAAACTGGATCTGCTGCAGAAAATGACTGTTCAGCTGGTGTTTCACTGATGGCTTATCTGAGGGCCTCTTTGTCATCTCCAACACCCATCCTTTATGGAAATACTTTATATAGTCTGTGAAGTGACCAACTATGTGATGTGATCTTCTCAGAAAATGGGCGTTAGGTCTTCAGATTAATCTCTAGGGAGGATGATGGTAGTCTTTTTTCCGAATTTCACATAAAACCACCTTGGAATTAAAATCTCAAGGCATTTGAATAAATCTTGGAAAAATCCTTCAGGATATCTGGACCACTGGTAAAAATACTTAAAATAATCTTTCACCTGTTTTAACAGTGAGGCAGCAAAGATTTCAAGACAAGAAAAGCTTGTCATAGTGCAAGTAGTCAGTCTTAAACACATGCAGTTTTCTGTATAGCAAACCTCTGCATTAACAGGATTTTTTTAACTGCTCTGACAGGTGTTTTGACAGACCCTCATTCCACTTGGTTCAGTGCCTTAGTGATGTTAGAGAGCAACTCACTCACCTTCTGGTTTCCTTTGAGGGGCTCGTAGAAGCAATTCCTCAGCAGTTCAGTAACCTTACTGTGCTGCTGTGTGAAGTAGTAGAAAACTATTTGAGAATTTTTTTATTTAAGTAAGCTGATGACATCTGAAAAATGCTTTTTATATTGGAATTATGGTTTTGCATTTTCAAGCAACCACTCCCTCCCCACCTGCAAGCTAGCCCTCCATCTGTGATTCTTTGGTTCCTACTGGTATAATAATCTTTGAAAATAAGTTGTGGTTGGTTTTTGTTGTTTTTCTATTAGTTTATTTCTATTTAACCAATTCTGGTGTTTTGGGGTTGTTTTTTTTTGATTGAAGAGTTTTGCCTAACCAACCAAAAAAAAAGTCATGGAGTCAGGTAGAGCTTGTGCCTGCTTGTTCTGCTAGCTTAAATATTGAGCCCAAATCCTGAAAATTAGCACGACGATGTTCTATGTAGCTGGTATGCTGAAATATAAATTGTCAAAGAAAGCAATTGTGTAGAAATACTTTGCATTCCCGAAATTCTCCATGGAACGGAGAATTTCAGCTACGCAAGCTGGTTTGTCTTACACTGTAATTTTTGCCAAAGAGATAGTTTCTCATAAATGTCTTCTGTTCCACGTTCTTCTTTAATACATGAAACACGCTTGCACATTTTTACTTTGATTTGCCTTTCATGTAGTAACTTTTGATGTAACAGTTGTGGATGATGAATATTAGAGCTATTAAATAAGTGCAAACTCCAGTAGATCACATTTTAGTGAGCTGATACTGACTTCTAATGCTATGAAAGCTCTTTTTGTGGCTGCAGAAATCAGTATATGCTGAGCTGAAGTTTCTTAAATGAAGCGTTGCAGTTTGTTTTGTTTCTTAATTCAAGGTGTGAAATCCGATCTCAGCCCTAAAAATGATTGTTTATCAAGTAAATAGTAATTTGAACTCTTGATGGCTAAAACAAACAGAATTGCAGACCCATTTAGTTTTTGGGTAATGGGTGTGCTTGAAATTCTGGTTATAGCTGGATAATATAATTATTTTTCAGTAAGTTGTTACAGATTTTCCTGTCACCAAATACACATGCTGTCGCTGGCTGCTGCTATTTGCTAGGAGACAAGATTTACTTGGAAGCTTATTTTTTTGTGTGTATCTCCTTGCTGTGGTGGGAAGCTGCTGTTCTTTGGTGCCAGCTTCTATAGTAGGATGGGAAGGGCTTGCAGTAGCAGTAAACCTTTTAGGGAACCTAAAAGTAATTTTTCTATGTGCCATAAAAACACCTGAGTGTATACTGCAGGTGATTTCTTAAGTTTGAAAAAATGTTAAACAAATCTGTTTACAAACAAAGCTGTTTTCTAATTTATCTCATTTCGAGATTCTTTTTTCCTCCTGCTGTGTAGAAGTTTTGATTCTTATTTCTCCCCTCTCCACGTGGCTGTATATTCCTATTCCTTTATAACCCATGCTTCACTTAAGTGCTGGTCCCCACAATTCTGCTCACTTAATGAGTTTTCTTTTTACTTCATTAGAAAAGTACTAGATGTTACTATCTGTCTTTCTTGCTCTCACGGGTGGTGTACATGGGAACGCTCAAGGAAGTCTGTGTTAATTGTTGAAGTGGTGCTGCCTCAGACTGCCCAGCCCTCTGCTGCACTGGAGGCAGTGCTGGGTACCAGGCAGTCAGTGATGCACATGTGCTTCTCTGGCATCTGTCCCAGGCCACAGTCCCAGTTCTTACTTTGGCCTTTGCAAAGGTAAATTTATTCCTGGCAAGGTGCTAGAAGTGGACTAGAGAGCCATGGCAGGGAAGCCCATTTACTCCTGTCTGTGTGATTATCTCCAGCTAAGACAGAGCATGGACTGCTAGAGGAAGCAATGTTTTCAGCTGTACAGCTGTTTTTCTCCATGCATATTATTTGGAACCCTTTTTCAGTATTTAGATAGTTTTAATTTAATCTAGTTGAAAACCTTAAACTAACACAAAGGGTATGGCTACGTGAACAAGTTAAAGCAAGGCAGTCTAGGGTGTGGATTCACTCTGCATTAGTTGCTCTGTAGTAACTGCTCACCTATGTGTTTTTATCCTGCAGAAAAGGCATAGTCCTTTGATATGTCACTTCTTAATGAGGGTGAGATAAAATTGCCTAATTTACCATCACTAAAACTGAACAGCTACTGTCTTAATTTCCATGTGGTTTACATTGTTTCTGAGAATGATTTCATTAAAATGCAGGTAACTAAAACATCAATACAATAATGACAGTATGGTATTGGGGTTTTTTCTGACTGGTACCTATATGTTGAGCTTCTAGAACAGTCCAGCCTTTTGGGTACAGTCCTCCTACCAGTGCATGTCTAGTTTAGTCTTCAGTATGCAAACATCACTGCAGTCTTAAGAAAAATTTTATTCAGAGCTGTGGGTGAGGTGTGTGTCTCCTCATCTTATTAACTTCAGATTTCAAGTTGTCAAATGAGTTGATAGCTTCAGGATTTTTAATAGTAAGGATGTTGCAGCTATGAAATCTGTATTAAAGCTATTATTGCCTCTAATAAAGCTTCCTTAGACTTTCATCCTGGTTCTAAGTTTGTATTGTGACTATTTTCGAAATCCATGTTGCAACTTTGGAGAAGAATTTCAGGTGATGAACACAGCATATATAAAACATGGGACAGACTAACAGCAAGTATCAAGTGTCCTAGAAAGTTGGAGCAAATTTGCTGTAGCAAGGACGGTCGTGTCTTACTTTGAAAGTGTTTGGAGTTGTTTAATTTAAAAAAAAAATTAGGGCAACTTGACCTGCCACTCTTTTCAACACGCTCATGTTTTTGACATGACTCACAGAACCTTTCTCAGGAATTGGCAGCATCTCACAGCATTGCGTGTCTATGCAGGTTGTTTTTCATTTTTTAAAAGGGTATAATTGTTGAATGGAAAAATATTCTAACTAGTTCTGAACTACTTCAGATTTTGTTTTTGGCATATTGAGCCTTCTTTACAACTCTTCTTTCTGTTTTCTTTCTTGACACAAGTCTTTCATTTGCTTCCAACTTCCTGCTCCTCTGCCCACGTTCCTGTATCTGTTGATCTGACTTTTGCTACTTCTTTAACATTACTCATATAACCTTGACTCAGCTCTGACTTCCCTGAAATATATTCCTCTATCTCACATTCACAATCTTAATTAGCGCTCTTCCCTTTGGCCTTTGCAACTTTGAGCACTGTGGTTGGTATAAGTAGAAGGCTACAGTTCATACCTTGACCCCCATGTGGGGGAAGCTCACACATTCCAGGTGGTCTGACCCTCCTTTGTTTAGATTCTCATTAAAAGTACCATTCTCATACAAAAATTTCACAGACTTACTAAAAATTGAGGGTCTCTAGATTCTGAATTTGGTAATGCGCTCTACTGCGGTGGTTCTGCTTGAGAAAAGATGTTGAAACTGACTTTCTTAAGGCTTTCAAAAACAGCTCAAAACAGCTTTTCTGTGTTTCCCACTCAAAATTTTATGCACCAAATCTTCTTTCCCAATGCTTTCTAGCTTTTAACTGCTGTTAGTAGCTCTAAGAGTGAATAGTGTGATCATGTGTGGTCATGTATGTTGCTGCAATGTATAGTTTGGTGTGTCTTTAGTTTATATGTAATTCTGAGGCTTTTGGGAATTACTGGGGAAATCCTTTATGAAAGAAAAAAGGGATTTTTGTATTTTGGGTTTGGCAGGCTTTTTCTTTCTTTTTTAAGCAGCAAATAACTTTTTGTCAGTACACTTTAAAAATATAAAAAAGCAACAAAAAAAATTTGTGTTATTTATTATTGGAAGTATATATTTTTCTGACTCTGCATGGTTTTTGGATATGTCAAGCTGACCCCTTATCATAATTAACTAACTTGAATGAAGGTTGAAAATCTTCAACCACAGACTTCAGTCCAGAATTGGCCTGGGTTGATGATTGAAAAAAACTTCTAATAGTTGGTGCTGAAAACTGTCTGTAGGCATTCCAAGTCAATAACTTAATTAGCTCTTCCACATGGTATTAGATACTGTACAGCAACTTCAATTCAGTGTGTAAGAGGGGCCTTGATGCTTACTATAGAACTATTGTAGAAGTGTTGCAAATAACTCCAGAGACATGAACAAGGTTTTAAGTAAATATTAATGTGTTAGATTTTTCTAAGGTGACTGAATGATTTCTTTGTTTTGTGCTGCATGTGTAATTTGGAAAGAGCCTAATCTTCAAAAACAGTTAACAGACTGGCTCCCTAAAATATTTAAGCACCACCTGTTCATGTCCTGCTAAGATATTTGTTCATGAAAGCATCTCTTAACATAAATGTCTTGTGATACATTTTTTTAGGTAGTAAAACAAAAATGAAAATTCTGGCAATATACTACAGAAACCAAATTTAAGAATCTAAAATGCCGTGTTGTAGCAGTATGCTACACTAAAAAAAATATTTAATGTACTTATTTTCCCCCTCAAAAAGTTCTTGCATGCTTCTGAAGAAAGAAAAAGAAATTACTTGCTGCTTTTGTACCTTGTTCAGGACACCTGATTGCCTTCATTGCTTTTTACAACATGTTTTTTTTCTGTTTAGTTTTTTTTCTGTTTACTTTCACAAATCATGATAGTTTCAGGATGAAAGATTAATATTTTACTTTTATTTGCAGCTTTTAATAAATGATAGCAATTTCTATGAACATTCAAGTCACTGTATCAAGTATGTTCAATACAAACACTCTTTGTTACCTGGGTTATTTTAAATCTGAGAGGTGGAAAGCTGCCATAAATATTATGGAAGTCTTAATGGAATAGTCATGGATTTGACAAAGCATCATCTCTTCAATCTTGTGTTGACTTTGTAAGAAATCATGTCAGATGAATAAACTCATTATTAATTGAAAGAGATTTCCCCACTGATCTGCTGCAGCTCAGTTATCAATGTAGTCTCTAACCTGAGGAGCCGCTTCATCTGAGGCTTCCAGATCAGAATATAAGCATGTTTTCTTGATGGAGATATTAATGTGATTGAGATGGGGAATATGAACTTGAAGTCCTTTAGTTGCTCTGCCTGCCTGTGGCATACTTTTATCAGCAGTATGCTGTGGTAAATGAAAGATACCTTCATGCTTTGGTGAAAAAGAGCAAGTTTTTAGTGCTTACTGCAGTATACCACACGATATGCCATGGCAGTCACCCATTGCATGTTGATGGAGGTGCTTTCATTTAGCCTAATTGGTTCATCTAGCTGCATGAATATCTAAGGCTACTCCAAATGTGTTAGTCTGCACATGAAGGTGCCTATAGAAAATACTCATAATTTAACATAACTGTTCAATGAATGTGTATATAAACCGTTTATAAGTGGGATCTCACTCATTTAAGCTGTTGAGAAGTACAAAGCCTACTGCTTTTGGTTATTCAAGCAAATGTATGAGGAGTGCAGATGTTTCCCAGTAGAAGTGCCGTATGAGCTCTCTGTGGCCAGGGGTTTTAGGTACAAGAATACGTGACCTAAACTCTTGTGAATTTTTTTGCCCTCAAAATTTCAATTGCCCTAACAATTGCTAGTAAGAGATTCATAACTGAAAGGAGGGAGCAGTATTACCAGCTCTAAAGTTGTGGAGTTAGGAACCTTCCTTACTTGTGTCCCGCATAGTTTGCCTTGGTATGTGCAGAATCTTTGTTTTTAAAATTTGGAGGTGCTGGTTTGAAGTTAATGGCTGCAAGTATTGTGCAGAAAGACAGACTCTTCTGGATAAGCAAGTGATGTTTTTTCTGAGTGGAAACCTGGAAACCATAGAAGCAGTTGAGTAAGTAAAAATACTATTACCCAAGATGAGAGGGTATATAACTGCAAACTGCCTTTGCTTCCAGCTTGTCTTAGGCTGTGACTGTTGATACTAAAATACAAATATCACTTGTCATCCTTGAAAGGGAAACTGTTTGTTTTTCAGAAATTTTTTGTTTCAAAAAGCAGAAATATTTGTCAAACTGTGTAAATAATGTGGTATCTCATAAAGGAAAATATTTTTCTTTCGAAGGCAAGAAAACTTAGCTATCATGGACTTTTCATACAGCAGCTAAGTAACTGGGATAAATGATGAAGAGTCTTGAAAGATAATTTGTGGTCTCTATAATTTTTTTAATTGGCATATTAAATCTCAACTTTAGTTTTTTTTCATCCAAATTCAAGTTTTCAATCTCTGTATTCTGAGTCATTTTTTAACTTGTTGCTCATATACCTTTCATCCCCTCCACCAGCTATGGCTATGGCTGGAGGTTTCCTTGGTCTCTGTCCTTTGCTCTGGCCAGCTCCTGGATTTTATTGGTTGGTCTTTACTTGAAAGAACCTCTCTGGTTACTGTTCTCCAGATTTTCTCCCTCCCTGACACCAAACCCCAAACTCCCATTAGTGCTGTTGCTGTTTCTTCCTTACACAACATACTCTGCTTTCTCAGACTCGCTTTCCAAATCAGGAGCCTTTTGTCTGGTACTTTACCCATTGTGCCTCATGTACACAGGAAAAGTTGCATAAATAAATAATAAAATTCTTGAATTGGGTTGTTATGTAGGCAGTGTTCACCCCTGTTTGGAATAGCAGTGTTCGAGATTACGCCTTTCAGTTGTTTATGGTAATTATGGAAAGTACATTCTATACTGAAATGGTTTTTGCTTGTTCCTGCCTGGCCTGTTAGAAAATTATCTTAAATTGGTGGAAAATCTACTTAAGCACATGTGACCTATAATTTATGTGAGTAATTGTTGTGATGTGAAGGTTTCAGATGGTTTTTAGATGCTGATAATTCTGAATGAGTGTTGATTTAAGTGTTAAGCCTTCAATTCTTCAAGTAGATCTAGACCACGTAGACCTGTATTATTAGACTAGACTTACGATGCAGTAAAGATTGGAGCTTATACTACAGAAGAAATGCAATAAAAGTTTGAAAGCCAGCTGAACACTAGGCTCCTTTCCATAGCATTAACTGATAAAATTAGCAGGAAGGGAATGCAATATTCTTCTAAATTTTACAGCGTGCATACATGAAAAGTATCTTTTTATTGAGGAACATTATCAAGTCATCATGAATCTAAACACATGCAGATGTGCTACTTAGTATTTCTTAATCTCATTTGTGTGAGAGAGTAATGGCTTCAGAAAGCAAGTAGAAGTATTATAACTTACAAATCCATCTGTAAACAAAGCCTTTGCCACCTCTTCCTAACTTTTTCTTCTGAATGAAAAGAGCCTATAAAGACTTAAGAGGATCATCATATCGTATCATGGTACTTTACTAACTTTGTAATACTGATGTCTAATACTAAATACTGCTATAGCACTACTTCCAAAAGTGTTCTGCTGTGTTTCCTGTGAGACTCACTGCCTCATAAAATCTCATCAGTGCCTTTTCATCCAAATGAATTGTTGCAGTCCTAGCCATGACAGAGCAGGTTGTTGGCACAGGGAATGAGCATTTCAGCTGTCCAGGGGCAGTGCTTTAATGGGTATGGTCCTGGAGACATGGGCCGCGTGATGCAGGACAGTGCTTGGAGATGGTGCAGGCATTCTGCTTCCCTATAAAGTATGGTTTGTTTTGTGAAACAATTCCTCTTCTCAGTAACAGTGGAAATCAAATTGACTATCTGTAACCATGGTTGTAGCATGCTCTAGGCAGACTGCATTTACTGGCTACTTAAGAAACTTCATAGCTGCTCTTTGAGGTGGATACAACTTTGTCGCTTGTTGAGATGGGACATGCGACACATATATCTTTTGCAAAAGCTTCTTTATTGTGAGCTAAGCTCCTAAAACTCAAAAAAACCTCTTCTAAAACTCTTCTATAATTCTATCTATTATCTACAAGCATTCTTTGAGATATCAATCTTAAGCATATATGTGTAACACCTCTTGGACCACAAGTTGTTTTTATTAATCTCATTGGATGACTGTTACATCATCTGCATGGCTTCTGCTTCAGTTTTCTTCTCTCTCCTTCTTATGATCCTCTGCCAACTCGAAACTTTCCAGAAACTTTCAGGTCAATATCTTATCTCATCCTCACGGTCTCCAGCCCAGCCATAGACTCCAATACACCTTCAGACAACCTCCAAGAGAAAACTAGGAGCACAAGGATTCTCCAAATTAATGTTATAAGACAGAGTCTGAAATGTAACTTTTGCTAAAGAGCATGGCCATTGGTGCTTGGCTTCTTAGAAATCAGTGTTTTAATGGGCCTGAGGATCTCCCACAAGTCAGGAAAGTGAGAAGACAACTGAGTCAGAGATGAAGAGATTGAATCTGAGGCCTGAGGTGAACAGGGTGATGGTGATAAGCTAGGAACAGAGTTTCGGTTAGGATGGGTTTTAAAGGATAGGTTTTGCTTAACTTTATAATATATGTGTCAGCTGTGTGGTATTTGGTCCACCTGCTTTCTTGCAGTCCATAGTTGCTTTTTTATCACTGCAAGCCAAGTGGGATTGTGTTGCCTCAAGTGATACATTTGTTATCTAGAACATGGTAACTGATGGTGAATTTTAGACATTATGGTACAGAGGCCTCTTAAATCCCATTTAGTGTTGACATAGACATTAAGGGTTGTACTAGGCTGATAGAATTTCTACCTGAAACCTGAAAATTAATCTGCTGGACAAAACCATGATGAAAGAGGGACAGGTAACTTAGCCCTGCAAATAGTGGAACCTGAGAGCTTGCTTTAAGAAGATGCTCCAAAAAAGACTATATATAAGGATTGGGATTGCATTGTAAATCACTGATTGAAATTATTTCCACACAAAGGAGAAGTTTATGCTGTAGTATTACAGGCATTAAAATTACTCATATAAGCAAGGGTCAGTTTTAGTCTGTACACTTAACATGAAGGCAGGAGGGGGGAAGAGATGGGATCTCTCCTGCTTTTCCTTGAGACTGTGAGCATAGCAAAACAGCATATGTGGAAAGGGGATAAAAAATGTAGCATGATCCTACCAAATTATGTATGTAATAAACAGATAAACTAATAAAAGTATCTGAAATATTGTTAGACATAAACCTTTGATTGTGAAAGTCCTGTAAAATTTAATGTATTTGCTTTTCTAAATCTTGTCAAAAGTTTATACTCTAAAATAATAAGAAATATATTCCATTGTTCTGAGTCCCTTCAGCTATATTCCCATGTCTGTATGCAGACAAAAAGGGACTTGTTAAGACCCACTCAACATGGAAGCAACCACTTCAAGTAATTGTGCTACCCTATTCTTTTCCTCCTTTGAAATTTCCATTAAAGGGCTTTTAATATTTCAACCTAATTCAGTCAATCTAAACTATCCATGCAGAATCTGATTTATGATGAATATGAGTTACATTTATATCTATTAATTTGGTACTGTTTTATTTATTGCAGTCAGGAAAGCTTTGTTAATTATTTGACTGTACCAGCCTCTTGGGGGAATGGAAGTATTGGAGTTTTACTGCCAAAGATACTTTGTGAAAGGCAGTCGGGAAAATGACGGTGTCACCAGTCTCACTTTCAGTTGTTTGTTGTTTGATTGGATAGAGGCTTCATCCTTCTGTGTTACTGACCCTACTAAAACAAGAGGAGTAGCCAGAATATTGTATAAAACAAATACCAGGATTTGGCAGTGGTGGGATTTAGTGCTGCAACTAAAAGAATGACCAGTTATGGTATCTAATTTTCATGCTGCTGTAAGAGAATGTAATGTGAAGTAATGCAAGGAACAGGTGAAAATCACATCATCTTATTTCCCATTCCTCTTAAATTCTAGTCCTAAGCTTAGTACAGTCATATGCTTTCTTATGTTAGGGTTCTGTCTCTCAGCTTTTGCTTTTAAAAAGGTGAAGAAAATGGTAGTGTTTGTAATGTTTTACATGTACAAATATCTTCTCAGTTTATTTGCCTTTAGGTTGTTATTCTGAGTAAAGGTTATGTGTGAAGAATATATAATAAGAACTTTATGGCAGAGATGCAAAGACTTGGCTTGACTGCAGTATCTTGAGGCATTCAGGATGTCTCTTGAAGCCCCAGCAGAGCAAGAGTTTAACTGCTTTTGTAGAATGGAATGTATCCCTCTATTTTCTCTTTGTAACACATTAAAAAGCAGAACATTCTTCCAAATGATTTTTGAGGTGAGTCTTTGTTCTGTTCCCATGCATGGTGGGCCTGCACATCACACTGTTCAGAAATGGAGTAGCAGAGATTGAACAATCCTGTTTTGTTCTGTGTTATGCTTGATCCTCCCAAATTGCCCAGACAAGGACTAAAGATGAGGCTCTAGATGGTTGCTGAGTAGCTTCGTGGGAATTTTGCTGGAGTATGTGCTGTAATGTGTTGAAAATCCCAGGGACAATGTGAATTCGGCATATTATTTGAACATTTGCTTTATGACACTTTATTTTTCGTTGATAATTTGTGATCATATTTTTCTCTTTGTTTCTGACTTCCCCCTTCTTTGTCCTTCTCAAGGTTGCATGTAACATTTTAAGTTCAAGTGTGCTATTGCAGCACTAGCACCAGCAGAATGCTTTGGATAATGTTGCATAGCAACATAAAATTTAATTTGTGTCAAATGTTTTGTCATTCTTCTTAATGTGAAGTTTTTTCATTCTTTTTCACTTGAATTCCATTGTCATTAATTGGAGTGAAACCACTGGTACACTAGTACATTGAGAAAATTGTTTTAAAAAAAGCAATGCCCAGTATCCAGGGTTGTCTGGAATCTTTGGTTTTTGTCTCGCAGTAATTTAATACCCTGTCAGCCATAAGAAACCTGAAATGGGGTGTGAAAGGAAGACTGTTTAATTTCTGAACTTCTATGTAGCCCAGAATTATATTCTCCTCTTGTGATTGGTCTTATTTCATATTTGCCTTGTGTTTATGTCAGTTTTCCAATGACATAACGTGACTGTATTATCTGTTGGTTAACCAGGCTATAGAGTTGATGAATAGTCTTTTCCTGTTACAATGATCATCAAACATCTTGAGTTTTTAAATCTTTTTTTGTAGCAATTGCCTAAGAAACCATTGCTTCAAATGGATTTTGAAGCAGAGCATTCTTACAAGGAATGTGGTTGTTTTGGCCATTTCTGGGGAGTTTCTACATAGAACTAAGGGGAGTGAATTTAGAGAATTGATGTCAGTTGAAGTACGTGCTTAATTGCCTCTCAGGAGAACATCCCATGAAAAATGAGGTGGAACAGAGAAATGAATACTCTACCTGATCACTGGTTCCATTATCATGAGGGTGGTTATATAGGACAGTAACTCAAGGCACAGCAACTTGAATAGAATGTATGTCTGCATGTGATTATGTGGGATGTGGTTAAAATGAAGGCAGGGGTGAAAAGGTTTGTCTTCCCCTTGGGTAAAATGGTTTGTAGTGAATGTGTTCTAGACACTGGACTCCTTGGCTGAAGCTGTCCTCTCAAACGTGTTTCCAGTGTTCAACATGTAGCTGTTCAGCCAAAGGTGCAGTAGGGTTATACTGGGGGCATGGGGGGTGGCCCAGTAGGGGTTGTAGAAAAGATGAAGCCTTTTTAAGAGAGATGCAAAACAAGGAGGAGGGGGACAGATGCATGTTCTAAGAAGAGATGTTTTGGTTAGGGGATGGGAAACAATTTTTTTTTTTTTTTTTTGTCAGACAATGCCAGGGATTGCCCACCAGAAAGGCTGAGGAATCTCCAGTTTTGGAGACTTGCAGCTCCCTTGGTTTTGATTCTGAGCAATCTGATACAGCTTCAAAGCTGGCTTTGTTTTGAGCAGCAAAATGACCAGATGACCTCCAGAGGTCCCATCTGAGCAGCAGAATGACACAATGGCCTCCAGAGGTCCCATCCAGTTCAAACCATTGTATGACTTTGACTGGTCCTCTAGGTGAGTATCCAGATTCATGGGCTGTTTTGAATCAGTTTGTAATGTAGCCTGTGTAGTCCCATCTTTGCTTTTCCTGTAGGCTAGATGACCTTAGGGACCTTTTTTCCATCAATATGTGCAGATCTATGGTTGTGATATGGCTATAGTTGTAGTGTTTTGTCTTTTTTCTCTGCACAAAATGCAAAAATAGTTTTATGAGTATATAAACTTGAAGACTTCTTTGCTAGCTAGCTTCCATATGAAAAACAGCACATTTCCCCTCTCAACATGTAGTGGGTACAAGCAAGGAATGTGTTTAATGAAAATCTTTACCTAAGGCATTCCAAAGAAATATTTCAGATACCTTGCATGCAGTTTGTTCCTACTCCTAGCTAGTAATATGTTTTTCCATCAGTGTCAGGTAAATTCTGCAGTTGTAGTTGCTATTAGAATTTTAGGTGTCCGGAGTTAATGACTATTTTGACCAATTCAGTTCATCTGCTATGAAATACATAAGTCTCTAACATAATCTGACAGTAAGGCTTGTGGCTGAATATCCAGTTTGCATATCTCAAAATTACGCTAAAGTGTTTTTTCCCCTCTCAAACAGTGGTAAATGCTTTCATGTTTTTATCAGTTCTATACACATTTCATTTTAAAATTCTCTTATAGGGAGCAAGAGTGGAGATGAAAAGTGACCATGTGTTTTTAAATGTTTTGTTGCCATTAGTATTCCTCTACTGAAAATTAACTAAATTTTGGAAATGTTTTAGAGTAGTCAGGTGACACTAAGCTGTAAAATTTTGTGCATAGCTTTATGGTGGGACCAAACCCTCCTTAACTGGACATAGGAGAGAAACTATAACAAAAGACCAATGGGGTGAGATAAGGACAGGGAGGGATGACTCACTAATTGCCATCACAGGCAAACCAGACTTAGGGAAATCAGTTGAATTTACTACCAATCAGAATCAGAGCAGGATAATGACATGTAAAGCGACTCATAAAAGTACCTTCCCCTACTCCTCCCTCCTTCCTGGGCTTAACTTTATTCCCAGTGCTCTACCTCCTCTCCCTACCCAGCAGCACAGGGAGATGGGTGAATGGGGATTAACAGTGACTTCATCACAAGTTGTTTCTGCTGCTGCTTCCTCCTTGGGGAGAGGAGTCCTTCCCCTGCTCCATCATGGTGTCCTTCCCACGGGAGACAGTACTCCATGAACTTCAGATGAGTCCTCCTCGTGTTCACAAACTGCTCCAGCATGAGTCCCTTTTTTTCCCCCCCCC
>VXBA01005708.1:0-12111 GCA_013399895.1 Serilophus lunatus | reverse complement strand
CCCCCGTGGAGCACAGTGTTTCAGGAACAGACTGCTCCAGTTTGGGTCCCCCACAAGTTCACGAGTCCTGCCGGGAGCCTGCTCCACTACAGGCTTCCCTAAGGGTCATAACTTTCTTACAGGCTTCCACTGCTCCAGCATGGGACTTCTGCAAAGGCTGCAGGTGGTTCTCTGCTCCACTGTGGACCTTCATGAGTTGTGTGGGGACAGCCTGCCTCACCATGGGCTACAGGGGAGATCTGGCTCCAGCGTCTGGAGCATCTTCAGCCCCCTCCTTTGTCACTGACCTTGATGACCTTGCAGTTTTCTCTCACATATTCTTATTCTTCCCTTCTCTGACTGCAATTACATTTGTGCAATAACTTTTTTTTTCCCCTTCTTAAATCTGTTTTCCCAGAGGCACGACCACTGTCGTTGATGGGTTTAGCTTTGGCTGGCAGTAGGTCAGTCTTGGAGCCGGCTGGCATTGGCTCTGTCAGACATGGTGGAAGCTGCCAAAACCTTGCCATGGAAACTCTACAAATTTTGTTTATATTTTCATTTTTTTAATTGCATAGTAACTTTCGGACTGATTTTTTTTTTAAATTTAGCTATAAAATCCTTCTGAGGAACTCTTTGCTTCCCATGTTGTCACATATTTGCCTAATCTGTTTACCTCCTACTTTTTTCTGCATTTTCAGATTTAAATGAGTTTTGAATTCAGTTGAATGAAATAGTATTTGAAAGCACTTTTCACTTCTTGTGATTTCCCTGCCTTTTTAGATCATATGCTATAGTAATCAACTTTCTATTTGGCCTTGCTCAATTTTATAATATCTGTCAAAATATTATTGATTTGAATTAAATGATAAATAGCTTGATGGGATTTGTTAATGATATTACTTCACGAGGTCGATTGTTTCAACAGAGTAGAGAAACAGTGAAAGAAAATTTTATGGATTATTAACCTAGGCCAAAATATAATGAAATATGGTGAGGGTTTTGTAACATTAAGGATAACCGCTGACAAAAAAATAGCTGTAAGTGATGCTGTGCAGTCAGAGTAGTGTCTCTAATAGGAGTTCACAGCGTGTAAGGCTTTTAAAGAGAAGCAGATGTGAAAATAATTTGCTCTAAATAGTGTATTTTCATCTAGTGCTTCAGTATCAGAAAATGTTGACCAAATGTTTTCCTAGAAAAAGAGAGGAAAGTGGGGATAACAATTTTCCTGTATGCACTTTAATATATGGAAGTATTTCAGATGGAAATTATAATGATTTTGGAGGTTTACAGTGCATTATAAAATCTTTTAAGAACCTTTTCTTTTTTAAATCCTGCATTCATTAGATCAATTGTTAGCAACAGCGTCAGTACCAGTGTGCCAGTTTATTGATCTGAGCACAATGTCTGGGATTGAGCAGTGTTGGTTTAAGGCAGGAAAGTGCCTACATTTCCTTACAGATGAGAAGAACAAAAGCTTTGTTTGCAAATTTCTGTGAACAATCAGTGTCTCTCTCTTTATCTTGAACTGAAAGGCTCAGCTGTCTTTTGAATAGTGCCTGCCGAGTGGCACACTGTCATCTCAGTCAGGACCTTTGTCGTTTGGGGAGCAGTGTGCTTAAAGCTGAGACAAAAATACCATTGCTCTTGTTTTTGCCTGTGAAATGAAAGTACATCTGTGTATCAACACTGTGCTGTTTACAATTGCTTTTTTAAATAATTGAGACTTGAAAAGAGCTCATCACAAGGCAGTTTCTGTAATTGGGGGGGGGGGGGTGTGTGAGCTTTTATCTGGAAGAACTGCAATCTCTCTTATAATAGAAGCCTCCTAATTTCAGGTTATTCTTTGTCCAGGGATGTATTCCAAAAGGGAAACACATTTGTTTGGATATAAACAATAAAGAATGGTGTATGGAGAGTGATATATCCCTATGGACATTTTCTCACAGGACTGCAATTCTGCACCAAATCTCTTAAGAATTGTGTCACCGCCATACTAAAGGAGATAACAACAACCATTAAAATTAAAGTGTGGCCATCTATTGTTAGGCTGTTATTCCTGTTTTGACCTGTTACACTCTTTTAAGAACACAGATGGTTTCTTTTCTTTTTACTGTTCTTCTGATTTACTGTCTACGTATTAAAATAGCAAGTGTATCGATTCGGATAACAGGGGTGTCTGTATGAGTCCCAGTGTGACACTTCTATTGTTTTTGAAAAAAACACTTGTTAGCCCAAAATTTTAATTTCTCTCCAACCAAGATCCTTTTTCAAAGAATATTTTAAATGCTTTATTCTCTCTCTCCAGCCAATGTAGAAGAGTAAATACAATTATCTATCCTTATTTCTTGTAAAGAACCTATTGAATCATCGTCATCCCTTTTCTTGGATATTTCAGATTTTTGCTTCAGTTTGTTGCTGTTGACCTTGCTCTTTTTGCAAATGTTCTTTAGATAGTCAAACCTCAACTGAATTTCTCAGCAGGGATTTGTCTGTTCATTTTTATAGCTTACATTAAACGTGAAACTCCTAACTCTTACTATTTCTGTTGTTCCTATAGCAACTAGATAGGTGGAGATGCAGCAGCATCACTTTGCTTCCCAGCTGGTGTTTGTGTTCTCAGCAAAGGGAGAGTATGAGGAAAATAGCGTATTAAATTGGAATGTAAGTGGCTGAAAAGTATAGTTTGTGTTGTGTTACCTCACCCTTTACTCTGAGGAGTTAGTTGATTATTTTAAGCAGGGCTTCTCAAACTTTCTTTATTAAAATTCTATCCTCTCAGATAGAGACATGATTTGAGCCAAGTATATGTCATGTTTTGGTTTCTTAGCTGCTGCTTGGTTCTTCATGTTTTCTTCTACCTAAAACCCTGTTTTCTTTCTCGTATGGATGGCAGAAGGATTTGTTTCAGGAACTAGGCTGGTGCTTATGCCTTGTATGTAGCCTGAACATACATGAGGTATGGGACTTTTGAATTCCTGTCTTTAAGTCTGATTTTTGCTGTCATGTAACTATAGTATAATGGGCTATAATTTTATTGCCGACTATTAAGTGACTATCTTGGAGTAAAATGTTTTGATATTTAAACTGCTACATATCCAGAGATTAGACTAACACATTCTACCTTCTCCAAGAAGTTGTTTGCATTCCCCTCAAGCAGTCCTCTCTCTGACCTCATGATGGAACGTTCATTACATACTTTCCTGGGGATCTATGGTGCCAAATTAATTCCTCTGAAGTAAACCAAAGTCTTTCCTTCATACCTGAGCACCTTACATTCTGCTGCACTGCTTTGATGCTATTTGTTTAGCTAAGCACTGCTTGGGTTGTGAGGATTGTGTTACTCTCAGCATGGCACGTGCATCACAAAGACTCGGGAGGTGAGGAGTTGTACTTTACAATATTCAAGCCACAAAAAACAACCACAAAACGTATGATGTATGTTTAAAGCTCCTCTGAGGCTGTTTACTTTTATTAAATAAAATTCCTTGGCACAGGAGCTGGATATCCTTTGTTGCAGCTCAGAAAGGTGGGCCCTAACAGGTTAGTGTCGTGTTCTGCTTACATACATTGAAAATGCTTTTCTAGCCAGAACTGCTCTGATGAGCAAGAGAAACTCAGGTGTTACTGAGACAGCAGTCTGAAGATCTGTAGGATCCTGCAAGCATCAGGTTACCTACCATCCATGAAATGCCTGTCTTCTCCACATTGGTGGTGGTGCCTCAAAAGAAGTGCTTGCTCTTTTGGAAATAAGTTTCAAATTGTTTCCCAGTTTATTCCTTTTCTGTTTCCCCCAACTCTCTCAGACAGAGAGGTTCACAAGAGCTAATGAACTTTACATCTGGTTAGTTTATAAATCAGCTTGCTTCACTGCTGGCTGCCCAAGCATGATTCTGATCCTCAGTGGATTATATATTGGTACAGATTTAAATTGTGAACAGAACAACACCTCTTCAAACCATTCTGGCTTGAAAATACATAAATGAACAAGTCCCTTGCTCCCATAGGTTAGATATAACCTAGTGTATCTCCTGTAGGCATGGGGCCACAAAGTCATTTAGGGGCTCAGGATGTCTTTCTGAGAGAAAGAAAGAGAGCTGGGACTGTTCAGCCTCAAAAAGTGAAAGCTTGTGTGAGATCTTACTAATGTGTGTACTTATCTGGTAAGTGTGAATAAAGAAAATCAAGCCAGACTTTCTGCAGTGCTATCCAGTAAGAAGACAGGAGGCAATGGGCATAAATGTAATATATGAATAAACCTTTTTTATGGTGAGGGTGGTCTAACACTGGAAGTTTTAGAAAGGCTGTGGCGTCTCCAACCTAGGAGAAGTTTAAAACCCAGCTGGGCTGAGGCCTGAGCAAATCTGCTGTAGTTGACCCTGCTTTGAGTGAGGAGATTGGACTTGATGATCTCCAGAGGTACTTTCCAACCTGAAATACTCTGTGAATATTATGGGTTATGTCAGCAGATAAAATAGTTGTTTGCTTTTTCTTATGAAGAAATTTCTGCTTGGAGAGTCTTACATTGTCACAGATAAAGTATAACTTCTGTGAGATGTTTTGAGAATCCTGTCGTTTCTGCTTAGATTTTGATTTTTACCTTAGTATATCCCCTGTTGTCATAATGTTTATTTCTTACAACCTAATTCTTTTATTAGAAAAAACCTGATCCATGTGTCAGGGCAGTAACTACATTTTTATCAGCTTTCTTCACTGGACAAATAAATGCATTTTTATAGTGCTTAAAATCCAATCCTGAATATAAATGTCTGTTGGTTTTGATTCATAGACTCATGGAATCATTAAGGTTGAAAAAATCCTCTATGATCATGTCCAACCATTAACCTCTCACTGCCTTGTGTACCCCTACACCATGTCCTCAAGTGCCAAATCCACACATCTTTTGAACACTTCCAGGGATGGTGATTCCACCAGTTCCCTGGGCAGCCTGTTCTAATGCCTGCAGCTGCAGCTTTCCATTCATTCTTCCCTGAGCCTGAAGTGCTGCATTAAGGTTGTTGTGACCCAAGGGCAGAACCCAATACTTGGCCTTGTTGAACCTTACAGCATTGGCTGCAGCCCATCAATACAGCAGAATCATTATATTCAACTCTGTCAGGGTTGCTAGGTAAAAATTTAGGAACAATTCTGGCGAAGAAGCTTGAATTTTGCTCTCTTGTTTAGGACAATTGTAGTGATACTCTACCTAAAAGAGGTAAAACATAGTGTGAACTTGCACGCTTTAGTTGCCACCTGGTTACCAAATATGCAGAATGGGATTCTTCTGTTCCTCAGAATATTCAGTTCAGGGTGATACATAAACACACAACCAGAGTTTGACAATTGCCTTGAGGTGTTGGTTTTAATGTCATTAAATACTAGCTAAGAGCAAACATCATCTCTAGATTTGCAGATGAGTTTTGCTCAAGGTCGATAGAAATAGCTCTTGTCTTCTCCAAGAGGGTAGTGCGTATTGCCTCTTAAATGGTTCCAATTATATGTTGGAGAATAGAGAGTCAGGAATGGTATTGAGAATTAAAGATTTTAAAGGGATGAATAAAAGAGGCGATGGCATCTGGAAAGGGACACTGTGGTTGGAACCAGGGAAGAAGCAGTATTTAGCGCTGAGCATGAGGTGGGAAGGGAGAACAGCTCCCTGGGGGAAAGAGAAAGAACAGGTGAAGTAGGGCACTTTTTTTTTCTTTGGACAGTTGGTTTGCTTTTCCAAAAAAGCTGAAGATTTGTAATTTTGAGCCAAATTGGTAACCCTACTTTGAGTGTCTCATTTCTGGTAAATAATGGCAAGGAACGGAGAATTTAAATGAGGTTCTGTTGTTGACTTTCTGGACATCACTTTCAGATTCTTGAACAAATCCTGCTTGAGCAGACCTCTCTGGGCATTAGAGATTTTAAATATAATTATTGTTTGGATTAACCTTCCAAAAATTGTGCTTTTAAACTTTGTTATGCATCTCTTCATTCAAATCACTTAATGTTTTCAATCTTGTTTACTTTTTTACAGCTGTTAACACAATAGGGGAAAAGCTTCCAAGGAATGACTATTTATGTCTGAGGAACCTAGATTCTAATTGCAGAACAATTGCTGTGATGTCATGTGCAGATTTTATGTGGTGCTCACAAGCAGCTGGTTGCAAACAACTACAGATTGCAAAAAATATCTATAAAGCTTTTGTTTTACTTGTAAAGCTGCTGTCTACACTGTCAAAACTTGGGGGTGTAGCTGTCTGTGTATACTCGTATTTTAAATTCATTTTCATAGCATGAAATCAGCTTTTCTGAAAAAGTGCTTTTGCCAATGTGATCTTTATAATTCGAACAATAAAAACAAGCATGGCTTTAAAAATGGCGTTATATATGGTGATAACAAAAGTGAGTGACTCTCATTGATGCATTTACATACCAAGATCTGGCATCACTTTCAATAAGTTACAGTAGCGAAAGTGGTTCTTGCCAGATTATTGATGTGTAGCATAAAAGTTAGCCTGATTTAAAATCTTCCTGTAGAAGAAAATCTTTCTATTGAACTCTAATTGCTCTAGTGACAATGGGAATGCAGATGTAGTTAAAGATTGCATTTCTTATCATGAAATGTCAAAGTGCTTATCTATTTTTCTAATTGTGAAATTGATAACTAGGGTTTAAAACTAAATGTCAGGAAAACATAAAGTTATGATAATTTTAAACTTCTAAAAATATTTCTAGAAGTGTTTCCATTATAAAATAAATGTACATATTTTTATTTTTCTTGAATATAACTTCAAAGGCTGATCAACTAAAAATTCTGCTTTTTGTTTTCCAGAAACCAGCAAACATTCTGGTAATGGGTGAAGGTCCTGAGAGAGGAAGAGTCAAAATAGGTAAACATTTTTAGAAAATTTCACTACATACCTAGGGGATTATTTTAAAAACTGCATCTGCAGTGTCAGGTAAAAATAGATCTTCATTATTTTTTCATTGTATGTACGTACAACCTCTAGTTTAACTTTCAGACTTCTTTCACTGAATTCACAGACTTAAGAAATTCCAAACATATTGTTAGATATTTCTAAAGCTTACCAAGAATATTTGATAAGATAAAAACATATATAAGAAACAAGAAAGTAATAAGCACAGAGAACAATGGCTGTAGCCAGGATTCTTTTGACTTCTGCTATGATCGGTTAGGAAGACATTGTTACTTACAAGTTGTATTTGCTTTTAATTATTTTGATATAAATAACATCAATGCATGTGTTTGTAGAGATCCAAAGGTTTGCTATGCAAGGGCTATTCGGTGTCAAGGTGGGAAATGCATGTAACTGTGATGGTCTTAATCAAAAACCTAATTACCTTCCTCAGATCATGGGGTTTAGTCATAAACCATAAACTTTTTTTTTAATAAAGCATGTGACAGTATTCAAAGAAGAAGTATTATATTAGAACCTCTGTTTGTCAGCTTTTGTTGTGTTTGAAAATGTTCAGCTAATAATTTTTTATTTATGTGCTTGTATTAGTATGGGTAACAGCAAGAGAATAATATTTGTCATTTCTTAACTATGGAAACAGAAAGATTTAGATAAGTGGTGTAAAAGATAAGCTTCAGAGTTGAATTGAGTTTCAAATGTGTGGCTTCACAATACACTCCATTTTTCCCATCAGGCATTTTTTACTGTTATTTATAGGGCTCTTTCTAGAGAGAACTTTCAAGTTATATAAAATCAGTGCTTACTTTTAAAATACACCTTTGTAACAGTGTATTCTGACTGATTCTGGAGTTTTATTACTAGAAATCAAGTAGGAAGCATGCCTTGAAAAGTAGTTCAAAACAATCTACACTGCAGTCGTTTTGGTTTTGCATTTTGGGTAAATATATAGCAGTCACAAGGACTCACAGTTTTGTAAGCCTATATAAAAGTAAAAGAGAAAATGTACATTAGAGACCTAGTACTATTGACTTTAGTTAAACGTGTTTCTGTTAAAACTTTTTAGAAAATAAACTATGTCTGTAAAGTTTTACAATCCCATGATGAAAACACCGAAGTCAAATGTTATCCTTCATAGTCTTATGAATGAAATAAATATAATTGAGTTAGATAAATTTGGCCCAGTATTGCTATGAGTATTTGTGGTTTGTTAGAAACTTTTGCTTGTAATTTTTAATGGTTTGAGCTTTTGTTATAGATGGATTTTGGCAATATTGTTCACTTTTTATTTGTATTAAATTTTAAATAAATATTCTTTTCTGTTTTTTCTCCCTGTTCCCAGCTGATATGGGTTTTGCAAGATTGTTTAACTCACCTTTGAAGCCATTGGCAGATTTGGATCCAGTTGTGGTAACGTTCTGGTACAGAGCTCCAGAGCTGTTACTTGGGGCCAGGCATTACACAAAGGCCATTGGTAAGTTGTCCTGTAAAAGATGTTTGCCTACAAGTTTTGTAAAGTATAGTGGCCTTACAACACAGCTGGTCAGTTGATCATCATATGATTTTTTTCCTGAAGTAGCAACAGGTGGAGTGTGATCCTAATACAGACTGAAAGTTTCTGAGGACTGTGCTTTTATTTTTCAATATGAACTAGATGGTTTAAATTTGTTGGTTTTGTTTTTAAAACAAAAAAAATATCTTTTGCATTGGTTTGTATGTTTTTTTTCATATGGGCTTAGAAATCTTGTCATCTTGTAAACTTTCAAAAGTTAAAATGGCATTCTTCTCAAGTTTACGTGTCCAGTTACTTCTGTGGTATGTGTGGCTTGATAAGGAGAAGGGCAATCTCCCATGCTGTGTGAAATCTGCAGATCACTCCTGATAATTTAGCAAGTTCCATGTTCAGGAAATGCTGGTGGCCAGGTTCTTCTCACGTTTCCCCCTTTGTAAGTTCCAGAAACACAATCAGCCTTGGTGCCCAACTGTTTGAAGAGTGAAAACACTCTGGTACAGAGGACATCTCCTGTCTCCATGGTTGGGAAATGAACTGAAAAGGAAACAATGACCCTCTGTTAATGGTGTTAATGCGTAGAGAAGTGGCTTTCTTGGCAGGCATTCTTCTGTTGCAGAAGTTTTTGGAGATGCTCTGTGGGCCTTTTTTCAGAGAGTTACAAAACACTGTGTTATGCTACCATCTCAGCTGAATGTTCATTCTGATGGAGCAACACTTTTAAGGGTCACAGCGTGACTTTTTCAAATAACTCTTTTTTATCCAACTACTATATACAGCACAAGGTTTGAAGAATGAGTGAACCTGACTACCTTGATGTGGAATTGCACTTCCCATTTCTTTATTCCTTTTCTCTTCCATTTTGAGTACTCTAGTGCAGGAGGACCCGAGTTGGGCAAATGCCTGCTTTCTTTGTTGATCTTGCTGTGAATGCTTAAATTGCCCTGACTGTTGATAGTGGAAAATAGCGATGTGAGTGCACGAGATTACTGAGTGACCTGTGTGTGTGGTACTGGGAAATTACCTCAACTGACAATTGCAGTGTTTTTGATAGATAGTATATTGTTTGGAGATTTAGGTGAGTGATATGTATCATTATCTCAGGATATCTCTTTGAAGAATGAATTAGTATAATGCTGTTGTTTGTTTAATTATGTCATAAATTACTTGGTTGTTGCCGTGAGGGATCTGTAGTCTATACTAACACACAGACAAGGAGTGCTGTGAAACTTCAGGGGGTGATGCTACTTCAGAGAGATCTGATTTTGCTAGTAGTTTGTTATTTCTGACGCTTTTATTTCTTGAATCACACCAGTGAATCCCAAGGAGGGGCGTGAATGGCATGTACCTGGCATGCAGTGTGAGTGTGGAGGGGCACTCAAAACAGTTTGGGCAGCAAAAACACCAAACCAGAACTGAAAACAGGAAAGTTCCAAGTTGAGATTTGTAGGCTGACTAAAGGGGTAGAGGAGCATGAAGAGAAGAGAATAAGGAGACTTGGAGGTGATCTATGTTTAGCTTTAAGGTAAAGGGGAAGAAGTGAGTAACAAAATGACAGCGGTGACATTCATGCAATTTCATGAGTCCAGACTTGTTTTGCTTCTAGCATTATGTGCACTTAAAAAGACTATCTTGTGAGCTAAGGAAGCTAGTGAGAGTTTAACTTGAATGCTAGTATTTTTGGCAGAGAATGTAGCTCTTAGAGCTTTCTCTTAAATCTCTGTGCAAGAAATAAAATTTTAATGTCTCTTAATATTACATAATTCTTGGCAGCTCTAGTGTATTGCTTTTAGTAATAACTCATAAATTATGTAAGATTCTCATTTAACTGCTGTTCAGTTGGAAATAATAAAAGGTGATTAGATATAGCAAATTATGAAAAAAACCTCAAGTTATTTAGTATAGCTACTGATTTCCATAGATATTTTCTTATGCCTTTTTAGATAGTATATAGTTTCTTAGTTAGGAAATATCAGTAAAAGAAGGCTACACAAAACAATATAAAAGCATATTTCATTATTTTGGGGGTAATTTTTCAGTGACATTTTTCCTTTATTTTGTTTGTCCCTTCATACTATTGAAATACTCTTTTTCATTTATTTCTTTGCAGAACAGGTAGTTATTTATAACATAACATCATGTTTTAAGGAGGTCCAGGAGTTAGGAAAATACTGTTGTTAAAAACAGAAATAGCTTTTGCTTTCTGCTTGTTAAAAAGATAGTAAAAAGCCCACGATAGAGTGAATGTTTGTAATGTAAACCCTAGTTGTTAATAAAGTTTCTTATGTAAGACCTGCTACCATAGTTACAATGTAACAAATGAATGCAAATTGGGAAAATGGTGTTGTAGAAGCCAAAGATCATTTTCTATTCCATTACCACAAATATAATTCTATACTAATTCATTCTAGCCTGTGGATGTTTTCTGCATTTTTAGCACCATATTTTAAAACAGATTCTGTTTCTGTATGTTTATCAGATCCTAATACCCTAGCAAAGAAGTAAAATCTGCAAGTAAAACTAACCGGAACAAGCTTCAGGTAAAACCAAGTAACTGTGAAAGTGTAAAGTGCTTATGATAGTGGAAGTGTTAATAAAATTACCAAACAACTAGAAAGTCTCCAGTACAACAGAAAGTGCCTTTGTGGTCAAAATACTTGAGAGACAAGGTTGAACTAAGTGGCAACGTAAAGTGCTGCTTTAATGTATGGGCAAAGACTTCTGCACTTTAATTTTAAGGAAACAAAATGACTGTGGTAAAATGAAGGAAGAAGTCAGCTGGCTTTCACCTTGAAAGGGGACATTAATTAGATATTTTGTTTCACTCTGGGAACATCAGATTGGGAAATTGTGTTTTAGTAGGTAAAAGCAAGTAGTAAAAACTCTTTTTTCTCATAGGTTTTTAAGAAAGCATATGCAGTCTCCAGTATGATTCATTCTGGGGCACCTTGTAGCATATCAAGGAAATAACATAATTATGACCTGTTTTTATCAAGTTGCAGCTTGTATAGTTATCAGTGCTATCAAATGAGCATGTTATCTTACCTATCTTTACCACTTGCCTTAATTAAATCAATAGTATACTTGTTTTTATCAAGTTGCAGCTTGTATAGTTATCAGTGCTATCAAATGAGCATGTTATCTTACCTATCTTTACCACTTGCCTTAATTAAATCAATAGTATACTTGATAAATGGCATCAGATGTCTTATATACTATTATATACTATTTTAGATGACTTGGATTTTTGATTTTTTTTTTAGAATGATTTTTCAACCACTCATTAAGCAAGGCTAAAACACTGTCCTGCACCAAAAAAGGATGGGATTATTTATTGTGAAAAATTAAATATGGAGACCTCAGAAATCTCTATTGCTTAGTTACCTTTCCACACTTGTCTAAATTATAAATCAGCAGGAATGTCAGAAATGGCCATGTGGCAACTGCATTTACCAACCTGAGCAAGACAGGTATAGAAAAACTGTAATTCAAAGCATTGTCACCTCATTCTATTTCCAGACTAATGTGGTTATGGAAGCTGGAAGCATGTGAAAGGTATAAGCAGACATCAGAATACCTTTGAAAGCAAATATCACAGGGAAATATTTGGTGTATCAGAGGGAATGCATTTATAATCAGTGCTGTGTTCTGTCAGATTTTCAACAACTCCCCTTGACTTTGTGGAGGAAAAAAAAAAAA
>VXBA01005707.1:166312-219904 GCA_013399895.1 Serilophus lunatus | reverse complement strand
ATACTGTGATACTACTGTGATACACATCCTCTCTTGTTTGTTCCACAGTGCATGGATTGTATCTGGTGTTTTGTGCGTGCTGTGAAGAGGCAGAGGCAAAAATAATACCAAATCAAAGAATCCTCTAGAAAAATCAGAATGTCTACTCTGTAAGTCCTTTGAAAAGATTACATTGTCTCATTTTGTCTAAACAAGTCGACACAGATGTACTCAGTTAAAATTGTATTGCCCTTACAAAGCTATTTGCCACTTTGACACCTAGTATAACCTTAATTTCCATATTAAACGTCCTGTGGCTATCACATGAGCTCGTGAGTCAACCCATGAGAAACTCTTCCAGTAAGGAATCATCTTAATAATTGACAACATAAGTACTCTCACAGCACTATGCTTGTGAAGCAAATAAATAAAACTAAAGGCATTTGGCCACTACGCGTTTCAAAACAAGAAATAAAGATGTTTTCCTCGGCCATCTGGTCTTCTCAGCCTTATTGCTCATAACCAGTCAAAAAAAAAAAAGTTCAAAAATAACTGCTCTTTCATTCTACTACTGCTACAGCAAACCTGTGGTTTGTCTCTAATCCCTTTTATATCTAACTCGCATAAGCCCTAATTAATCTTTAATACATTACTAAAGTCTTCCATTAAGGATTCACTTTATATCTGGGAGGCAGAGGGCCATCACAACTAACATGTATCATCTGTTTGACAGTTTTATGGTTCAGCTGGAACAATTTGCAGAGCTGTCTATCAGTACCTTCCCTATAGCTTTGCAGCCTTTCTATTTTAGTCATGAACTGTGGAACAGGGCAGAGTAGCAGACCACTAAGTGACACTTAGAAACTGAAGGAATAAAGTTCAAAATAGCCACTGGAAATACTTTGCCTAATGATTTATTAAGTTGTTTTATTTTTTTTGCAAAGGTTTAGTCCTAGTGTATTAGAAGATGAGCTCTGCTTCAAAGAAATCTCCTCAGTAGTGCAGAATTTGCAGTATTTTTGTTTCATGGGTTTACACAGTTCTCTCATCAAGAAGTAGTGCTGTCACTTCTCTGAAGCCATCTAAGGGATGATGAACACATCTGCTGTCTTAGCATGGTCTTGTGAGTGCACTGTGGAAGGCTGGTAAAAACCTTGCCGTCCTCTCTGAGAGTTTAGGCATCATCTCTTAAGGCTCCAGCAGGGAGAAAGGAAGAGAGATCCACAACTTCAGCTGTTGTTGGGCAGCTCTGCAGGCACATTACCTCACAAAGACTGGAACAAATCTGTACCCTTGGTCTTACAGAGATGGACAATGTCAAGCTGTCTGTGGAATGGCTGTGCATCTCTGTGCTTCCCAAAGGTCTCTTCAGACACTTGCATGTAGTTCTTCAGTGTGTATCGTCCCCTGCACTACCTTCTTAGACTCGTAACAGACCTTGTATCTTGACAAAATTACCTGTGGTCACAGTTGTACACAAGCCATAAATAAATTATGTCAGTTTGTGGTAACATTCACATTTCATTGCCATTCCAAATGATAATGCAGAATATTCATGCCAGCATTTCACACAGCTTCCCCAGGAAGCCCATCCTTCTTCAAGAATTATGACCAGTCGCAGGTCAACAGCCTATTGCTAGCTGCTTCACCGTTTTATCCAGTGCTCTCTAGAGGCTTTTTGTAATGTCAGAAGGAGTCCACTGAAGCACACAGTACATTCATATCAAAAGCTTGACTTTTACACCTCAGCCTTATAGTCAGGCTTAGCCTGATGCAGAATGAGAGAAACAAATAACCTGAAAAGTATGTGTGCGCAGTGGTACTTGGACTACAGTAAGATGGACTTGTTGCATGGCTTGAAAGATGGTTGTTACCTTTGACCACAGATTTTTATCCAAGGAGAAGTTGTAGGTTATAATTGTCAGTAGATAATTCTCGGGAAAACCTCAGGCAAGGTTTTCTCATTTGCACAATGGAAAAGTGGGTGTGCTCAAGCTGACTGAGTACTCTTTTTCAAGGAACAGGACTCTTAAAATAATGCATGTTAAAATGGGCAATTTTGAAGTTCAGGCAACATATTAAAACAGACCAAAAGGTAATTCAAGGTTAGTAGCTACTTCATACATAGACCAGTTAGAATACTCAGTTTTACCTCCTTCTGAAAATGAACTGGTGAACTCATTGAACTGGAGCATAACTACTTTTCTCCAGAGTCCAAAGCAGATTTATCATCTCAACAGATATGAGTATTGTACACTCATTTGGGATTTTATGGGTATATGCTTCTGTACCATTATTATGATGCAGCCATATCTGGACAGGAAAGGATCATTAGGGGATTTAGATCAACACAAGAGCATCAATTTCAGGTATGCCCTTGCACTTATTCTTAGGGCCTTCCCTACCTATCAATATGATTTGTATAATATATAGGCATTGTCTTGCCAATAAGTGGTTGCTGTCTGCAAACAGGTCTCCTTAGAGTGGTGACATCCTGCATTATCCTTTTTCTATGTTATGACTTCATTTTTTCTTGATGAGGCATATTTTGCTGATCCCAGATTCCTATCTTACTTCTCAGTTTCTGTTTGGCCAAATGAGGGAGAAGGGATGAATTTTGGGGTAAAAAGGATATGCAAAGGATCAGCACTGAAATATATATTTTCCAAACCATATCCTCTTCTTTGGTTTGTATTTTGCAAACTTCAACCATACTGATAAGAATTTCTTTGCAGTGGAATTTTTGGGTTGATACTGGAAGGATGAAACAGACTACAGAAACAAGAGAAACAGAATAGAACTTAGAAATCTTATTGATAGCTTTTTATGTAAGATGTAACAGAGTATTCTGTGGATACAGGCTAACAAGGAGGTAAAATCTATAGATGTTTATTAGACTTGCTTTAAATTTTCATAGTTTTACCTTCCCAGAATTAACCATTTTCTGTTCAAGAGATCTAACTTTGAAAAAACACAAGTTAGTAAATATAAACACAGATTAGTTAACCTGAAAAATTTCTACTTGCCATAGAAGTGGTGAAGGAAAATGAGATGTCCTTGCACAAAATGTGCCTCTTGTTTCCTTTTTGTCCTTCCTATAGACTTTGGCCTTTTCTGAATTGCAAGGTTTCTAGCCATCTCTAAATTGTGAACAGGGAATCCTGTTGGATGAACTAGCAACACTTCAGTTCCAGCAGATGTTAGCTGTCATTGCTGCTCGCTCCTCGTATGTCTACTCAGGGAATTTTGCCCTTTGTTCTTCCTTGTCAAGGTGCAGCTCATTGACAATATAAGTGTGTCAGACAAGCACTGACATGCTCTTATCTGTCTTGGTGCTGATATTTGACACAGCACCAACTTCCTATGATGCCCAGTTGCCACTTTGTGTCAATTTTTACTCTTCCTGGTGTTTTCCTGTAATGTTTTCATTTGTGGCTCTGGAGCCTTATAACTGAACTTGCACCCTGAGGCCAGTGGGTGTTCTGCCAATGTATATTTACCTTCTTCACCACTTCTGATTCAAAACTGCTGCATCTTTTGTAACATGAATGAATAACAGTTGAAATTTCCCTGGATTCCTATGCACAGTCCACCTCAACATATGCTTTGCCTTCGATTATATCTTCATATTTACATTTCTCCTCAAGCAGGTAATGCATACTGATTTAAGATGCTCTTAATAATGTGTTACTGGATGCTTTGACAAAATGTAAATCCCAATTGTTAGTTACAACTCTCAGCTGCCCAGCTGTATTCTTAATTGCTGTCATGTTTTGCATCAATTTTTGCTTCACTAGATACTCATATAGATGAGTCATGAACTCAAATACCATAGATTTATAATATTATAGCTATGATGCCTTAAGGCATGTATCACACAAAGTTAACATAAGACCTGCTGCACAGCTTCTGGAGGCCTGCAAAGGAATTGTCATTTTTTCCCCTCACTCCTGTCACCCAGTTTTCTCCATGAAGACAATATTGTCATTATTCATGTAAGTCAGCCCTGATTATTATCCATCTGAACATCTTCCTTGTTTCTACCTACTTTTCAAATTTTAGCGAGTGTTGGCCAGTACAAGCATAGAGCAAGTGGAGAGTCTGTGTCAGTCTCAGAGTCTAGAAACACTGTTGTTCTGTTGGGCCAGATAAAACAAGGAGAAGAAGAAAAAGGATGAGATCTAGCTAGCCTAACCTAAAGCACCCAGAATGTAGAGTTAGCTAGTCCCTACAGAACAGGCAGAGATATCTCTATTTGAAGTCAAGCTTTGCAACAGCAAGTCTACTTCCACCTAAAACCCCATCACAAAGACTGTAGCATTGGTGACGGATCACCAAATACTCCTGTCTGATCCTACACCTATGTTCAAAATCTGAAGCCTTTTCTGCTTCAGACACTGCCTTCCTCATAGATCATGACCAATGCTTGCAATGCTTGTGTAACTAAACACATTTAATTAATTAACAGACTTAATTAGTTTGCACTTCCTCCCTCTCTCAATCACAGTGCTCATTATGAGGTTGTTGATATTCCTTCCAAAAGCTTTTTCAGACAGAGCACAAAAGAAAAGATTGTTTCTGACCATAATGACATCAAGCTTTCTCCTTACACTTTTTGGCCAGAGGCACATGGGGTATTGATGGCTCAACCTGTCCTAGAAACGTCAGAACTCATGAGGTTCACAAAGGCACGCATTAAATGAAGTGTACAGAACTCTGTGTCTGTCAGACAGTAATTTTACAAAAATAAAGCTTTGCTACATAAAGAAGAGTTGGTCAACTTTGCTTATGGCCCCCATGCCTTCCTCACTAATATGAAGGCATCCGTAGGAGATATGGGCAAGTCCACCGACCTACCAAAAGCAGTATCTTGCCACTTAGCTCTTGTTAACCTGAATGCTCCCATTTTGCGCCTTCAGTTACAGAGTTACTGTTTTCTTAGCAGGATTGCTCTTCACATAGCAGAGGATAAGGTGTTTTTTTTTTCTTTCTGAATTATTTATTCCCCATTTAAATGAGAAAGAGCAGCTAGGCTCCTTGGGCAGCCTTGAAGCGCTCTTCTTCTGGATGCAAATTAGGCCAGCCAAAAAGGTTAAAAAATCATGTATTGGAACCTCTGGAGCTTTGGTCTTTTACACTGCAGTGTTTTTGTTCTTTATGCCTCTGCAGATGGTGATTGATTTAAATTCTGTCAGTCCCACAGCTGTCTTACTCAGCACATTTTGTTGGAGAGCCAGCAATTAAGTAATGAATAAAGTGGAGTAAAAATATTTTCAGCTGAAGCCTGGATTTTTGTCTGTGTGGTTCTGTTTGTAGACGGATGGCACTATTTTCTAAAGGTAACAGAGTCCTCTCCCTGTCCCTCATATAAACTAACTGACAATTGAAATGTTACACACAGGAGGTACGTCAAGATGAGATTTCATGGGAGACAACACTTGGCTGTTTGCTCTTCTGAGCCTTTTGAGTGTACGACAGTCGTAGCATGCTTTCCCTCACCAGAAACTCTGTCAGGGAGTTGGGTTTGGCCAAACATCCCTTTTGTTCATTTTTCATTGTTTTTCCTAAAAGGAAATTAAAATTTCTTGTGAAAATCTACATATTTTTCTGTTAGACTCTAGAAATGGCTCAGCTAAACTGCTCGAGGCTATTTAAAACAGCTCTGCTAAGACATGTTGGTACAATCTGAGTACAAATTCCACAGCACAGTCCAGACTCATTTTTAGCACTGAGATAACTATTTCCTCCTTCATAGAGGATTAAGTTCTTCAGAGACTTGCAGCGGTTCCTTCTGGAGAAGAACATTGTCCCCCGAGGATAATTCTGGCAAAGGTCTCACCTGGTGGGAAATCCAAGCACACTTAATGTTC
Organism: Serilophus lunatus; assembly: GCA_013399895.1. Lineage (NCBI taxonomy): Eukaryota > Metazoa > Chordata > Aves > Passeriformes > Eurylaimidae > Serilophus > Serilophus lunatus. Next base: position 214,055 of record VXBA01005707.1, on the reverse strand, counting down.
TTTATTGCATGTCAAGGATCTGACATCAGTGCTGCTCTAAATCTGCATGCTTTGATCAGTTTCATGGAGACTAGCGAAAAACATTTACACAATTTCTTCATTCCACATGGAATTTTATCAGGACTATTGAAGTCTGAGTGACTAAATTCTTGCTTGTTTCTGTTATTGAATTTGCTCTAAATTTCTCAAATTTTCTGCCTTAGTTTTTGCCAGAAGGACTCCTGCTGACCAATTTCCAATGAAATCTGATGACAAACAAAGATAGCAGTTTAGTTTCAGGTGAAATTATACTTGTCAATATGCCTGATTTTCCAGGAAGTGTCTCATAGTGATTACCACTGAAGCCCACATTTTCATGTTCAGTTTTTGTTGACTCCCATGATTGCTGAGTGCTTTGACTGCTCCAGGTGTTCATGTGACCACTGGGTTTTTTCCTCCCTGCCCTGGCTCTTATGTCAGTTTAGATGTTGACTTCTTTGATGTGACACTGTGATAGTGTGTTTGTGCAGACTCTTGCAAAGTAGATCTTCTTGACACTGATTTTTTTTGACACTGAAATTTGGCTCCCTGTGAATTATGGAACTGCATATTCATTACCCACTGTCTTGAAGAAACTCCAAAAACCTTTAGTGATGTGTCGGGAAAAAAGATGGAAATGGAAATACTGAGTTCTCTCAGATAGAAATACTTGTATTACTACTTTTGTTGTTCTGGAATGACGATATGTTCTTTGGAAGCAGAAAGGGAATAAGCCAGGTTAAAAAAAATAACATTCTTACTAATCACAAGGGATCAAAACTAAGAACTGTTCCATCAGTCCTCCAGCTCACTGACCAGCCCATTTCCCTTATGACAACTATGTTAAATTTTTTTTTCAATTATTAATTTTTTTCCCACTAATTAATTTAAGGTCTCTTCTTCTTCTCCCCTGCCCCCACCCTTACCCCTCCATGTTCCCCATGGATTTTGTTATTTCTTTGAAACACACCTATAATTTTGCTAAAATATTGTTAAGCTTGAAATGTCAGTCCAGCCAGTACATGACTGTAATTTTGAATTGTTGGATCAACAAGAGCACTGTTTAGTGTTTTATTTGTGTGCCTCTGTTAAAATGGCATTTGAGTTACTTCTTCCAATGGTCTATAATTTAATGAACTTGTAAGGGCTAAAAAAACCCAGTAATTTGCATCCTCTCTTCCTTTGTCCCCTTTAGGCTAGGCAACTTTAGACCTTCAGACTGGAACTCTTTACTGCTGTCATATTCCTATCACTCTCTTGCTCAGTCTATCCCTGACTCTGTTCAAAGACTCTTACTCCTCCACTTGTCACACTACTATTGTATATTCTTAACAGTATTGCTACTATATGCATTATCATCATTAAAAGAAAAAGACATTAAGAGACCCTCCTACAGTCACTGAATCCAACAATTTCAGGATATATCATAGCATCCCTTTAAGCATTCCTATTTACACTTCTGCTTAATTTGTTCTTTTCCCTTCTTATGAAATGCTAAATTTCTTAGAAATAAAATGTCGGCCATACTAGCATCCCCACAGGCACAGCAGATGTCAGTGTAGAATTAGGTGGCTCCCAAGAGTTCCTGCTCAAGCTTGTGTGGTTTTTATGTTACTTATGCTATCACAACTACGTGCATAAATAAAGAGGCTTCTGCTGGTCTATCTCCATTTATATGTTTCTGGAGTTGCTTCAAAATATATTGTGATTCTCATTTTGGAGTTGAGGAGAAATGGCATCTATGGAAGGAGGTCAAAAGTGGGTACAGAAATATCCATTGCACCCTCCCTACCATATTTGCAGCAAAGAAAGGTATTTACACTAGTGAAGTGTGGAAACATGTATTTTATCCATTGAAACCTACTCTGGAGACTTGCTCTTTCAGAGTTCTGAAAAAAAATAGGCAAGGGTGGTTGGTTTGGAGTTTAGTTCATTCAAACAGATCAGGTTTTATCAGCCTATATAGTATCCACCAAGCTATTGGTCCAAACTGGAGGTCACAGAAGTTAAAAAAACGTGATGCTTTATGACCTCATATGTACAAAGGAAGGTGCTGTGGAGATACTTCTTTGTGGTGCTCCAACTTACAAAAGATGTATCTCTGTGTTGTAATCTGATTACTGCAGCTGCTTAGCAGGCCGGATCGTGGGAATAGGCATCTCCGTTAATGTACTTGGCTACTCGGTGTGTATTGACTGCCCAATTTATTTACTGCCTACTTCATGGCTGTGGCAGCAGGGACAGTATCACAGAGGTACTGTGATTCAATCTCTTTAAAACAAGGAAAGGACTTCATTACAGAGCAAGTTACCGAACTGGAAAAAATTCTATGCTCAATTTGTGGAAATTCCCTAATCCATGCAAATTTCTTCCTACTCATCATTTAAAATCTGACTACCAAAAAAAAAAAAAAAAGCACTTTAATATAAAAGATCTGAAACATGGGCACATTACTGTGCCCACAGTAGCTGTTGATCTTCCATCCTCACCCTTGCTTCATATCTCCTGCACACTAGAAGCTGCTGGTCAGTGTCTAGTGGATCAGACAGGAAACACCATTGGCACATAAGGTCCTAGAACATGAGAGAGGCCAAAATCCTTGGCTTACACATGTGGGATTTCCAGGTTGTGGCAGGGAGTGTGAAGGTACTGCTCAGGCTGTGATGCTTGGCAAGCTGGATTGTACTAACACTTCAGCAACTGGTAGTCACCTGAAAGTGCTTCTGTGGCAGTTGAATAGCTTCCAACAAGGCAGTGAAATCTGGGTTCCTAATATTCTTCTGATAAATATTTTATTAGCCAGGTTTATTGTAGTGATATCCTGCAGCCAAACAAAACAGGGGATCCCAGCAACACCCAGGGCTAACATAGATTAATAGCAAACTACTACACTGATGAGACTGGAATTGGGAGGAACAGCACTGAAAAGTCAGAATAAGCAGCTGATATAATGCTTTGTTTTTCAGTGCCTTGGACAGAGCTGTGTCTCTTCATTTCTTTATGGTACTCACTACATGGAAGACGATTTAAAAAAAAAGATGAGAAGTGCTGCTGTCAGTATTGCCTTTATACAGCTGTAGGAAATTATACTGAATGGGGAAAGTGAGAGGTGGATGCAGGCCTAGAGCTCATTAGACAAGAATTTGCCTAGTGAATCAGGAGGAAAGTGAATGCAGTTCAGAAACAGAGAAGTCATGAAGAAAAATAGTCAAGAAAGCATCTGAGTGATGTCAGATGGGAGAACATAGGAAGCAATGATTGCTTTGTCTTAGTAGTAGGTGAACATTTGTTAGTGAAGGATAACTCTAACAACACAATTAATAGATTCTGGTTTTGCCTCCAAGAGGCATAAATATTTGTAACCATTTTACCCAACTACTTGTGGGAAAAATGTCTCTTAGTGATTCCTACTTTGAGCTCAGGGCTTGCTGAGATAGAATGCTTCTCCCAGATTATTGTCACAGAGACAGCCACTGCCTCCCTGCCTAATGTCTCCAAAACCTTGAGTGGTTGTAAAACCTGCTTTATTTCTGCAGTCAACCTTCTTGAAAGACCTGGAATATGACATTGTTGAAATGCCACGAACCAGAAGAGGGCATTTTAAGGTAAAATATAAGTGTTCACAAGCAAGACAGAAAAAGCAATATTCAAAGCAAACTTTGAGAGCTTCCTTCATCACTCAGAACCTTTAAAGCAGCTTCACATCCCAGCCTTTACACCTTGTTCTTCAGTTGCCTGCTCAATTAAAGCATCTCCCATTCTCAGAAATCTTACCTTCAAAAGCTTCAGAAAGCTTTACAAAGTTCCCTCTTTACCTTAACTTTGCTAATGCACAAGGTATCCAAAGCTGACTGAACTGTCAGTAAGATGGTGGGATTTGACTGATACTTTCGCTATTCCATTAGTTTCCTTCTGCTGGCCAAACTTTTATTAGCAGTAGGGGTCCCATGCCCAGGGAAGCACTGTGTGTGAATTCACACATAGGAGCAAACTCTATCTAAGTTGCTTCCTTAATAACTGCTTGCAAAAGCAGGAAGTAGTAAACATAGAAGTTAGTGCTGCTGAGGTCCCAGTCAGCTGCTTCAGGGCAGACAAAACAAACAAATGCATGATAGCCCTGAGAAAGAAAACAGTGAGAAGTAGCTCATCCATGGGCGGTGCCTCTAGACCAGCAATGCAAATGGTAACAGGTGCCTCTAAGTGCAAACTCACTTGCCTAGTGGTAGTTAGCAAAGAGTTGATAGGCTGTGAAATGAACTCCTACACCAGAGGCAGGGGCTTCTCAGGAGGGTATCATGAGTATATCACAAAGAAAAAGGTGTTTGTCATAGTACTGCTGCAGATGAACCTATTGCATTTTCAAACCTACACAATTTCAGATATGGCTCTCCAACAGTGAACTACTTGTCTCTAAAAGGGAAAATCAGCTATTCAAACCTACCTCTGACTCTGAAAGCTAGGATCTGTCATTAGGATTGTGAAAAGCACTGGATATGTGCCTTCTGCCAGAGTTCAAGGGCACACAGACAACCCTCCAAATGGGTCCTGATGTAGTTTTTCTCACAGTCATTACTGTGCAGCGTTTATGACATCAAGCTCCAGTGGTGAAGTGTATCTGTGTGCTGGAAACCTTTATAATGGGCAGATTTTATGCATCCCTGCAAGCTGCTTGCCTTCTTTTTCCAGACCAGATTTTTTCCTGGGTCAATATGTTCTTGGAGGGTAAAAGCATATGTGAAGGTATTAAATCAGCCTCTTCTTGCACACTTGAAGGGCAAAGGAAGAGTGAAAGCCTGTAAATATGTACTTTTTCTTTGAGCATGGCATTTTGACGCTTCTTTTGGCTAGTTCTTGTTAGATTAAATTAGGTACCTTTCCAAGCAGCAATGATTCACAAACTTTTTCTCCACTCCCAGCTGGCATCCTTGTGCTGAGACAGTACCTCAGCTGGTCTCTCTGGATTCTCCATCTGAGTGCCTCATCAGCTACTTGTCATGGCTCAGTTTGCCTACCTCTTCAGTCTTTCCCAAAGGCAGCACCTACTCCAGCAGGGTCCTACTAGCACAGCCCCTTCTGCCATCTGCTCACTGAAGAATTGGTATTGCCTCCTGATCCAGCCTGCTTCCCCAGTCCCTTCCTCCCCATAACAGAGCAGCTCTTTATCTCAAGCGTGGCAGTAGGTCACCCTGCCAGCTGGCCTGCCACTGCTCTCCTTCTTCCTGGAGCCAAAATACCTTGTTATCCTCACCTCTGAAGACCTTTAAGTTTAACCTAGATAAACATATGCAGGTGTGTTAACTTCTCGCACCTGATTCACTGGCACGTATGGGTTTTGGTAGAACAAAAAATTCAGAAATGTCAAAGCATTTTAAGTTGGGATGGATTTGTTTTCAAAGTATATCTAACTATGTTACCATGTGTCAGCTTCCTAGAAGCACTGGACTTCAACAGGAGTGCATATGCCATGACTGCTGCCAGCCACAGGCATCCTGTGATGCCTCATGGCTGCTTAATTCTATCAACCACAGCACACCACAAGCACATCAATTTGAGGAGAAAGTGTGAATTTCATTAGGTAAGGTGAAGAAACTGAAAGTTTATGGCCCTGAACTGTTGACACTATTTCTAATAAACATTGCAGCTTTGGAAAGCTGGGCTCAAAGCAAAGTATTTTTTTCCCTTGGAAAATATTGTCAAAAAGGAAATTTACAAGAAAAATCACTATGCTGGAACTCACATTTTAATTTTACAATTATTTGTAAGGAGAATTTATATCTAACTTCAGCTTGGAGATGCCTTATAGACATGTCTTATGGTCTCCACTTACAACTATAGTTTGCTGGCGCTTTTGAAAGGGCAAAATGACTCCCAACCCCCAAACACTCATGTGATTCAATTCTTTTATTTTCTCATCAGCTTGCTCAAGGCTCCCCAACTCCAGTGAGCTCTGGAGTAAGGCTTCTGATAGTAATCCCTCACGATTTTCTTTTCATTCCTCAAAACTTGCTATGGGCAACTCTGCCCACTTCAGGTATCTTCTCTGTGAAGACAATTCATTCCTAAGTCTCCTTTTCCAGACAAGCCTCTTCCTTTCTGTCCATATTTTAACAACATGTGTAAATAATAAATTACTTTCTTATCCTGAGCTGCAGAATTGCCTCTATGTTATGCAGTATGAAGATCATCTTTTTTCCGTCTTCTAGCTTTTTTTTTCTTCTCTCTACACTTACACAACAATGTAACTGCCTTGAAATCAGCAGCATTTCTGTTTTGATCAAATCATTCATCCAGTCACTCAGAATTGTTCATGCTGGATTGAACACATATAAAGGAGATTCCCTGTCCACGCTGCTTTCTGGGAGGCTGGATGTCACCAAGTAACCTGTGGTGCCTTCCAACCCACTGCAGTTAAACAGGACCTTCAGTTTCTCAGACCCTTTCCCAACAGATTCTTTTCAGGTATTCCTGTTGCAAGGACATATGTACTGAACATCAGAGGAGGGAACATGCATTAACCTAGTAACCTTTACAGGCTCCTTTTAACTTCTGTGATTAAGAGTTACACTCTGTTGCAGAGAAATTGGCCTGTAACTGCACCTGATTGTTTTGTTTTGTCTTGTTTTTTTTATTCTACTCTGTCATGACCACACCACCAGGATACTAGCACAAGAATGACTGCACAAAAAAAAATTAAATTAATAAAATTAATAAAATTGATGTTGTGAGCTGACTTGTCTGTCAGGGAACAGCTTACCACGCACAGTTGTTCCTGTCAGCTCAGTTGTTCCTGTCAGATAGTAATAATAAATATACTTGCTTTAGACTTATTCACTCAGAATACTGTCAAGCAATTCTATCACTTGATGCTGTGTTTATTTCAAGGTTCAGATGGTTCCTGACAGAGGTGTTAAAACCGTACAGCTTCCATTTCCATCATCTGCAGAATTAGTTCTCAGCAAAGAATCTGAAGTTGTTTCATATCTACTTATTCTGACAGACTCAGTCAGGTAAGCATCAGGCAATAGCTAAAGCAGCTGCTTTAATAGAATGAGTGTTCTTTAACCAGAGGGTGAAGGGCTGAGTGAATATCTCCCCCTGCTCCATGACGACTGTCCTGTGTCTTACCTTCCCCCTCTCTCCCACACTCCTACACATTCCCCCAGAGGCAAGGGTGCAGGAGACTGGAAATGTGGAGTCACCTGATAGGATGCTGCCTGACTCCCTTCACTCTGTACAGCATAAGCTCTCCTTGCTTAGTGGTAGTGAAAGCAACTCTGCAAGGCTTTGCTCTGCTCAGCAGGCTGCAGAGTTTGCTGCAGATGCAAAACTGAAATCCATCTTTCAATTCAGAGGCATTGTATGTCTTCTTGCCTTCTGTTTCTTTCCCCAAACCTCTGTTTTCAAAAGGAAGCTCTATTCTGCTGCTAGCAATGCATCCTGAGAGGTGGCTATGTTGGTGTTACCCTGCTTTCTGTGTGTGGGCATTCATGTTCACATCTTTGATTAAAGGTAGGCTCTCTTTAATACTAGTCTCTAAAATATTTTCTAGTCATTGTCTCTGCTTCTGTTTTCCTGAATAAATTCAATGTAAAGATTCTACCAGATACTTCTAACCTTAACTCTGTAACATTTCAATAGTATTTTAAGAGAACTAAAGCAATACTATTTTTCTCATATAAAACTTTTTTTTTAAGTAATTGAAGAACTGTTTCTAGCAAACATTGAAAATTAAAAAGGGGTTCTAGTAATTTCTTTCGGTGCTTGAATTTACAAGTTCTTAAATAATGCAGGTTAAAGATGTGCATATTCAGTATTCACACCTTTCAAAAGTGAGAACTTGATCTATTGTTGTTCTGCCTTGTTTGTAATCTATTTTTAAATATGATGGAGTCATTTCCATGCACAAGTCTCATTGACGTTAAGCAGGATTTTTGTTTTTAAGACACTATATCTTTTTTGAGAATCTTCTTATGCTGATGACCAAGATGTGTATGAAATACAGTGTTTGTGTTAGCAAGGCATAATGCATTGTCTTAAAGCAGCACCAGTGGGATGAGAATTTGTAACTAAAGTTGAAAAATGAAAGTTGTAAATACTTGTCTGGTTTCGTTACTTTATTTAAAAGCATGTATCTGTTAAGAAGCCTGTAGGAAAAATTTCAAATGAAAGGTGATTTTAGAATCACTAACCTTAGTCGTGATCCTTTTGTAAGAAACTCATGTTCCCACAGTACTTTTAGTCACAGTGCAGTGAGTGGTGATAATGAAATCTGAAAAGAAAATTTTGTTTTCCTTTTTTACTGGGACAATACATGATCTGCAAACACCCAAACTTTACATTCATGCATCTTCTCTGAATTATGCTAAAAGAATGAAATGAAACATCGAGTTATGGAAATTTTACATGTAAGTCACCAGTAATGAACATTTTGGCTTGCAATTATGATAATCTCTTGCAATATTAGGATGTTTTGTATCACCTTAGAGGTAAAAATGTATTTTTTTTTCAAAAACAGTATAAGGGCAGCCTAAGCATGAAAGCAGTGCAGTATGCTGAGACCAAGTGTCTCCCTATATAACACTGTAGGACATCTGGGCATGCACAGGCCCTTGTCTTCACTGAAGGATATGTAAATTCCAAATTTATTTTCTATGCTGTGCCAGAGACCATGCTGCCTGACACAAACTCATGCTGTGTTTAATATCTGCAATCATAAAGGCTTATCATTATTGCTTTCCAGATGCATTCCAGTGCAACTTGGAACTAATAGAAAAAACTTAAGAACATGATTCTGAAACCTAATTTTTCCTCAGTTGCATCAGCAACATCTTTTGGGTCATCAGAGAGATTTGATAACAACAAATCATAATCTGCATAATCTGAGATATAATAATTTTGACCTTATAAAGTATTTTGAGTTTAAGTGCTGAATTATAGTAGCACATTGTAATAGCAAATTTATTCAAGAAAACTATCCTTCAGAGCTGATGTTGCCAGAGCCAACATGACTTAGTATTGTCCTTTTAAAATCAAAGTCTGTAGCCTTTAGAACTCTGAAAATAACTATATTTGGGGTTGAGCTGTATGCAACAGGTTAACAGCATTCTTCACTCTGCAGTGAGTCAGTTCAGTGCCTGACACATACCTTGTTTCTGCTAAGCCACCTGGTCTATTCTTTATTGACTGGGAATTACAGCTATGATCTGCTAGTTCTCAAAGAACAGCCCTCTATTGCAAAGATGCATGCTATTCTGTAAGACATTTTAGTATTTCCAGTTTTTGTTGTTGTTATTCATAGAACTTAATGAATTACCTTCCTTCAGAATAAAAATGGTGTTATCTAAAGAGTTGAAATAGGAAACATGAAGATAAAATGTGGTCACAGTGTTTCAGACTAGAAGGCATCATTATAATCACCTAACCAGAGTCCCTCACACAGATTTCGATTCAATAGTTGCAGTCTCAACCTTTTAATTTCAGAATAAGTAGCTATGCTTTTCATAAACTTTCTGTTTTACCAAAATAGACATTTGAAGAGTAAGTCTATCACATTCCTACTTTTTCTACTTCACAACTTATTCTGCTTTGATCTGATACCAGGATGAGCCAAGTGGAGGCCCATAGGCCAGATCCAGCTTAGGAGACATTTCCATTCAGGCCATTACCTTTCACTTTGAGGAAACAAGGAGTAGTCAATGTCCTGCAGGACAAAGCTTTCAACTGACAGCATACTGGCAACCCTCTTATCTCTGTGCTCTGATGCCTGATACATGGTCACAAGCACAAGATCCAGAAATATAGCACAGACTAATATGTTATCCAGCACCTTCTTTTCCCTGTTTCTTACTTCTGGTACAGCTATTCTTTATCTTTACCAACACAGATACCACAGCCTGCAAATCAGAGGAACGGTTATTTCACAAACTCTTCTCCCAGTACAACCAGTTCATCAGGCCAGTGGAAAATGTGTCTGATCCTGTCACAGTGTATTTTGAAGTGGCCATTACCCAGCTTACAAATGTGGTAAGGCTTACTACAGAATACTGCTGAGATTTGGGGATGGTTGTAAATACATGCAAATCACTGAAACAGATGTAATTGTGATGGCTGCACATACCCACGACTCTCCTAGCTGGCATTTCATGTGTGCCTAAGTACATGCTGTGACCTTTGCTGTTCTCTCAGTCAGCTGAGTTGCTCCTGTTTCTTGAATAAGCAGTTTGAATGACATAGATTGATTTGCTTACCCTGTAGCATCAAACTCCTTTGCTCCAGGCAGCATCCTGCAGAGACCAGAGCAGCAGTGCTGTATGTTCAAACCCACTCTTCACTAGGGTAGATCACTCAAGAGACACCTGGTGTCTCTGTGTTGTGTGTAGCATGTGATGTGAGGAGTCAAATCATCTCTTTTTTACATGGTTTTTCAGTAGAACGTTAACATTTTTCAGTAGAGCTTTAAAGTTTTTCAGTAGAGCTGCACATGACTGTGCACAATATGTAAGCCCCTGGAAAGTAGCCAGAAAGAAATGTGATTTCAGTTAATGTAGGATTCTAGTTTCCATTTTTATGGACTAAGTTTTTGGCCATCTCAGGACACTGTAACTGGTTATACCTGTGCTTATTTCTAGGATGAAGTCAATCAGATTATGGAAACAAATTTGTGGCTAAGACATGTGAGTGACTATGGCTTTTCTTTTCTGGTAAATCTGGCTGCCTATACCCATTAAAGAGTGACTACATATCCAGCTCTGCTATCCTAAGTAATCTCCACCAAAACATTTATTAGCAAAAGGAACATACCTCCATTTTTCCTGATAGTTTTATGATTTTTACACAGCTAAAAATCCTTAGAGGACCAAATTGAGAAAATATAGCCAACTTATACCAGTTTCCTTCAGGCACTTACTGTGTTCTTCACAAAGTTTTCTCTAAAAGTTACTGTCCTGAGAGACCATGGAGCATGGTCCCATTAAAGAGCTCTAGACAGCAATGCAAGAGGGCTGCTGCACATCCCCTGTTATCCTGACTTAGTATTTTGCTGCTCTTGTGGAGCCAATAATGTCCTCTGGCAGCAGTTGCCTGTTAGTGTACATATATATCTCCTTTCTCATTAGGGTGCTGGTCTCCTTTGGTGCTGTCCTCCTCTGGTCTACAGGCTGTAGCAGCAAGACCCATGTTTTCTCTCTACAGTGGAGGGGTACCCTTTCACAGACAAGGGTCTTTATTGATGTAGGAAGACAGAAGAGAGATCTCAGCATGCCAGAAATGAATAACAATTGGCATCCCATCCCCTTACAGAGAATGGAGTAGCAAATCCATGTGAGCAGTATTCACATATGTTAGGTTTTCACCAGGCTGTGGCTTGTCTTTTGTACCATTGTCCCCAGCTCCACGTGCTGCACTTTACATCTTTTTCATAGCCTGTCATTTTACGGAAAGATCTGAGAAGCAGATGTTTGCTCATAATTCAAGAACTTAAAATCCTTGTTCATTCTTCTTTCAGATTTGGAATGACTACAAACTGCGATGGGACCCCAGACAATATGATGGCATTGAATTTGTTCGGGTACCAGCAGATAAGATTTGGAAACCAGATATTGTCTTGTATAATAAGTATGATGATTCATTTTACCCATTTTATTGATTCATTTTAGCCTTTCTCTCAAAAGCATCCTCTTGGAGCATCCATGAAAGACATTTTAATTTCATGGTAATTTTCTTTGCCTCATTTGTCTTTCTAGTGCTGTGGGAGATTTCCAAGTTGAAGGCAAGACCAAAGCCCTCCTTCGCTATGATGGAATGATCACCTGGACCCCACCAGCTATTTTTAAAAGCTCCTGTCCTATGGATATTACCTTTTTCCCATTTGATCATCAGAACTGTTCACTCAAATTTGGCTCATGGACCTATGACAAAGCAAAAATTGATCTTCTGATCATTGGATCCAAAGTAGATATGAATGACTTTTGGGAAAACAGTGAATGGGAAATAGTTGATGCTTCTGGCTACAAACATGATATCAAATATAACTGCTGTGAAGAGATCTACACAGACATAACATATTCTTTTTATATTCGAAGGTTGCCAATGTTTTATACCATAAATCTGATCATTCCCTGCCTTTTCATCTCATTTCTGACTGTGCTAGTCTTTTACCTGCCATCTGACTGTGGTGAGAAAGTGACTCTTTGCATCTCCGTGCTCCTTTCTTTGACTGTATTTTTACTGGTAATCACAGAAACAATCCCATCCACATCTTTAGTCATTCCCCTAGTAGGTGAATATTTACTCTTCACTATGATATTTGTGACTCTGTCAATTGTCATCACAGTGTTTGTCCTGAATATACATTACAGGACTCCAACCACACACACAATGCCCAAATGGGTGAAAACCATCTTTCTTAGCCTGCTCCCTAAAGTCCTGTTGATGCAGAGGCCACCAGAACAACAGAAAAAAAACATCTCCAAAAAACCTAGGAAAGTATCAGACAGTAAGTCAGGCAAGTCAAAGCACAGCAAACACAAAGATACCAAATTACACAAGGAGCTGCGATGCAGTCACTGCGATAAGGCAACTGAACTCACAGCCACCAAAAGAAGACTGAGCCATCAGTCACTGAAATGGATGGTGGAGTGCATGGAGTACTCCCCAGAGGTGAAGGATGTCATTAGCAATGTCCAGTTCATCGCAGAGAACATGAGGTCTCAAAATGAAACCAAAGAGGTAAGGGAAGTAACCATCCCATTAGGGATGGTTTGATTATACTGAAATCAGTGGTGATGACAAGGTTGAATGCCTGTGGTAAAGATCAGAGGGGAAGGTAAACAGGGGAGATGTCCTGGAGCAGTCTGTTACAGGTCACCTGGCAGATGATGCACTCTGAAGGAGGCTAGAAGTATCACAACCACCAGCCCTTGTACTTGTGGGGGACTTCAATTTGCCAGATGCTGGAAGTATAACACAGCAGAAAAGAAACAGTCCAGGAGGTTCTTGGACTGTGTGGAAGATAAAATTCCTGACACGGCTGGTGAGCAAGCCAGTTAGAGAAGGTGCCCTACTGGTGGGAGATATGGTGCATACAGCGACCATAGCATGATAGAGTTTTGAATTTTGGAAGTTAGGAGGGGTGTCTACAGAACTGCCACCTTGGACTTCCAATGGGCAGACTTTAGCTTATTTAGGATATTGATTGACAGAATTGCCTGGGAGCCAGACCTGGAGATCTAATGAGTCCAAGAAGGCCACATGTGCTTTAAGAAGGAAATATTTGAAGTACAGGAGCAGTAAGACAAGCTGCTGGGGAAAAAGACCATCCTGGTTAAACAGAGAACTTAGGATGGAACTCAGGGGAACCAGAGAGTGTATCACCTCTGGAAGGAGGGGCAGTTAACTTGGAGTGAGTACAAGGATGTTATGAGGTTATGTAGGGAGCTCTCAACCAGTCACTAATTTATATGAGTGAATTTTCTTCTGATACAGTGGTCTTTATATGTAGTACACGTTAAAATGTAGGACAGCAACTTCATTGAACGTGGCTCAGAAGTCTGTTTCTGAGACATCTAAAATCCACTCTGTTTTGCTTAGCAGAAGACACTGCAGATTGCTCTGTCAGGTCCCTTACTTTGCTACAGTCTATGTGTTCAGCTGTCCAGTCTTCTGAAATCAACAAGGTTTGATTAGAGAAACACTGATTCAAATTGGACCAGAATAGGAAACTGTCTCTTGTGTGTGCTGTCAGGATAAATTCTTTTACAGGATCTAGCGATGGACAGCTGTGGTGATTGTGCCTGCTGTTAAACCACTCCACTCTGCACTCACCACATGACCAGGTCCTAGTTGCTAATGTAAGCATCATAGCCATAATTTGCCAACAGACTTGAATATTCAGAAGAGTTCAGCAAACTAGGACAGTGTTGTATATTTTCAGCAAAAATATACTGTTAGAAAATCAGACCCCTCTAAAAAAAATTGCAGCAACTATAAGCATGGCAAGCAACATTCCTGACTTGCATGTATGTTCTTCCTCACATTCATATCTTAGCTCTGCATAGTATCAGCTTGCAGTTGCATATAACATTACATGTAGTTTATCCTTTTCTTTCTTTATTCTCTTGCAGGTGGAAGATGATTGGAAATATGTAGCTATGGTGATAGACAGAGTATTTCTCTGGGTATTTATAATCCTTTGTGTATTTGGGACTGCAGGACTTTTTATCCAGCCGCTAATAGCAGATACATAACTTGATCCACTGCTTTTTATCCACTTTTGTTCTTGTTTCATTTTTGATTTGGCAATTTACCTTATATTTCTCTCCTCTTACATAATGCCTGTGCTCATCACTTCCTCAGCAACCAGCCACATGTTTACGTTTATGTTTGAAATCATACAGATCTTAAGCACTTAATCACATTTGAAAACAAACTGACTTAATATTAGAACATTATTACCATTTAAGGCATACACATTTGAAAACTACATGCTTCTAAAATGTTGGAAAACTAGTTCTTCTTCTGTTTAGCTTCACATGTGACCAAAGTCCCTTCTACTTCCTGATACCGGATACCAAGACCTTGATGATTCAGTAGGATTTCTAAGCCACATCTCTCTCATCAGGTTAACAGTGGTCCTGGTTCCACAGGTTCTTCTCTGAAAACTCTTGCTCACTTACGCTCAGACATAAACCCAACAGTGAAGAGTTTGTTCCTGAATAGGTACTGTTCATAGACAGAATTGGCTTGACAGCATTGGATTGATCTGAGTTTTCCTGTTTTTAAAATTAAAGACCAACTTGGATTACACACATTCCAGCAGAAGAAGGCTGGATACCATGAATCCTATGCAAAGCTGAGCACCTTGGTTCTCAGAGCTGTGCAGCAGTATTCTGTTTGCTCGTCCCTCATGGGTCAGTGCTGTGTGTGCAAACCTGTACCTGTAGGGACACGTCCTTTGGGGCTGGGGTTGCTGCTGTGTTAATCCTGAAACACTTTGCAGATGTGATCCTTATGTGGTTTCTGTAGTATATGAATGGTTTACCCTTAGGTGTCTTGTCTGTTTATATTCTTGTTGGGTTTGTGCCAAAGGATTCTTCTTTTAAAATCAACACTCAAACCCAAAGGCTTCAAGAGTACAAAGCCCTTCTTTCTTATAGGAGCCTCTAAGTTTAACTGTGTAGTGTCAGTGCAGTGTTTTCAGTGTCTGCCATGTATCAGCATCTACTTTGAACATTACCAATCCTTGGAAAGTATGACTCCCTGTTTCTGAAGTCACTGACTGTTTTGTTACTCTTTTTTGATGCTCCATAATAAAGAGACTAGGATTGAATTGTATATGTTAGAGATAAAATAGAATGACAAGAGTATAATTGTCTTAATCCAGCCAGTCATGATTGTCTAGAAGAAAATTGAATTTTATGTAATCCCTCTGAATGTTGTGTAATTACGTAGTGATTCACAAACAGATGTATGAATAGCATGGCTTATTTTGTCAGCATGTCAATTAAATATAACTCCTGAGATACACCTTTTTAAAGGATTTGTGTTTGTTGTTTTTTTAAACTTCCTGTGGTTTTTTTTTAAACTCCCATCTATAAACACATTTATAGATGCTACTAAATTACATTTACTATGCTGGTTCTTTAGTCAGAAAAGACATGAGGGAAAAGAAAGGAAATTTGAAGAGGTGAGCTGCATTCTATGTCTGAAAGTTTCATTTCTACAGAAAAGGCATGTGACTGCCAACATTCGCTGTTGCACTCTATGACCATGCAAACAATGAGAAGTTTGCGGCTGAAGGAATATTGCATGGTGTCTTAAGCATGATGGCTACTGCCCCATAGTCAATAATCTGACTTCAACAAAACCTCTGACTTTTTGTCAAAGCATTCACAGTTGTACTTCTCATCTCCATTTAGGAAGCCTTCATGCCCTACATCATATTTCTGTCTTTGTCATTTACAGCACTGCACATCTCTCTGTGCTCATCAGCCTGGTATCCTAAGAAAGTCATGTTCTCTCTCTCTGGGTGTACTATTTCCCCTTCCTCCCCCCAGCTCAGTGACTTTTGGAGTCATCTTCTACCATTTTCAGCCATATTTGGCACATCTGAGACTGGGAGCCTAATGTACTCTGTCAGCTTTGTGAAAGTAGTTGACTGATTAGACAGAGTGGGATTGGAGGACACGGTAATCATTTACAATACATTTACAATACATTGGAGACTCCCCTCTGGGAAGAACCATGGAAGAACCCAAACAAAAATTACATTTTTGCTTGCCCCAATTCTTGTTGCAGGCTCTTCTAACTGAAATAACAACAAAATTTATAGCTAGAGTTGGTGCCGTCCTAGATGTTGACTGATAAACCAGTGCCAAGAAATCGAGGTATCACATGCTGAGACAGTAGTAAGGCAGAGAGTGGCTGGGTTTTTTTACTAAGATTTGCTATTTGCAATGTTGCCATCTACCGGCAGGGCACATGGATGGAGGACTGTCTCCCTGAATGTCCTTCCTAGCTGGTTTTTTCTGTGGCAGGCCATTGTGCAGAACACACTGAATGCTTTTGTGGGTCAATGTGAAAAGATTTAGGGAAGCTCAGGAACAGTTAGTGCAAGAGAATGAGAGTGAGACTGCAGATGTAGTAGTCCCAGATGTGAAATGTAATGCTGATAAAATTTTGCTTTCGCTAATGAATAGAATCCACATTGTAAGCAGTTTTAGAGTTATGCTTTGATTAAATGAATAGGACTCATATTATAGTGTTTAGATATGTTAGTAGTGTAATGTAAGATATGGTGAGCTCTAGTGAGCCCTTCCTGCTGAAGGCCATTAGAACAAGGACACATTGTTCACTCCCTGAAACTTTGAAGGGACACAGACACCTTTCTGCAGTAAATCTCTCCAGGATCTCCTGGGTAGGCCATAAATTGGTCCACCAGAAGATAACGCCACCTTCAGAGCCAATCAAGGAAGGCTCATGCCAGTTTTTCCAGGAAAGTTGAAAAGTTCAAAATGAGGAAGAGTGTTCTACATCAGTCTCAAGACACTCAAAAAGCAATAAAATCCCCCAGACCCAAATTCCCGAGGGGAGGAGAAAGGGGATGTACCTATGGAAATAATTTCCCTCCTACCTCAAAGAAATTGTAATAATCCCACCCGCTTTTGTGCCAATTTCGTTATAAAAACCTGACCTGTCTGAGGACCCTTTGCGCCTCTGACCTGAAAACCAACCAGGTCACGCGCCCAGCGCTGATTGCCTTTGTTTTATAATAAATTGCTTTTGAAAATTAAAATAATTGTGGGCCCGTTTCTCACACAGATGCAATGCTAGGAAGACTAGAGGCTAGAAGTCATGTATGTGCAATGTTTATACATCTCCCACTCCGGTCACTTGAGCCCTGCTGACTTTTACCAGCCTACACCAAGAAAAGCAGCCTGGAATCCGAAACAGAAGTGTGAGACACAGAAATGGGTTGCTTGCAGGTAGACAAACAAAATGTTGCAAGGTGAGGACAGGACTGTCTGTCAGATAAATACCTGAAGCCCTTGTCCAGGAGAGGAGATTGTCATCTCTCATGGCTACCAGACAGCCTCCTGGCAGAAGTGCTGAGGGAATACCAGTCACTGCTTGAATTCAAAAGTCCATAAACCCTAGAAAGAAGAGCTTCTTGGCTGTTTCCTACAGCTATTTCAGAGTATTGGCCAGGGGAACTAATGCAATTTATTCAAGAAAAGAGAAGCAGCTGGTAGAAAGATCAAGGTGCATACATTTCATGCCAGTGGCCTTTGTTAAGACATCTATTTGTATATGCTGAACTAAATGGGTTTGTTTAGGTTCCTGTAATATAATAACCAGATCTGAATGGTCCTTGCTCAAACTCACATAAAGAGCTAAAAAGTTATGAGGACTTCTCAAGAATGTGACACAACTGTTTGAATAGATTTGAGACAAGGTCTTAAAAATAGTCTACAATCTAGTTTTGCTGACAACGAATCAACAACAAAGCCCAGCATAAGAGCACTCACACTCCAGGAATCATTCACTAAATACACCTTTATTAAGAATAATTGCACAAGTGAACAGAAGTTTCTTCATTGACATAACAAGATAAGATTATATTAATTTACAGAAGTCTGGCATGCATGCATAATCCAAGCACACGAATATCTTCATGTGTCTTTAACACTTCCTAACCTGCCTCCCTGGGGAGACAGTTTCAAGGCTAGCTAAATCTTTTACACACATTTAGATAGTCAAAAATTTGACCACCAGATCCCTTGCTAACCTTTAAAATGTTAGCAGGTTCTGAGTGGGATTTTCTAAAGCACTCTGTATTGGAAAACACTGCCCCAGAAAAAGTAGTGAGAGCTTCACCTGTGTTTTCAGGAGTTTCACCTGTGTGTTTTCTGTCGCATCTCACTTTTGAGAACTGTTTCTAACCATGCAGGAATATCCCATATCAATTAATCAAAGGATTGAAATTCTGAATTGCCTGGGAAACATGAACAAGCCAACATCCAAAGATGTATCTTCCTGTTAATCAGCCCACACGATAGCACTCAGGAGAAACTTCACTCCTGCAGCAACTGCAAGTTTCATTTGCCAAAACAATGTTTGCAGCTTCCCTCCAACTGAACTGTTCAGGAATATCACTGTTGCCTTATGGAGTAGCACAGCCACGTTCCTTCATGCAATTCGCTTCAGGTGATCTTCCACTTGTGAACAAGCAGATGGAGGAATCTTAGTTTCTAAATGTGGAGCATGGGGAAAATCCTCACTTTTTCAGCCTTTTGGTACATTACAGAGCAGCAAAAAAAACCTGCAAATAATACTGAAAAGAAGGTAACAC
This sequence comes from Serilophus lunatus, assembly GCA_013399895.1. Taxonomy (NCBI): domain Eukaryota; kingdom Metazoa; phylum Chordata; class Aves; order Passeriformes; family Eurylaimidae; genus Serilophus; species Serilophus lunatus. The sequence continues at coordinate 195,190 of VXBA01005707.1, read as the reverse complement.
CTTGTAGCTTCTTGGTGGCCAAGATGAAGGATGAGGTGTGCATGCCAAAAAGGCTGGCAGCAAGTGGACAGAACAGTAGGTTCTGCCACTGTCATGCTGATCCTGCAGCAAGATGAGGTCAGAGAGTCAAGGTTTTGAATATCCCATCTAAAAGCATTTGTACTTTTTCTGATGCACATTCTATGCAATTACAAGTTATAACACATGCATGGAGCAACCTGTAGAGACTTCATGGTTTTTACTTGGAAACATAGATACAGTTAGTACAGTATGTGTTCCCACTGTAACTGCTTTTATGATGTAACGTTTTAACTGACGGATCTGTCTTTTAAGCATGATCACTGCGAGAAAACTATTTCCAATTTTAACTAATAATCTTGGCTTTTTCTGTAATATAACCAAGCTACCAAAGAAATAATTAGAACCCAGTTGTGCAACTGCAGTTCACTTTTAGGTCTTGGCTGTACACCAAGCCCTTCTCTCATTTCAGCAAAACCTGTAACTGGTAGAATTATATGAAGACTGAAAGCACTAGTCAACTCTCACCATCACCTTCCCTCACTCTTGCTGTTGCTGCCCCTCCTATACAACACAGACAAAGCTCATAGGCACCAACATCTCTTGGCATTGTACTTATTGTATGCTAGTGTGGGTGTTTCTTACAATGTGTTGTTCAACCACATTCGTAACGCAGGGGTAAAGATGAGAACTGAACCCATCACTGACACCACAAGAAATAACCACAGGAAAATCCGATCCAGGACTTGAGCTACAAATTTCCAGTCTTGTACAACCTAGGAAAGACAGAGGGAGGACAAGCATAAACAGTAACAAGCCTAGAACTTTGGTAGTGCTGCTACATGTATTTCAGCTTCCAAATTTGTTTTTAAAATTAGAAATTTCTACTATGTTGTATCCTAAAACTGGCACAAATCACTTTTTCTGCTCTCATAGCTGAAAATCACTCAAAACTCAAAAAAACCCCCATAGTTCTATGCACATTGTAATGAGACTTTTTCAGTCTATGTAAAATCTTTTAACTAAGTTCATACGTGAATGTTTACAGACTTAAGGCTGAAGATGGCTTCACTGGGTTTCATTTCACAGAAGTGAATTTCCCTTGAAATGCCAGGACAAGGCTCTGGCACAGCATGTGGATACAGGTATTGCTTCCAGTATAAGTGATTCAATTTACTTGTGTTTTTTTAAGTGACTTGTTGACTCAGACTGGATATATTCAAGAGAGAAATTTTGAACAGTGAGCTGACATGGCCCAGCAGACACAAAAGCACTGTTTATTAAATTGATGGAAGGGACCTTTTTATTAAAAATTATTTCAGCTTCAAACAGAAGGTTTCAGTCATGTGCACTATATGCTCACATACTACATTTTTGATTTACTGTTCGTCTTTCTGCTGAAGTCCTCTCAGCACAGTTTAAACAAATCCCTAGCTTTTGCTGGGAGGGTGCTAACAGAAGTTTGTCTCTTTCCAAATGCTGCTAGCTGCATTGTTCTGCTGTCCTACCCTTGCGTAGGATGCAGTGGGTTTTTTTCACAGTAATTTGCCATTTTAATAGACAGGTTGATCACTGGGAGAAGGAGGATAGTAGTTGGGGGCTAAGCTAAACAGATGTTAGTGAAAATCTTGAAGACCCACTCAGAGGAGGGCAGCTACAATCTATATAACATGTGCTGGGAGGCCAGGACTGATACCTAAAAAGTACCTCGAGCCTGCCTGTAAGTCTCGTGAAAGTTATATTTTCAGAGCAGATGGCTTCTAGATTCATGTGTCTCCCAAACTTACATAGGACAAGGTTATTAAAATAATCCAAAACCAGGAATTCCTCCAGGAGAAGATGCTGTGGCCTTTTGCATCTGTAAAGAGCAGAGATTCTCACAGCACTTCTCCTTGAAGAAATGTGTTGTCCCCAAATCTGTATTATTTATCAAGGTATGAGGAAGAACATGTCTCAGATGAGAGCAAGAGGGAGAGGAAAAGGGAAAAGCACGCAGAAAAAGAAAGAGCTTGCAAGACATTGCTGTCAAGGAAACTGTGATCTATATTTACCATCCCTTCACCTACCTGTCTGACGAAATGCTCCTTTTTAACGTGTCTGGAGATGTACCGAATGGAGTCTGCTGCCTTTTCCAGAAAAGCAATAACAATTTTTTCTCCATCTTTTGCTTGCTTGTATTTCTGCTTCCCTATAAATTTTGATTTAAATGTTTCCTTTTCTTCATTCTCTGAGAAGGAGTAGCGATCTACATGGCCTTTCATGCAGAGCAGACGAGGCAACTTCTGGAGAAAGAGTCTTTTAACCCAGGGAGCCATGGGGTGGTAGGTTGCTGAGGATCGGTGGTGGACATTGATAACAAAGACAGTCACAATGATAGAGAGGGTCACAAAAATCATGATGAAGAGTAGATACTCACCTATCAGAGGGATTACTTTGGAAGAAGAAGGGATGATTTCCTCAATCACTAAAAGGAAAACAGTGAGGGAAACTAGAACTGAAGTAGACAATGAAAGCTTTTCTCCTTCATCTGAAGGTAGGTAAAACACTAGGACAGTTAGAAAAGACAATCCTAGGCAAGGGATTATTAAGAAAAGGGTATAAAACAGAGGAAGGCGTCTCAACACAAAGGAGTAAGTGACAAATGGGTAGGAGTACAGCCCATCCTTCCTGTTGCCCTTCATGCCTTTGGCGTTTAAAATCTCCCACTCCCCATTATCAAAAAAGTCTTTCCTGTCTACATTTTCATCCACTAAAATCAAGTCCACCATATTGCCATCATACGTCCACGACCCAAACTTCATGGAGCAGTTTTGCCTATCGAAGGGGAAGAAGGTCACGTCCATTGTGCAAGAGCTCTTGTAACTGGCCGGTGGCGTCCAGGTCACCACTCCATTGTACTTCACTATGGCTTTGGTCATCAGGGATCCTTCAAAACGTCCATCAGCACTAGCAGTTGGACAAGAAGAAACAGTACCAAGTTCAGAACTATGTTTGTCTCTCAGTTCTGCTTTCTATCCCCCACCTGGAGCACAAGGGATGTACTGTCTAAAGAAGCTTCATGGTAGCTGACACATCTTGCCCAAACTCTGGCCCAAGCCCAGAGCAAGGAGTCATGTTACTCACTTTTCAAACAAAACAATGTCAGGAAGCCACAGAGACTCAGAGGGGACACGGATAGCAGTGATCCCACCATATTCCTCTGGATTCCAGGAGAGCTTGTGGTCAATCCATTCCTAAAACAAAACAGGAGAGTCCTCTGCCCACTCATATACAGCAGCCTTATTCCCCTTTTCAGCCCCTGCCTCAGAACAACTGCATGCATAGCACAACAGACAGAGCTTGGTGTAAAGCTGCTCAGAGGCAGAGAAGATGCCAGATGGGCTTGGAGATACTAATCCCCACAAGCACTGCCCTTCCAGACAGAGGTAGGACCCAACAACTCATCCCTACACAGGCAATCTCAACACAGGCACTCCCAGGGAGCACTTGACTCTCACTTCACTCACCACCCTGCACAGCCCATATGATGCTAGTACAGGAGGAAGGAGCCACTACCTCTTAGTATGCCACCTCTCCTTCTCTATGAGTGCCAGACCATGATGGTTTTGCTGGCACTGACCCTACAGAAGAGACAGGTGGCATGATTACTGCTAGTCGAGTGAGAGAGAGGTGGCCTTAATCCTCTTTTTAGTGGAGACTTGGTTTTTTCAGTGAATGGAATATAATATCTAATATCTGCACACTATCTTTGCAAAAAATCATTGTTCTTTCATCAGAAAGTCCTGAAGATCATTGCAGGAAAATCAATGTAAAGATATTTTGAATAAATGCTAATTTAAATGCTATTTTAAAGCATTTGGTTATGAAAGCAGGGGAAGTCCTGTACTTTTTCATCATGCTGAACTCCAGAATATTTTTCATCTCCCCCATTCACATGGGGGGATCATAACAAAGTGGCTCCAGCAACCTAGAGATTACCACAGAAATGTAATGGAAAATTAGCTCTCTGATCTCTGTTCATTATAGATGACAATTTTCATTTGCCCTCAGAAATATCAGCAATATGACACAAGACCTGTAGACTATGGTCAATGCCAAAAAGTGGAAGGTGAACCAGTTTCCATTAAGCTCCAGCATTAGGAGATCTCCAGGGTTGTGGAGGCCTCAGCCTTCCCTCAGCAATTTTCTCCATGATTTAAGGAAGAACCAAAAAACAATATTCTCTCTTTCTTCTTCCATTATATTGTTCTCCTTTTACTTCTTTGATTCCATATGCTTTTCACAGCTATACCTACAGACACTTGTTATTGCAGCCCTCTGCAGTGTAACAGCAACCCAGAATTTCAGCAATAACTTAAACAGACAGGGAGAGCAAACATCCTCCTCCTGCAGGTGCAGGGAAGGGGTAGGGTCCAGGGTCATGGGCGGGTAGCTGGTAGACTCCTCCTAAAATCTGGCACAGGGTATAAGCAAAGGAGGTGATCTCCAGGGTGAGACCATAGCACAGTTAAGGGCCTCACTACCTGCACCAGAAGAGATGTGGATATATTCTCTGAACTGTCCCAATGGCTGCCATCAGTTCAGGTGTGGAACAGAGGGGTGCTCATAGCCTCAGCATGAGGGACAGAGAACATCACTTTTAGTGTGAACTTTCTGAGGGTGGGTATCTAACAGGTGTTTGGGGCAGCCTGGCCTGGTCACAGTCTCACGTATGTCCCGGACACTTCCTGGACCAGTTGCAACAGGGCTTAGGCTGGGAGCATACGTCATGCAAGGAGATGGTCAGGGCTGAAAACAGCAGACAACACAGTTAGCAGGCTTGTAGCCTGATTTAACACAAGAGCACCAAATACCCCGTGAGCCACCTGAAGGTATAATACTCTCTCTGTAGTTGAATTGGAGCAGTCCCCTGGTCTGGCTTATTTGCTGCATCTGCAATACTTCTTGCTATCTCCTGCCCTGTATTGATTTCTCTCCCAGCTAAAGTGCTCTTTCATGTCTGCTAGGCAAATGGTTGTGTATCTTCTTACTAGAGCAGAAAATAGGTTGTGTGAAGACTTTGAAGATGAGCAGTTTAAAAAAACCAGGAATCTCCCTGTGGGCTATGCTACGTGAGCTGCAGCAGCTGATGCACAAGGTCTATTCCTCTCTTCTCCTGTCGTCCAAGCTGCTCCAGACCTTCTAATTGCTCTCTCCTTCCTCTAGTTCTGCCAAATTCCCATCTCTGCACTATCACTCCATAGCAAGTGGACCAAGAAACACGAGACCTAGATTTTCAACCCTCGCTAGTAGACTCCATAGTTTGCCTGAATCCAGATACTTTCTCAGCAGCCACTAAAAGCTCATCTGCAGCTTTTCTGTGTTTTCCTGTTTGCTCATCAAGTCCCACTATCTTAAGCATCAGGGAGGACATTTAAGTTCAACAAGAAAAAATAAGAAAACCCTTGGATTTAAGCTTCGCTCATCTAAGAAAAGTCAAATTCTTGCAGAGAAATTATGAAGGCGATCAGGAGTAATCAGCATGGATTTACTAAAAGTAAATCATGCTTGACCAGCCACGTTACTTTCTGTGATGAAACTGCCTGGATGGACGAGAAGAGGGCAGCAAATATTTTCTACTTTGACTGCAGAAGGGCATTCAACAGTGTCTCTCACAACATCCTCATAGCCAAACTCAGGAGGTATGGAGTGGTTGAGTAGACCATGAGGTGGACTGAGAATTGGCTGGATGTCAGATCCCATAGTGTCATAATCAGTGATGGAGGAACTATTTGGAGGCCTGTCAGTAGTGGTGTCTTCCAAGGTTCAATACTGGGCCTAGTATTGTTTAACTTACTAATTAATGAGTTGAGTGAAGGGACAGATGCCTCCTCAGCAAGTTCACTGATGACACAACACTGGGAGGAGTGGCAAATGTCTTCAGAAGAACCTCGATAAGTTGGAGAGTTGAGCAGAGAAGGACATTCTGAAATTCAACAACAGCAAAAGCATGTCCTGCATGTGGGAAGGAGTAATCCCAGACGTCAGTACAGGCTGGGGTCCAACCTGCTGGAAAGCAGCTCTGTGGAGAAGGACCTGAGGGTCCTGGTGGACAACAAGCTGTTCTGTGAATAAGCAGTGTGTGCCCTTGTGGCCATGGAAGACAATGGGATCCTGGAGTGTTTTAGGAAGAGCATTGTTAGCAGATTGAGGAAGGTGATTCTGTCCCATTACTTTGCCCTATTGAGGCCACATCTATAGTGTTGTGTCCAGTTCTGGGCTTCTCAATGCAAGAGAGACATGAAACTCCTTGAGCAGGTCCGGCATAGGGCTACAAAGATGATTAGGGTTCTGGAGCATCGTTGTTACAAGGAAAGGCTGAGACAGTTGGATCTGTTCAGCCCCAAGAAGAGGCAGCTGAGAGGGGACCTCATCAATGTCTACAAGAATCTGAAGAGATGGTGTCAAGAGGAGCCAGACTGCTCTCAGTGATGCTAAGCAATAGGACAAGAGGCAATGGGCAGAAACTGGTGCACAGGAAGTTCCATCTGAATATGACAAAGAACTTATTCACTATGCAGGCAACTAAGCACTAGAACAGATTACCTAGAGGAGTTGTAGAGCCTCCCTCACTGGAGACATTCAAAAACAGTCTGGATGAAATCCTGTGCAATGTGCTCTAGGATGACCCTGCTTGAGCAGGGAAATTAAAGAAAATGACCCACTTTTGTCCCTTCCAAAAATACTCATTCTTTGATTCTGTGGCTATGATTCCTCCTTAACCACAAACACCAAGTTTTAAGACTTCCCCAACCTACCCAGAACCTGCAGAAAGAGGATGTCTAATGTCCCTGTGTCATTAGAGAATTCTGAGGGTTTTCAAATGTTTTTCACTTTTCCCAACAAAACATTAATTCTCTTTGGTTTTATGTACTTTTTCCTAGATGTTGTGCTTATGCACAAGTTCACACTAAACCTACACAAATGTATGATTCCCAGATCAGGACACCTGTGTCAGGCCATAGCTATTTAGTGCACAGCCTGATCACTTGGGGGCACCTGCATGTGTGAAAATTATCCTCATTTCTGCTCACTTTGCATTTCATTTGGGCCTTGATGTTGTCAGCCCATCATCTTGAAAATAGGGTATCAGAAATAGTCAAAATCCTGAAAGCCCAGCTCACCAACTCTGGAAAATCACAGTACCTAGTTGCCCTGGGGAGCTGCCCTGGCTGAAATCTCAGCACAGCCTCCAAATGCCTCCAGAGAAATCAGCATGTCTATAGTGCACAGTCCTCGGTAGATCCTTCTTTTAGGCACATCTTAGGCAGGAGGATCAGATAAAGTGCTCCTTGATCTCCTCTACATCCAAGAGGCATTGAATGGATGGGTGTCATGTTCCCAGTGTCTGCAGCATATTTGGAAAAAACCTACAGCAGAACCTGATTTCCCACAATAAGAGAGGTGAACCAAACTCCTGGCTGTGCCTCTGGTGCAATACTAACAAGGACCTCAGCGTGGGAGGGTTAACCAAAATGTTCTCACACGGGTGTAAGCAGCAATGGAGAAAGAGCCAGCAGTAGTCTGTGTGCATTAGCATCTCAGACCTGATGCCCTTGGACAGTCTGGACTTGCATTTGGCCATCTAGTGAGAGTCAAAGTCACTCTCCTCTGCTGTCACTGTAATGTAGGCAAAGGTGTCACCCAGCTGGAGGGATGAGGCTGCCCTGAAACACAGGAAGTTGCTGTCCTGAATTGAGCAAGTATCCAACTCTTCCTCAAGAAGGAGATGATCGAACCCAGGAATATTCTATCAAAAGCCACAAAAGGCTGTAAAATCTTTCTGGGGACACTTTCAGGAACAGAGAGAATAAGGAGAATGGAGTGAGTTGATTTCACACCTACAGACTGCAGGGCTTGGGTCTGCAGGGGAAGGTGGGTACTGCAGCCTGCAAGAGAGTGGGTGGGCATGGGGAGAGAACAGATAAGGGTAGAGGAGTGACCTTTATAGAAGGACTCTGCTGTCTGTCCAAGAGGATACACAAAGTAAAGAAGCCAAGATCTGTCCCTGTGCACAAAAGGGGCTCTGCAATTCCAGCTGAAGGTGGGGAAAATGTAATACCACAGATAATTCAGGGCAGGCTCTTAGCACCTGGATTTGGATCAGGGGCAAATTTCTCCAGCAAAAGAAAAAATTCCTGTCTTCCCTGCATTGAGAAGTTGGAGCTTTTCCCTCTTCAAGGGAAAGAACATCTTTGCACATAATATCCATATAGTTTTTAGGGGTCTTGCTCCACCCAGAAGCTCCCACTCACTGCAGCACTACAGGACACAGACTGAGACAAAATTTGAGCCACATTTCTCCTCCACCAGCCCAGTGACCTCCAGGAACCTTTTCCTGTAGCATGATTTCAAGTACAGCTTGTTTTTTATGTCCACTGCCTGGGATCAGCTGACATGTTTATAGATACTCAAATGGCTGAGAGACTTAAAATAGTTGTCACAAGGTCAATAAACTGGTGCAATGTAACCTAAAGCAAAAGCAGTGTTCTTTAGGACTGAAGATGTAAGGAGATTTAACAGTTCAACTTGCACCCTTCCTGCATTTGAATAAACCATTGTCACTTTCAGAGCAGTTATGTTAGAGAGATCTGATTAATTTGCTACAGCTTTTAATGGGGAAGGCTGTGTGTGTGTGTGTGTTGTGTGTGTGTGTAAGATGCTGGCTTTTTCTTTCTCTTTACATATGCTGGAGGGTGAAGAAGAAATCTATCCGAGGGCTGTTCTTCACTTGGACAAGGGAGATACTACATGTGTGATCTCTAAGTATGAGATAGAATAATCCCTTGGGACACACATAAGATCCCAGGGATAGCTATTGCAGTATCAGGTGTGTGGCTTCCCTGAAATACAGCCGGATTGAGCACACAGTTGAGGTTCAGGTCAAGAGAAAAGGGTGCCCTATATCCTAAAGTCTGCCTGCCTGTCTTTCTGTCTCTATGCATTTGCTAAAGTGAGAAGAGTGAAGCAAAAACTTCAGGCAAGATAACATGGTGCAGCTTTTCTCTGGCCACTCAGCATCATGGAATGGGATGGATGGCCCTGTGGGCAGCAGACTGTGATGGCCACTCAGATCAGAAGCCCCACATGGGGAGAAGGAGGTCTAATGTGGATTAATTTACCTGTTTCAGCCACACGTTGGTTGTCATCAGCTGATTCTTCTCATCCTAGGGTGACAGAAGGTAGAGAGGATTGCAATAGGAAAACAGCTATCAGAAGCAGACCCTATGTCTGCTGTGTCCAACCCTGTGCTGAGATGAGGAGCTCCCTCTGGTCCTGTTTCCCCATGGGCCTGGGCTCTTCATTCATCACTGAGGGAAATTAACTGACTTTCCACGTGCTCACTGGAAGCTCCTGCACCTGGAAAACTGAGGTCTGGCATTTCACAGATGCTCAAAGGAATCACACACCAAAAACCAGGGAGGCAGCGGGAATCAGCCAGCGAGTGGTGTCAGGTCACATACACAGGGCTGTGAGCTCACTGGATGGCTCATCTACCCAAACTGCCCAGCCTGGAGAGATTTTGGTAAGATACAAGCAGAAACATTGTCCTGAATGTGTAAACAAAGCACAGAATTAGTGTTTGCTTTCCACAGCACAAGGGGATACTGTGGGCCAGTGGCTATAAGGGGCTGAAAGATATGAGGAGCACACACTGGTGTATGAGTCCTTCTGGGCCTTGTGCAAAGTCCACTGTACACTGCAGTAGAAAAGAAAGGGGCAAAAGAATGGGATTGTCAGTTTTGCCTCTGGAGTTTTACCTGAGTGACCAGTTGAATTAAGACATGAACTGCTTTTGGCCTGGATACAAGCTTGCTTAGAGTGAATAACATCCAGCCAGCTGTACCCTTGCTCACCCCTGTCCTGAACTGCTGTGTCATTAACTACAAACACAGATGCCAGGGACTGTGTGGCATGAGTTTTTTGATTAAAATCTGATGGAAATGAAGCTTTATTCTCTGAGAGCAGCAGGGAAAAACGGACCTTCAAGTTTCCTTCAAAACAAATGAGTCCTATAGCCTATGAGGTGGGTGGGGGCAGAATGTCATAGCACCACATTGCACTCAGCATTTTGCTGCCCAGCCATCGCTGTGCACTTCATATGTCAGGAGGCAAAAGCCAACGACATCACCAGCCCTCCCAAGTGAATGCATGACTCCATAAAAGAAGGAGTGTTTTACCAAACCTAACACCACACTTACCACATCCACAAGCTGTGATATCTTTAATCCAAAAAGGACTTTGATGGTGTCATTAGAGTTTTCCACAGGACGGACCCATTTCTGATAGCCTTCAAATAAATGTTTGAGGAGCGCATCCTCATTTTCAGCAATTGAACTGAAGGCATCCACGTCTGGAAGAGAGCAATACAGAGTGGGGACGTGCCAGAAAGCAGACATGGAGAAAGGCACAACAAGAAGGAGTGAGGCAGAGTGATGATGTGAGACAAATTTGCCTCTGGGCAGCTCTTGTCTTGCACAATAAAATCTGTAGGAATTCAGATGCACAGACTCTCAGCAGAATCAGGAATGGAAAGACAAGATAGCCCAAGCCCAACTCACACATACAAAAAATCCCATCAGATCAGAACACTGACTTTATAATAAGTTTATATTTTCTCTGGCTTTTTCATCTTGAGACAACACACTTGCCCAATCTTTCTTGTTTATTATTATTTAGAGGATCAGAACACCAGGTTCCCTCTTTCATGAGTAGCAAATATCTAGCCTGAAAAATGCCACCTTGGGAAGAATTCTGGTATTTGTGATACCTATGTTGTACCACAGATAGCTGGGACCACAGATCTGGTCACTGTAAGGCAAACTCTGGCTATCTAGCTGTGCCGTCTAGGTCTGTCCTAGGAAACTAGATTGACTGCCCAAATACTTGCCAGACAAATATTGCATCCACAACCAAAGAGGGAGAAAGAACAGTTCACTACTGACAACATCAGTGGTCCAATCCCCTGACACATAAGAATTTCTGCAGAGACTCTGTCTCCTAAACTTTCACTTTCCCTTTAGAAGCTTCACAGAGGTGTATAGTTGTTAAAAACAGGAAATTTAATAGAAAAGCCATAGAATAGAAAAATCCATAACTCCAAAATATGCAGGATCAAAGCCAGTTTTGTTTTAATGTTAGAATACATTGCTCTGTGTTTATTTACGTATGACTTCCTGCATACATACATGCAGCCACACACTCTCTGTGTCCATGGATGTGTATGACCTCCCTCATAGGAAAGCAGTGCCATTTCACAACCCACATCTCACATGAAGTTTAAGGACCCTAATGCTCTAAGAGGGAACAGAAGATAGTTGGTAAAGCTGTTTTGGAAGCTGAATATGTTGGTTTTCCTTTGCTGGGGAAGCCACACAAAAAGTGAAAAAGACTTGAGAAGTCTCACAAATAATAAGAAGGAAAAGGATTGCTGCCTTTATAAGGCAGCCTCAGTACTTGGACAAAAACAGTTTTAAAGCAAAAATTATTAACAGGAAGACATATCAAGTGGGAAAATAGCCTAACAGTTCCTTTGACTAAGCAGCATCTGATGATTAAGCTAGCTAAAGCCATGGAGAAAACACTGAACAAAGTAGCACTGCCTTTTTTAAAAAAAACGGAGAAGCAAATACATAGGACAGATACATCCTTGAATTTACCATATGGTACACAGAGAAGGCAAAAGCTGAGGAGCTCCCTGGCAGGTTATCATATGGGCAAGCACACGAACATCATTTGTCATTTCTCCTCTCCCCCAGTTTTTTGTTTCTCCCTGTGGTCTGTGCACGTAGCAGCTCCAGATGGGCGCAGGAACAGGAGTGCTGGGGAAGAAAGCCTGCGAAACAAATGTGCAAAACACCCCGAGAAATGCAGATAGGACACTTAGCCTTTCATCAGTTTGCCTGAGACATTTCAGTTTCCCTTTTGGTTATTGAGATTTTCCTGTAATTCTCTTTAGAAGTGAGTTTAAGATTTTTTAGTTAATTGCAGCCACCCCATCACCAGTTATTAAAACCTTGTTTTCAGACTGGATGTGGTTGCAATACAAAGGCAGCAGCTGATATAACCCTCTTTTGCTAATCGAACTGTGTTTAGAGGAGGACCAAGTGAAAAAAGTATTCACCTTATCCCAGAAAGCAGCAGGTAACAGGCCAGCAGAAAAAAAAAAAATCTTGAACACCTGCAGCTCAGCTTGGAAGAAGAAGAAATCGCACCTACCTGAGCGACTCAGACACAGCACAAAGAGCACCAGGCAAAGCATGAGCACCACTGTGGCTTTTCCTTTAAATCTGATCTTCAGCAAGTTGGTCTCATCTTAGTAGGGGACTAAAACCATCTAGTTAAAAATCAAGGCAGACAGCTGAGTCTGCAAGGCAAGGAAGCACCTTCCTAGCCTTATCTTGCCCTCATTATGATGCTTGGTAAATCACACTTCATTGATTTTCAGTCAGCTGTCACATCCCATAAGCCTAAAACAAGACTCTGGGTCCTAAACTCTGACTGATCTGTTTGCAGCAGTGTTCGCGTGGCTATAGCCACTGAGGTCTAGGACTATAAGAGAGGCAAATCTTTTAAGGAGTAGAAATGTCTTTTATTATACTGCTAATTACAGCTACCAAAAAAAAAAAAACAAAACCCACCTGGCTGCAGATCAGATGCAGAGATAAATCACATGCCTCAAAGATTGTCTCTTTGCTCCAGCTGTATCGTTAATCTAATAATAGAGGCAGATTCCCTACAGACATAACTTAGCTTATTCATTTTTCATACTACACTTGCTGTTTTACAGCTATAAAATAGATTTCAGGGGGAAAAAAACCCCAGTAAGACATAGGTGGGAAACCAAAGCTGATTTCTAAATTTATATCTCTTCACTTGTACACAAAGCATCACAGACAAGAGCATGAAAATGTTCGCACAATACTATGCATTGGCATGTCTTAACATAGTGTATTGCCCTGAGTTCTTGTGTTTGGCAGTAAGAATAATGGAGCCTCTGATTATTTAGCCAGTTCCTCTGTAGGCATCAGTCCTTCTGAGTGATACCCTGGACAGGGCTCCTTTCAGAAATGGCCAGAAATTGATGGTACTCAGAAATGGCTGATAATCAAAAGTATTTCTCTTTTCACACCCCCCTCCTATTCCTCCACCAAAGGATATCAGGATTGTCTCTGTTTTCTTCTCAACTGAAAGTTACTTTGCCATCCCTCTCCAAAGAGGAGTTTTCCCCCTGAACTTTTCAAGTTCAAGGAAGAGAGGTACAAAATTCTTTTAGTTTGAGCACAGACCCCTAATTATTCATGCTTTGATTTGTTCTTGTTAGCTGTTTAATTGCATGCTGACCTTTTGTATGGGAATCCTGGGGGTTTTTTTCGGCAATATTGAGACCATTTCTTGCAGCATCCCAGATTTTGGTACAGTCATAAGCTACATGTTTCAGATTTGCTTTATCTCGGGGTCTTCACAGAGGATTGATAACTGGCAGCTGTAACCTTGTCAGGTAATTCAGCTTCCTGTAATGAAAAAGTTGTCATTTAATTGTTCTTTAAAGTCACATTGCTGCTATGAGTAAGGTTCTTATAGTGTCCTATCAACTTATTCATGCTTCTGTGGCATTGCAGCCTACCTCATCCATAGCTCATAGCAGGCCACCAGCACCAAGTCAGTAAGTTTGCTTTTTCCACTACTGTACTGCACACTGGAAATCTGCAAGATCCCTCACTAGCTCCTTGGTTCTGCAATGTTCACCCACCAGGGCTAGAGGAGCAGCTGGCTTTCTCTGCACTGTCCCTCATCCCAGAGGCAGTAAGAAACTCAAAATCGAGAGTTCTACCAAAAGATTGTTTTGAATAAAGTATACTGTCGTCATCATCAGCTGTTCAGTTTACCTATAAGATCCAGACCATGTACAGGCACACAACTCCTTGAGGTGCACAATAAGAGTCCTTCTTTTTTATGCTGGTATTAAGGGAACAACAGTTATTTGATTGGAGTGGTGTGGATAGACAGCACCATAATCAGCCATAAAGTTGAGTGGCAACTAAACACAATTATTCTGCCCAGTACAAATATTTTCTGCAACAAAGCTACCTCTTTAAAATATTCTCAGAAAACTAACCCATGCTTTCCAGCACGTTTGTAGCCCTCCACAGGGCTGAGAACTCTCAGGCATTGTCTACCATTTTTGCTTCATGAATTCAAGTTCCAGCCTTTGCCCATTGACTCATCTGATTGTAGTTACTGCCCAGGATCATGTTCGGGCATTGCTCTATTTGACAATACAAGAGAAACATGTTCTTCATAAGGCTTTAATGTGCTGCTTTGTGGCAGTGGAGATAATTTATTAGCTGGCTATAGGAGTAGGCTTTTGCTACAATAGTTGCTTGGAGGTAAAATTGAAGTATAGTTGCATTACCATTGCCCCCAATCACTGCCGAACTGTGACAAGAGGTAAGGATCTGGCTTGCCTGGTCTTTGGTTTCCAGAGTTATTCAACAGCCACAGAAGGGTATTGGAGAAGTAAATCCTGTTTGCCTGAAATGAAGGACACAAACAGGAGATGCTCTGAACCAGAACTGTGATGGCTCATTTCCAGAACCAAAGTCGAATTTGTTGCACCACTGTTGTGAGGAGAAAAGAGAGACTGCAGAGTTGAGTGAGGCTGTTGCAGGAGGTATGAGACAGGGGCTCCTTTAAGGTGGATGTGCCTTTTCTCTCCCAAACCCATCTCAGCTTTCCTGGTCCCTGGAAGGGCTATGGCAGGAACTAAGGCACGCCTGTAATACAGGATTTGTGATCGAGTCAGGCTGCTTGGAGCTCCCAAGAGAGAACTGAGTCACCTTTGTATATATGCTGGCACTATACATGGAGCCAGCCCTGAAGGGGTGAGGAACAGGTTCTGGAGGAAAGGTGGGGTGAGAAGGGCAGAACTCCTGGAGTCTCATCTTTGACCTGGCACTTCTCCTCAGGTCCTTTCTGATCTCAGTTCTGGCCACCAGCAGACACCTCTCCCCTTCAGCAGCTTCTTAAAACATGCATCTTTGCTGGGCAAGACATATTTTTAGCTAGCTCACCAGCCACTTTTGCGGTACCAGGCACTTCCACGTACCAGAGGGCACAGTTTGCAGTCAGCCATCCACCTTCCCATGCACCATGAAGCCTCTCTGCTCTCTTCCAGCTTCCTGTTCCACCAAACACCCTTGTGCTTCCTCTTGGTTTGCCTACAGACCCCACCAAGCAATACCCGTTCACTGTCTCCCTCACTGCAGTTTGCTGTCTAATCCCTTCCTTCTCCTCCATGCACCCTTTTGCGACAGCGAGCTGCGCAGCATCCCGCCGTCCTTTATCTCTACCGCGGTGCCCCAGCACAGCCTCCACTTTCCTCCTCCACCACCTCCTCCTCCCCCTTCGTTTTTTCTTCTCACGCCGAGCGAAGGTGCTTTGACCTTCTCCTTGCCTTTTTCCTCTCCCGTCCCCGCTGTCCCAGCTCCCCGCTGTGGCAGGACGCGGGCAGCGCAGGCAGCACCGCGCCGGGTGCCCAGGGCCGTGCTAAAATAAGGTCTCCTTGGACTTCGAAGGGCATGGATATAACTGGTGTGTTCGACTTGCATAGGTTATGATGCATATTACACGCTACGTGAGCTCTGTTTGGGAGACCAGCATAACGCGTAGTTTCGTAAACTCATGCTTGGAATCAAGCATTCGTCTATGTGTCTGCTGGGAACAAGGAGCCACTGGGAGGCTCAAAAAGGGCTGATGGGCTGCCAGAACTGAACTCACTTTCAAGTTAAACCCAGGCAGTTCTTTCAGCAGCGACCAGGCTCTGCAAGTACAGGCATAAGGCTCAGCAATTTCCTACCATGAGGAATCTCTGCTTGCCCTCCTTCCCATTTCCACCACATTTATGTGAATGCAGGTTTGGGATATCACTGAGCCCCTATGCCTTCTGACAGTGCACAGACCATGCAACTGCCTGCCACCCATTTCCCTGTAAAAACCTCCCACTCCTTCACTGAGAAAGGAAACATGTGGGGACATGGGTGTTTTGGAGTTGGACAGGTTCTTCACCACTGTATGCACTCTAATATTTCTAATAGATAGCACATTGCTCTCTGCATTAGAATCTTTGTTTTCCTTTTTGAGTTCTAATTTTACAGTGAGATCTCATTCAGGGGGTGGCACAGTGTCTGGAGGCACTGTGATCACTTTGTGCATTTTGGTGACACTACCTAGCTTTGAATACAATATTTTTCAAAACCATTTGCTCTGAGTTGATAACTGGCTCATCCCTACTGTTTTCTCAGCTTATCTTTCCATTTCATCAAGCTTATCTCTGCTTTCACAAATGCTCCTCACAGCCCAAATTTTACCTGCAGCATCATGCACTTGCTGTTCGAATATCAAGGCTTGGAAGACTCCAGGGGTGAGCAAACTACTGGTGAGGGTCAAGACTTTGCAAGATGTGAGGAAGAACTTTGTTTTGTGAAGAACAACTGCTTTGGGAGTGACAGAAAAACTTGGTTCATGCACACCTCTGCACCGTCTCTCAGTCTCTCATTTTCAGTAGTAACGCCAGCTGCCTGAGAGCCTTTATCCCAACACAAGCAGTGACCCATGACAAGAGGTTCCACTTCTTCCTTCTGATTTAATACAGTGTTTTATCCCCACGTTGCCCGAAGAGAGACAGATAAAAAAATTGAGAAACATGGAGTGCAGGGGAGAAGCAGCTTTATTGGTCAATGCCCAGTGATCCAAAGAGAAAAATCTTAAGAATCTCCCCATTTTTATAACATTTAGAGTGCCCATTCCCCATACTATCCAACTAAAGTCCATTTTACTTCTATGTTTCCGTAACGTCCAACAGAATTGTCCCTTATTACTTAACCTCACCTATGTCCAGCCTCTAGTAGGCCTGGAAGCCTAACTCTATGTTTTGTCTTATACCCCACTTATCTATACACAAGAATGCAAACACATTAGAACACAGGCTCTTCTGGACCTCAATATTCCAAGTTATCCAGACAGCAAGCTAAAGTGAATTCTCCAAAATATTAAGTATACCCTTTAAGGCATTGTGATGATCCAAAGGGAAAAATCATAACAATCTCCTAATTTTTTTAACTTTCAGAGTGCCCTCCCCCCATACTATCCAACTAAAGTCCATCTAACTGCTATGTCTCCTAAACATCCAACAGGATGGTCCCTTGTTACCTATCTCCACCCCAGTTCAGTCCCTTGTAGGCCTAGAAGCCCAAATCTATGTTTTGACTTACTACCCCACTTATCTGTAAGCAGGAATGCAAACAGCCTGGAACACAGGCTCTTCTGGCCTTTAATATTCCAAGTTATCCAGCTACCCAGCTAAAGTGAATTCCCTAAAATATTAAGCGTACTCCTTAAGGCATCATCCAGTGCAATCTTAAAATTCAAAGGGCAATCCCTAGTACATCCTATGGCCTCAATACACTACCTGAATCCTTGCACAGCTTTGTTCATTTCATCCACTTCTCTTTGGACATGGCAGCCTCATGTGATGAGAAACCACATCACACAGATAAAATGGTAGTAACTGACAAACTTCCTTATTGGAGCTGCTCTGTCTGGCATGGGAGGATGGGAGACTGCCTTGAAGATGCCATAGCAAAATCAAATGCTTTGTCAGAAATTAGATGAGATCTACAAGCTCTGTTCCTCTCTGCAGTTGAGGGCACTTGCTCATCATCATCATCATCTTCTCCTGAGTCAGCAGAGATGGTTGCTCTGTGAGTCCACATAGTCCATATGATTCAAAAAGAGGAGTTTTTTCCTTAGCTTTAGAAATATATCTTGACACAGATAATAGTTCTGTATTGTACAAAAGATAAAAACAATCCTCATGTTTCCTCAATATGTACTAAGAATGTTTGGAACCCCATACTCTTTTGTCTCTTTCTTCATTATATTACATACATTACTGTATATTGCTGTGGCGCTTACAGCTTTTTTCATTATGTTTTAATAAAAAGTAATGCCATTGCTGTTGTACATTTTTCTGTGCTGCTGTCTGCTTCTTGCTACCTTGTTGGATTACAGAAAGACAGTTACTTCCACAGTTAGCAAGTTCCTACCATGTGCTTTCTCAGCATGTGTATTGGAGATTGCATTTTTGTGGAAAAATGTTGCATACCGTATGCTCAAATCTGTGAGTACGCAGTATTCTTATCAAACTATGCCCCATTAATACAATCCCCTTACTTCAATTTCTTTACATTGTGAATTGCTCTGCCTTTTTTTTGGCTTTTTTTTGGGTTTGGGGTTTGTTTGGGGTTTTTCTTGAAAGCTACTATTTTTACAGAAAAGCTTACTGGAGAGGTTCCAGATGATTGGAAATTGGCTAATGTGGCACCTATCTATAAGAACGGCAAGAAGGAGGATCCAGAGAATTATAGACCTGTCAGCCTGACCTCGGTACCAGGGAAAATTATGGAGCGTATCATCTTAAGGGAAATTATGCTGCATCTACAGGAAATTAAGGGGCTCAGATGTAGCCAGCATGGATTCAGGAGGGGAAGATCCTGCTTAACCAACCTAGTCTCCTTTTATGATCAGGTGACTCATCTGATTGACGAGGGGAAACCTGTGGATGTAGTGTATCTTGATTTTAGTAAAGCCTTTGACACTGTTTCCCATAATAAACTCCTGGTGAAGCTGATAGATTGTGGCTTAGACAGGTTTACTCTGTCCTGGGTTAAGAATTGGCTGGATGGCCGAGCTCAGAGGGTGGTGGTGAATGGAGTCATGTCCAGTTGGAGGCCGGTCACCAGTGGGGTCCCTCAGGGTTCAGTGTTGGGGCCGGTTTTATTCAACATCTTTATTGATGATCTGGATGAGGGGATGGAATCCGTTATTAGTAAGTTTGCGGATGACACCAAGCTTGGAATGAGTGTCGATCTGTCAGAGGGAAGGAGGGCTCTGCAGAGAGACCTTGACAGGCTGGATAGATGGGCTGAGTCCAATAGCATGAGGTTTAATAAATCCAAGTGCCGGGTTTTCCACTTTGGCCGCAATAACCCCATGCAGAGTTATAGGCTGGGGTTGGCATGGCTGGAGGATGCCCAGGCCGAGAGGGACTTGGGGGTGCTGGTTGATAGGAAGCTGAATATGAGTCAGCAGTGTGCCCAGGTGGCCAAGAAGGCCAATGGCATCCTGGCCTGCATCAAGAATAGTGTTGCCAGTAGGACCAGGGAAGTTATCCTTCCCTTGTACTTGGCACTGGTTAGGCCACAGCTCGAGTACTGTGTCCAGTTCTGGGCCCCTCAGTTTAAGAAGGATATTGAGTTGCTGGAGCGTGTCCAGAGAAGGGCAACGAGGATGGTGAAGGGGCTGGAGCACAAGCCCTATGAGGAACGGCTGAGGGAGCTGGGATTGTTCAGCCTGGAGAAGAGGAGGCTCAGGGGTGACCTTATTGCTGTCTATAACTATCTGAAAGGAGGTTGTAGTCAGGCGGGGGTCGGTCTCTTCTCTCCGGCTCCCAGTGACAGGACGAGAGGACGCCGTCTTAGGCTGCATCAGGGGAGGTTTAGGTTGGATATCAGGAGGAACTTTTTCACAGTGAGAGTGATCTCCCACTGGAATGGGCTTCCCAGGGAGGTGGTGGAATCACCGTCCTTGGATGTGTTTAAGGATAGGTTAGATGATGAACTTAGTGGTATGGTTTAGATGGTTTAAATGGTTTAGATGGTATAGATGTTAGACTGATGTTGGGTAGGTTGTTAACCTAGGTAAAGGTTGGACTCGATGATCTCCATGGTCATTTCCAACATTATTAATTCTGTGTAATTCTGTGTAAAAGGCAGCAGAACCAACTGTTTCAGCCACATTCAGCTTCACAAATCTCAGGGTGCTGAGAAACACAGTTCCTAAACCCTGACACTGAGCTACGGTGCCTTCATCTTTAGCTTTCAAAATAAATAGGAATTGGATAGGAGGACCTAAAAAACCCCTCAAAAACCAAACCAAATCAAAAAAACTCAGATGTGCCAAAGTTGACTCTCCTTGGCTGACTCAAATCTATTCCCTTTCACCTTGAGAGCTAACCATTCAGGAGCAGAATGCTTCCTCACTCCTTGCATACATTCCCACTTAAAAACAGAGCTAGAGATGACAAAAGGCTCCCTGTTTGGCTGACAGACCATTTGATGCAGAGCAGGATGGCCTGCTCTGTCTGGCTCTGTTTTGTTAAGACTGACTTTCTAGGTGCTCAACAAATGAGAAGATGCTGAAGTCCCACAAAGCAAAACCAAGACTGTTCTGCTTCGAAATGCTCTATCTCCAAATGGTAGCTGGTTTTCTATAAGTAAGAAGCCCTGAGAATGACAAGCATCTTCAGCCATGACCCAGGCTTTTTAGCACTCCTGTGAGCAAAACCCCTCTTGTTGAAGGAGGCTATGGTAAGGTGGGGGTTGGTATCTTCTCCTAGGCAGCAAGCAATAGAACAAGGGGAAATTACCTCAAATTGGGCCAGGCGAGGTTCAGGTTGGGTATTAGGAAAAAATTCTTCACTGAAAGGGTGGTTAAGCACTGGAGCAGGTTCCCCAGGAAAGTGGTGAAGGAAGGAGCTATGGGCCCTATGCTGGACCCAGCCTGGAGTCATATTTGAAGACTGTGGAACAAGAGATCCGTGTGGCACAAGCCCCTGTTCAGCAACATTACAGCCAATAATTTTATGAAGTGGGAATTTTAGCAGTCAGGAGACTCAGTTGAGAGGAGTATCTGCTATGGAGTGCATGAATTTTACTTTGGACCACCCTCGGTTAAAGAACAGAAACTGCTGTGACAGCAGCAAGCCAGCAGACTAGATCTCACCTCTGTTACAGTATCGTAGGACCACTTTCTCCATGGGAAAACAGTGGTGGGAGAGTTTGCAAAAAGTTATCCATTTGATACCTCCTGCTAACTCACAACTGTCCTTCTCTAGGGGTGTCACAGCAGAGCTCAAGTTAGCTCTCTGAAGTTCTGAAGTCTGTTTCCTGAGGGTTTGACCTGGGATGTGAGCCTTGTATCCAAAGATGCCTGCTTGCTGTGCAGCATCTAAATTGTTAGGGTTAATGTAAAATAATTTATAAAGAATAGTATTTGTTTCTTTTAGAGGTTTCTTAAGATTTGGTAGAAAAGTTTACAGTATATTAATACCATCATTTTGAACATTAGTGGCATATTTTTGGTTTCCATTTCTATTGGCTCAGAAACAGAGACAGTAGACATAAATGTAGACCTAGAAACCAATTTTCATGTACAATAACTTCTAGAATGTCCTAGCCATAATAACTTACTATATGAAGCCATTATAGTCCTCTTGAGCAACTACCTACACGCTTAAAAATCCATGTCATCTACTTCCAGGGATTTGCTTGTTACATTAAAGTTTTCAAGGCTTTGCCCATGAATGCATACAAACAAAGCCCAGTTAGACGTCTGGGTGGCGCAAATGAAACAACAACTATTAGGCAGTTTTTTCATGGGGTTTTTTCACTTTTCATGATAAATGGTATTGAAGAAATAAAGGCCTTTGACATGCATGCCTAATAGCCTGTATCTACAACAGAGCTGTTCTAAGTAAAATCAAGTAGCCTGGAACCATGAAAAACATTGGTTTTAAATATGAGTGTAAACAAAGCACAGTGTATCAAATGCCTTCACAGATTCTCAATGAAGTCAAAGTATATTTTTCATATAACTTGCAAAAATTAACTTTTAGGTGACATATAACAAAAAAGATGTGAGAGTAATGTTAGGTAGTAGAATGTCCTGCAATTATTTGGCGGAATAAATAACAAATTAATAGATCTTAAAATAGCATAAGTTCATCAAATAGTTTAAAGGTACAATACAGCAGACTGAGGGGTTTTGAGACCTAAATCACTTTCTCTACTGGATGACAACTTTGATATCTGCCATTTGCCCTGCTCCTTACAAGCCAGAGAGGCTGAATACAAAACCCAAATGTTTACAGCTTCACCTCACTAGAAAGCATAATTGATGTTAATTAAAAAAATATGCAAAGCCAAGTTTTGCCTCTTCTACCATGTCAGAATATCCTATTTCCTATAACTATTTTAATGGCCTTTTTGTACCTAGTCAGAGGAATCAACCTAAAGGTATTTAGGTACCTTCACCTAATAGCAAATCAAGGCTGAGTTGGAGTAACCCCCTGAACTGGAAGCCTGGTCCAACTGGGAGTAAGCACATACAGGATTACAGGCAAAATGCTCTGTTAGACTACTCCCATGGTGCAGGAGGAAGGGACTGGGAAGAGATCTAGCTCTCTAAAGGAAGGCTGAGAAGTGTAGGGTCAGCCCCTGGCAGGTCAATGGATAATGAGGAGGAGTGCCAGGAAATGGTTTGCCATGGCTCTTGTAGAGCTTGCAGAACAAACAACACCCCCACTAAGTAAGATTCACAGAGGCTCAAAAACGCCTTTTAACTGTCTCAGACCTGAACAAAATAAACTGAGCTGCTGTCATCCTTGTCCACATTATCACCCTTATATCTCCTCATTGAGGCATCAGACCTAATTTCATATGGTTTGTAATGTTTTTATGCTCTCAACAAGCCAGCAAGTTTGATGCATTAACACCATGTGCAAGCAACCTGATAAGGATCAAAATCAAAAGGAACAATAATAATACTGCAGAGCTTAATTCAGAGTTTAATTCCTCTACAGGTAAGGGGGATTACTGTTCATATAATAATGCTATCAGACACCTTACTCACTCGAGTAAGTAACGTTTGCTCATTGCAGATCACCTTTCTGTGATCTGGCAGCAGCACAGCAGACTGGCACTGCAGCGAGCCCATCTCCCATTGTGACATCATGAGCAAACACCTGGCAGCTGAAGCCATATGTGACTTCATTACTTTGTTCCCAAAAACCAATGCTGCTTGTCTGACACAATGGTGCTGCCCCAATAACTCTCTTCTGCACAAAACTGATAAGAAAAATCCATGGTCAATTTCCTAATGATACCATACCATTCTCAGAAATTCAAAGCTCCATGGGACTCAGCAAATCTTTGCCCAAAATGTCCAGTTAGGCCTTCAGCATTTCAACTCAAAGCAGGACTTTGACAGTTGATTTTTTTGGGAGGAAAGTTACATCAGTGGTAAAGAAATTGCTCAGAAATCTTTCCAGTCCCCTGGGAATTGCCAAGCTCACTTTTATATCTCTTATATATAGAAATCAAAAGGTGAGTAGAAAAAAAGTAAAAACTCAGCTTGAAAGCACTAAGAGTGAAATGCGTTGAAATATTAAACAAGCCTCCTCTCTCCTCAGGCCAAATTCATCCATTAACCCAAAACAGCCTTCAGCCGGGACATACTTTTCATTCCAATGCTGTATCCAACGGTGTTTTGCATTTTTATCTCTGTGGCACATTTTATAGTATGAAACAGCAAAAATTTACAAGTCTGTAATAAAAGGTTACTGCCCCACATTCCATATTCCCCTACTCAATTGCTGATAACCTCTGTGACTGAGTACAACCTCATTACTGTGTGCAAAAGATCAAAAAAGGCAAATGTGTGAGAAACACAGTTGTTTAAATTCTGAGAATATTAGTAGAAAAAAATCAAATTAATCTTTTTTAAGAGAGAAGAATGATGCTGTAGAGAAGCAGGGCTAGGCACACAAGAAAAGGTTAGAGAAAATTATATACCATTCAATATTACAAAAGATTTCTAATGGGGAGAAATCT
This sequence comes from Serilophus lunatus, assembly GCA_013399895.1. Taxonomy (NCBI): domain Eukaryota; kingdom Metazoa; phylum Chordata; class Aves; order Passeriformes; family Eurylaimidae; genus Serilophus; species Serilophus lunatus. The sequence goes on along the minus strand of VXBA01005707.1, from coordinate 171,401 downwards.
TGTCACAGAGGTCATGGGTTTACTAGACAGCAAGACCTTGTGGTGATCATATTGTGGAAAACAAGCAAGGCCAATGTATGTGTAAGATTCTGAATTCTTCTGTGACTGAAGGAGTAAAAGGCACTGAAGGAGTAAAAGGCGCTCAAGGAGGCTGGGCTTTTATTTGGTGTAGGAATTCAGCCTGTCAGGCAACATTGTGAACAATACAAGAAAGCACTGTTTGCAGATATTTATTTATCATTGAAGTCATATACATGTCAATTACCTGATGGTGATTATATGAAGAAAAAGATTAATTTCTAGCAACCTTAGTAGAGAGGCCAAGAGGTAAATGTCAATATTGATGGAAAACTGGTTATCAACAGAGTGATACAATTAGGGTAACTAAAGTCATTGTAAGCTTGCTTGAATATTTGAGTGTAAAAGTTAGTGTGTGTATATATACATATATATATGTAGGTTTTGAGTTATATAAAAATGTACCATGAGAAAATCTGATTTTGTCAGCTGATGACAGTATCAAAGATAACTCCACTGATACTATAAATGTGGTTTGTGTGTGTCTATACTTCAAGTAGACAACTTCCAAATAACTAGAGTTCCTCAAGCTGAAATAGTCATATGTACATTCACTTGGGGGAATAGACACATTTGCTATTATTCACAACGAGGAGATTTTCATGCTGGAGATTTCCATGCAGGAGATTTCCATTCCTGTAGTAAAGAACCTGCCCAGTTCCTCACCATGCTGAATATATAAATAAACTTTAAGCAATTTCAGTCCCTTGTCATTCAAGAAAACAAAAACAACAACAAAGAATGAATAAAAATATTTTCCTGTCTGAACTCAGAAAGAAAGAAAATAAAGTAAGAACTGAAAGTATAAACACACTACAGAATTTGGGGTTATTGACAAATTCTTTTTCAGTCCTTTGGCATAACACTACAAATATTTATTCTTCTGGCACCAACACCTGGAGTCCCTTAGAAAAACCACCACCACCAAATCACTGGTAAAACCACATGAGCTCAGGACACCTACGAAATAAGCCTTCCATGCAGATTAAGCTTAAAATATTATCAATTGAAACATTTATCGGTAAGGCCATCCTCTGTGGCCTGAGTTTGTGCAACATGCTCTAGTGGGAGCAGAAAACTCCACCTTGATACAGCTCACAATCAACCTGAGAATAACCCTCCTTCAGATTTTCTTTGCATTCAGGTGATATTCTTCTGGACCTGACAGCATTAACATCACTGAACTGATGAAGGAAGAGCTTGATCCTATCAACACAAGAAAAGAGGACAAAAAAACAAACCAAAAGCAAGAAATCTGAACCGAGCTGTAAAAGTGGGCATATGGAAGTTTCCTTCTCTGCAGAGCCAGCATTCCCCACCTGAAAGAGCAAGTGGAAATCTTGGGATTTCTTAGGCCAAGAAGAAGATCCCTTCTCTTAATATAAAAAAGCACCATCCCCAGAAATACCTTCCTTTCTGAGCCACAGGTCGAGGCTGTAAAGCACCTGAAGACAGAAAAGTTCACTTCTTTCTGCAAAAGATGTGTGAGCACATACCTGAATAGAGAGTGCAAAGGTAGGTGACTGACCTGGGCAGTGGAGGAAGGTCCAGAGAAGATAGACAAGAATGAAGTGCAGAGGGAAGAATGCAAGGAAAAACAACAAATTGTCATAAAGGAAGATGAAATTAGTACAAGGTGGACTGAATAGTAACCTTTGCTTTAGGAATACGGCTGCATCATTCAGTCATCAGATTGCATCAACAGTGTTCCCTGAAAGAGTTAGTCAAGAGTAATGTTTTCCTGAGCCAGCCAGACCAGTGTGGGAGGGTAGTCTGTGTGTGACTCAGCACAACAAAAAGTATAAAAACTAAACAACTCACAAAATCAGTTGGAAGAGCATAACTAGCTTGATCTGGATTTAACCTGCATATTCCTTCCCAGCAAGTGGGGGGACACAGTGTCATGATAGCAAGCATTTAGAAACCAGTAATGGGGATTTGTACAGTACACTTCTATTGTGATTTTGCTGTATATTGCAATTGCTATATTGTGCTTGTGCTGCAACTTCAGTATATTTCTGTATCATTCTGCTAAAATGAAGTCCTGGATACATCTGTGAGAGTTTGGTTAAAGAATATTGGACTGTGGCTGCAGACTGCAAAATGAGCCGAAGACAAAAGAAGAAACCATTACTGAAGGAGAAGGCAAGACCTCCTCCTTTTTCTGGATTATTTGTCCCAGGTCATTGAATTAAGGATTTCGCAGGAGGAAGTCACAACATCTTTCATAGCCTCAAATACTGAAGCATTGGTTCTAGATGACTAGTACAACCACACACCCTTAAATCTTTAATGGTCGCATCCAATTAAACCTGAAAGAAAATGAGAAGCCTGCATTATTTGTTCAAGTTCTTTATGAGTCTATAAAAAACCAAAACAAACAACCAAACCCCACCCTAACTGACTGGCCTGATGGTGGTCTCCCTACTCCTCTCTAACTAAAAGACCTCTAGAACTAAATAGTGGCAGGGCTGTAGAGAGACTTAATTATTGCAATAATTTAATTATGGTAATGTAATGTAACTGTTCTCAAGAGAGGTACTTGAACATTTCTGTCTCAGTAACTGATTTAAATGTTTTCTTTAACTTAGGAATGTTTGAGATGATTTTCCTTGGCAAGTGTTTCAAATTATTTGTGCAGATTAAACAGCAACTTTGCAACACCTGTTTTTCCCTGACTTTTAAACACTTTCAGCCTATATAACACTGTAATTGGGTCTTCTGCCCAATTTGCACGATAAAATGCTGCAGTTCCATCAAAGATCTCGACACAAAGATTAAATTTCCTTTGAAACCATTGAACAAACACAAAGAAATCTCTAAGAGCAATTACTGTTATACTTTTGAGTCATGTATCCTGTTTTTCTCATTTGCAAACAAATCATTATCATGGTGAAGTATGGTATATAATCCACTGTGCTTAAAACAGCAGGAGTTATATACCTAAACTTGCAGTCATCAGCATACTTCAGCAGATTTTGTCTTGGTTGTTAAAATTCGACCATAGCTCAAACCCCTCATTTCCACCCTGCCAAAGCCACCTGAAAAAGTGTAAGCTGACAGGAAACAGATAAGCCTATAGATTAAAACCTAAAACAGGTCTCAAGAAAGAAAGAAAGCAAAAGTCTAACTAGGAATAACTGTCTGGGTCCAGAAAAGTATGTAGCAGGAGAAGACTTTTGAAAAGTATTTAGAAACTATTGTGGTTTTAGTTCTACCCAATCGACTACTTTGCTTTCCTTCTTCCTACATTCAGTCTGGGATTTGCTTTGCACTTTCTTCAGCTCCAAGACAACTTCAAAATTCACACATGGCACTCATATCCTAAATCCTCTGCAGAGTTTAATGAAAATGAAATCTCAGTGAGACAAAAGATTTCTTGGATATCCTGGTTTCCTTGATTTGCCTCCACAATTGTTAAGACCGTGCTAGTGGCAACATAGACAAAACAGTAACTGGAAACACAGGAGAAAAAAGGACAGTAACAAGAAGTAATACAAATATTTACCTATTCAGTTTTTTTCTCCATAAAATATTTCTGTATTTAAAAAAATTTGTGATTTAAACTGTCTCAGTTAGACAGAGAATTTAAACTGCTTCAGTTAGACAGGGAAATCTAATGCTATGCAGAGGTATAAGGAGGGAAAAAAGCACAAACATTTCACATAGGTCAGACACCCTGTCACAGCAAAATGGAAATCAGGGAAACAGAGGGAAGCCCAAACTTCTCTTTCCAGAAATGGCTGAAATTCCCACCCTTTGAAGCATCCACCCATTTTAAAACAAATCTCTCTGTCCACAATTTAAGGATGAAGCATTTTTGCCAATTTTGTTGCTTTCTAACATCCTTGAATTTTTTGCTTTATAAAACAAGCTTCAGTGAAATGCTTTTAAACTAATGTCAGCTACTTCACTCACAATTGAACAACCACATGCCATTCTACAATTCCCACCGCTGCTTTTTGACTCCTAAACATGTTTGTTCAGATAAGTTTAAGAAGCTGCTGCTATGTGCAGGTACCAATTGTGGCCAATGCAAACAGTAAATAATGCAGCCCTCTTTACAGATGATAGTGTGTATATAACCGATCCCACGTGAAAAAAAGAAGAGGAAATTTTAACATAGATTTAGGGAACATAGTGTGTTTATTAGCTAGAATTCTTTTCCTAGCCTGGCCAATAGCAGGCAGATAGCCTTCATTTTCTCTTTCTATACTGCTACCTAACAAGACAGATTGAGGTATAGAGAGGGATAGGAGGTGGCACATAAAAAGTCAACTTCTGAAAGACAATCAGTTGTTTCTGTGCCAGCCTTTTTTCTTCACTTCAGGGCTCTCAGATATTGAGAGTCCTCATGGGTCTAGCAAAGTCTACATCTATCCCTAACATCCCTAGTATCAGCAGCTAACAAGACTTTTTCCTGCCAAATAAATTCAAGCCTATTGTCAGAGATGATTGCATCTCTTCTTAAAAAAATCCTCTAATTTTACAAAAGAATCAGCAATTGGGCAGCAGGCCCCTCTTTAACCTGGTACCTCTGAAAACCTCCAGAGGAAGAATAATCACCCCTCTCAATGGAAGAAACATGATCTCCTTTTATGATCAAGTAACTCTCCTGGTGGATGGGAGGAGAGCTGTGGATGTAGTATACCTGGACTTCAGTAAAGCCTTCAACACAACCTCCCATAGTATGCTCCTGGAGCAGGCTGGGGCTTCAACAGGAGCATTCTGTGCTGGGTTAGGAACTGGCTGAATGGCCGAGCCCAGAGAGTGGTTCTGAATGGTGTCACATCCAGTTGGGGACCGGTCACTAGTGGTGTCCCCCAGGGATTGGTGCTGGGCCCAGTTTTGTTTAATATCTTTATTGATGACCTTGATGACAGGATGGAGTCCTTCATTAGTACGTTTGCAGATGATACCAAGCTCAGAGCAGGTGTTGATCTGTTGGAGGGTAGGAGCGCCCTGCAGGGGGATCTGGACAGGCTGGAGAAATGGGCAGATTCCAATGGGA
>VXBA01005707.1:154042-165478 GCA_013399895.1 Serilophus lunatus | reverse complement strand
GAAATATTATTTGTTTTTGTTGATTACAATTGTTCTTCATTTTAAATGTTGCATTCTTTTTCCTGTTTTCTGTGCACTACTACAAATAAAATATGTGCAGTGTGCATAGGAATTCGTTCATTTTGTTCCGAACTATAGTCCGGCCCCCGGCAGTGTCTGAGGGAACTGGCTCCCTGTTTAAAAAGTTTGAGGACTTGATGATCTTTAAGGTCTCTTCCGACCTTGTTGATGCTGTGATACTGTGATTTACTTGAGTCAACCATTAAACCAATTTCATCAACACAACGCCAGGCCAATCAGGAATGATAGCGTTGCCTCTGTAATAACTTATTTAAAAGAAGGAAGAAGAAAAGTTGTTGGGCAGATGAGGTTGGCCATCAGAGAAGAGCAGAGTGAGAACATGTGAACAACAACGCAGACACCAAGGTCAGTGCAGAAGGAGGGACAGGAGGTCCACCAGGTGCCAGAGCTGAAGACCATGGTGGAGCAGCTGTGCCCCTGCAGCCCATGGAGGACCACAGGGGTGAAGAGATCCACCTGCAGAGTGGAGGAGCCCACACCAGAGCAGGTGGATGCTGGAAGAAGGCTGTGACTCTGTGAAGGCCCATGTTGGAGCAGGGTTCTGGCAGGGACCTGCTGACCCTTGGGGAGAGGAGCCCACGCTGGGGCAGGATTCCTGGTAGGACTTGTGGCCTGTGGGGGACCCACGGTGGAGCAGCCTGTGCTGAAGGACTGCACCCTGTGGAATGTGACCCACGTGGCAGTAGTCTGTGGAGAACTGTTGCCCATGGGAGGGACTCACACTGGAGCAGTTTGTGAAGGACTGTCTCCCATGGGAGGGACCCCACAGGAAGCAGGGACTCCTCTCTCTGAGCCTCAACAGAAACAACAACTGACAGTAATCCCCATTCCCTGTCTTCCTGCACCACTGGGAGGGAGGAGGTAGAACTTGGAAGGAGGGAACTGGGGGGAAGGTGTCCTTAAGATTTATTTTACTTCTCATTCTTAAGCTCTGATTCTGTTAGTAAAAAATTTAATATCCTCATTTGGAGTCTATTTTGCCCATATTGGTGATCCGTAAGGGATCTCTCATGGTCCTTACCTCAGCCCAGGAACCCTTGGTTATATTTTCTCTCTTCTGTTGCCAGAGGGGAACGAGAGAGCAGCTTTAGTGGGTACCTGGCCAGGGTCAAACCACTACAGAAGGTTATGAAGGTAAAACACCCAAAGGAAAGGCCCAACAGCAGCCAGAGCATAACAGGGCGGGGCAAAACAGGGATCCTTGTCCAGTGTGGAAGGAAATGTACTTAAGTATATTTTCAGAAGCAGATGACATAAGGCACCTAGAGAAGAGGATTTCTTTCTTATCATGCCCTGCTCTTGGCCCTGTCTTTTCTTTTTATCAGATGTGGTACTTCTGGTCTTCCTCTACTTGTCCACTACAAGCCAAGCTTTATTGAGCCGAACTGCCCCACAGAAGAATGCAACCAGCACCAGAACTGGTGGACGTAAGGTGGGTGATAGTGGGAGTACACAACCAAATGTCAGGGGACAGAGATAGGTGGCAGAAGCACCCCTGCCATAGGGGTGTGGTATTGCAGCAGCCCACTGTGCCTCAGGATGTCACACTCAAAACCCCTGGAGACTAAGAAGAGAGGGTATTTTGCAGAGAAAACAAAAGCAATCTGCTACCTGGTCATACATGCCAGTAGCACAGCAATAGTTGTTTAAGTGTCTTTTCCTTGTCATCTTTGAATTTCAACAATTTCAAGTTTATTTTAAGCATAAAGTGTAACAGCAACAATACCTTGGGACACTGTGAGAAATATCCAGCATCTAAACCAAGAACTACTAGGAGAAAAAAAAAAAAGTGAATTGTCATGACAGTTTTGGCAAAATCCTGGGAAAAAGAGAAGAGAGTAATTAAAAATCTAACATACCATTAGATTTTTAAATTTTTAATAAAGTATAATATATACATAAAAGGAAGTATTAGCATTTTGTTCACCTTAAATGCATGAAATGCTAGGGAAAATAGACACATGGCATGAGTGAGGTCAGAAGTATCAAGACTGGTTTGAAACATTTCAAAATGTCATGCTAATAGGATATTATGGGAAGCTTTTAAAACCATCATGAAGAAGGCTCACTTAACATCAGAGCTAGAATCCACACTGCACACAAGTTTGACGTAGGCAGAGAAAAGCAATTTTCCTCACGTGTAGTATATTCAGGAATTTCAGCTGTGAAGGCTATTATAGGGTTAGCAAGATGCCATTTTCTCTGATTTTGAATGAATTCATTGACTAAATAAATTATTAGAAAGTAAGTGGAAACTGCTGCATTACTTTTTCATGCTAATAAGGCTGAAGGTGAGGCAGCAGCATTTGAAATATTATAAATCAGTCTAGCACCAAGCAACTCCAAAATCTAACTCCCTATTTGCCCTTTGGTGGATGCCTTTTGGGAAGCGAAAAAGGGAAAAGAAAGACAGAAAGACAGATGAAAGAAGAAGGAAAGGAAGGAAAGAAGAAGGAAGGAAAAAAGAAAGAAAGGAAGGAAGAAAGGAAGAAAGGAGGAAAGGAGGAAAGGAGGAAAGGAGGAAAGGAAGAAAGGAAGAAAGGAAGAAAGGAAGAAAGGAAGGAAGAAAGGAAGAAAGGAAAAAAGAGAAAGAAAGAAAGAAAGAAAGAAAGAAAGAAAGAAAGAAAGAAAGAAAGAAAGAAAGAAAGAAAGAAAGAAAGAAAGAAAGAAAGAAAGAAAGAAAGAAAGAAAGAAAGAAAGAAAGAAAGAAAGAAAGAAAGAAAGAAAGAAAAGAAAGAAAAGAAAGAAAGAAAATCTCACAGCATACTGCAAAGACAACCATAAATGTCTGACTCCCTGGATAAGGAAAACACCTTCTTCACTTCCTGAAGCTATACATGGTCCACATGTGACTTCAATGCAACCATTTCAAAAATGAAGACAACAATCTACCCATCACAGTGCTTATGGGAGCATGACATTGCAACATACTGGGGACTATGTATTACCAGGGTACTTTGGCAAAGCAGTCACCATAAACAGTACATTGCCTTCTTGATCCTGCCAGTAGTACAGGAATCTATCTGTTCAGTTCAGCCCTGCACTACACGAGTATTTCTAAGCACTCCCAAAACAAAAGCTGCTTCTAGGCTCTCTTCAGCTATCCTAATGAATTCTCCTCATCACCTTCAAAATACACACGTGGTGAATGGTTACTCCAAAAGAAGAGGATCATTTATATACTTCACCCAAAGGTATCCAGGAATTAGACTTTTTGCAGTGCTTTGAATGCATAGCAAACTGAGGACAGAAGATTGCCCAGACTGAAATGTGCACCTTACCTATCTTTCTCCAGCACTTGTTAACAACTTCCAGATGTTGTTAGCCGATCTAATTCTGTTGTTTCTAAAATCTGAAAACTACTTACTGGAGGGTTACCAAAGCCAAGATAATGCCTTGACAAAGCACTAGATGTACAACCACCTCAACTTCATTTTCAGCTAGATTCATTTCCCATTCCCTGTAAGCACAAGACAGACACTGTAAAAAAACCCAGATTTCTAGGTACATTCAACTTTCTATCCTTTCCTTCTGTAAAGCCATTCATATTTTGTAAATTAATTGCATATTCTAATTCTAAGATGTGTGCATCTTCAATATATTCAAATTGTATCAAACTGAAATGACAATGAAGAAAAAATGTGGTCTCATTTGTATGACTGCTTATTTACTGTTGTAGAGTTCTGGAGAGTCTTATGCAGAGAATTAGAAAGAATTTAGAGTTGAAACTAAATTTCCTGGCCTACCAAAGTGAAAACTGATGTTTATGACTTCTAGGCAGGTACTTCTACAACTTCAAAATAGTCATTAGGCAGAATCACATAGCCTTTTCCTGCCAATATGTCTTTTTCTTTCTGAAACTGAACAATCTCTCTCAGTTTTTCAATCTGTCTTTCCTGACGTCGGCATCGCTGTTGCGCTGTCTTGAGCTTCTTCCGTAGTTTTTCAACTTGTTCCTCCAGCTGCTGAATTCTTTTTCGCTGGTGAACTGTATCCTCTACAGTGTAGTTATGATCACAAAAAACAGCAATATTGCTAGGGGTCTGGAGAGGAGGCATCAGTAATCCAATGCTTGGATCTACAAATCTGGCATCTATTTGAGACAAATGGAAAGGAGTTGATGGAGACGGCGGTAACGCTGGAGCTGCTGGTGGTGGCGGTGGTGGCGGAGGTGGTGGCGGTGGTGGCAGTGGAGGAGGTGGTAGTGGATCTTCCGGCTGTTCTGCAAACTCTTCAGACTAGAAAGAACAAAGGAAAAAAAAAAGACGTTTTCACGCTTAACATTGTTTACAACAAAACTCTCTTACTACAGCCTCAGAATAACACAAACAACTAGGGTTTAAATTAATACATTTCAAAGCCTACATTTTCAAAACTGACAAAAAGTTCTGGGCCTGCTTTGTCTGGCTTCTCAACTGGAGATACTTTTAAGCAGCTTCATTTTAAGGGTTCTTTGAAACAAAAGCTCTTGATGTCTCAACTAAATCAAAAACTGAAAGATACAGCAATTACTCTTACCTGAAGACTTCGGCCAAATACATATCCACAATTAGCTAAGAAGCAAGAACACAGGTTGCAGTTCCATAAAATGGAGTTCAGATGACCTAGCAACTCATTGCTACCATCTCGTTCCCCTTTGCCCCTCCTTTTTTCTGCTGCATTACTACATAATTGAACCTATCAGCCAACTTCATCAAAGACACAGCAGAAGCTGAGGTGGAATAAGGGTCAACTATTGAGAAGGCTGATAAGCTGGCAGAGCAGAGAGGTAGAGACAGCAATGCTTGTCTTCTCAACAACTGGAAGGGACTCTGTCACTGGTTTGGGGCTGTAGGCCCCCTTTACATACTTGATGGTTGCTATGAGGTCTCCACACAACCTTCTTTTCTCTAGGATGAACAGTCCCAACTTTCTCAGTCTGTCTTTGAAGAACAGGTTCTCCATCCCTCTGATCACCTTTGTGGCCTCCTCTGGACTACCTCTAACAGGTCTTATGTTGCAGGGCCCAAGAGCTGGATGCAGAACTGGAGGTGGGGTCACACGCAAGCAGGGCAGAGGGGCTGAATGCCCTCCCTCGACCCGCTGGTCACGCAGCTTTGGATGCAGCCCAGGATATGGCTGTTCTGCGACTGCACCTTGCCCAGTAAGGACTGCACAGCTGGCTCATAGGATGAAAAAGGGTTCTCCCTTTTGGCAGCAAAATATCAATTGGCTTGACTCCACTGCAGCTTTTTTTGCAGATAAAACTAGTTTTTATCACATTGCTCTTCATAGGTTTGCTTGCACAGTTCAGGACAACACAGATCCCTCCTCACTTGAGTATGGACCAGAGCACAGAATCAGATTTTTTCTTCCCCAAACGAATGCAGCATAACTCAGAAATGCTTCCATACTCATGATGATTAAAAGACTACTGTTGAAACAAAAGAGCTTGCGTATTGCCTATTAAAAAGAAAGATGAAGACCTTCTCAGAGAAAGCGGCACTGAAACAATTTTCAACCTACCTACCTACCTGCTGCCAATATTATTACTACACAGCTACGACTAAGGACAGGGAAAATGTTGATTTTAAGAACAGCTGACAATCCTCACCATCTAAATATCAAGCTCATCAAATCTGAAGATCATGTCATTAACTTCCTTGGTTTAACATGCAAACAAGTTAGTATTTGACATTCGGAGACCTAGCTGTGCCTCATACAAACCACAACACTTGGCAGACAGTAACTGGAAAGACAGTTTGGTGATTGGTGATAAAAGGAAGTTTCATATGCACTTAAATATAACTGATTAAATAAAAGTAAAAAAACCAGCCAACTACCAGTCTTATTTCTCAATTATAAAAACTGCTGCTGTTAGCCTACCTGATTCACACTTGGACATTCCAAAGAGCTTGACCCTATCAGCTGACTCTATCAAACTTTTCTACTGAAAAAAACCTACAAAGTGAAGATGTGACTGACAAAGAGAAATTCATTCTTGTCAGAAGCAAAAATCAGATCATTGCTGGAATGCTGAGTTCACACAGAGACATTACTATTTGAAGCTACCAAACACGTTACCTCCATAAACATGTTACTATTGTCACAACTTATCACAGAGAATAGGTCACTGGTATCCCTGAGACATCATCAGTGACTTTTAATTACTTCTGACAGCCAATAAATGTTTTTTCTAAGGCATAAGTGAAGAAAAAGAAAGTATACCACATTACATCATGCAAAAGATAAAGACCTGTATATAAAAATCAGTGTGGATTCAATTCCAAAACAACCACTACTATTCTTTGTTACTGTATTGTTACTTGAAGATCTGCGGCAGTTTATCTGAAAGTCCCAAGAGACAAATAGGAATAGAACTAAATCCTTTGTAATTAAAAGGCTCATTTCTGTGTCTTTGTAGATGCCGGCATGACAACGAAATTGGGAACATGGCTCACTAGTAATACTCCTGCACCAACTGCACTTTTGCACATTACCCTATACAAGCTTTCAGATTGTGAAAAAAAATTGCAGCTATTTGACACACAGCAAAGAAAATGTGTTTATTACAGATAAGCAGGGAAACATAATTAAACAAAAAACACAGTCATATTTACTGATAAATTGTATGTCTCTTTATATACAGTCTGTTTATATTCTCTTATCTGTTATTAGCCACCTTTCATTGCCTTTTTATTTCTGCATCAATCCAACACTGTATATAAAGAGAAAAATCAAACAAGTAAAAGTCTGAGTTTTTCTCTGCGCTGTTCATCACATCACAGACTGTTGCTCCCTAGACTTACTGTATTTATCATTCTCTCTTTTGCCACTTCCTCAGTGGCAGACTGACCAGAGATCAAGTATTTTATAGCCTTTACAAGAGTTAGGAATCAATCTTATACATTCTTGTCTTGAAGTTATTACATCAATAAGGAAGAACTCATAACTGACTTACATCTCACAGTAAATTGCTTTTGTGGCATAGTGATGGTAGAGAAACTACCATCAGAAATCAGCCTGGCTTTCAACCACAAAGTTAAGGCAAGGCAGAGGTGGTTTCAGGACAGACAGATAGCAGATGCAGGTAAGGGTTTACCTCTCTGTACTTCACTTCTCTCTGCAAATCCAGAAGACAGAGCCCTTTTGAGAGGACAGTTAAGTTTCTTAATTAACATCCAGTATCTCTCCAATGACAGCAGTAGACATCAGCCAAGGTGGGAAGAGCACAGTGACATCTGCAAGCATTATTGAAGGCTCCTTCAAACTCAAAATATGCCAGAAATACTGCTGAACATCTTAACTGCAGGGTAATACCTTCTTACTTTGCTGCAATTCCATCTAATTCAGTATGTGGATGCTCCAAAGCCTGAGACAGCCCTCACCTCTGCAAACAACAGCTGCTGGTTATGTTTTGGCCACCACAGGCCTCCAAGCGACCCCAAATGCACAGGCTGAGCATCCTGCCCAGCCTGGCATCCTCTCCTAGCTGCCCTGCCACCAGCAAAACACTCACGGTCCGGCACCTGCGGCCACGGATGCTTTGAGTTTACCTTTTCACCGGGTTCAGTGTAACAAAATATTGTGGGCACAGCATTCTCTTTTAGAAGCTTGTTATTGCATTCCCTCTTAAAGCAATCGGGGGTGAAGTGTTCTGAGCAAATGCTGCTGTACTTGGTCGGCTTGAAGTTTTTCCTCTTAACAGCAGCTTCCCACTTCTTGCAAAGATCGGGTCTTGTGAGAGGAAACCTGCAAGCGAGAGGCAAGTTCAGCGCTTCTGGAAAGCTTTGTAACGCGGGGGCACGGCCAGGGGCGAGCCCTCCCTGCCCGCCGGCGGGGACCCTCAGCCCTCCCTCGCTCCAATAAGAGCGGCTCAACGGGTCCTGGCGCTCGGCTTCGCGAGGGAGACTCCCGGGACGGACGGGCGGCCAAGCCTGTTCCCCAGCCCTTGCCGGTGGCAAACAGACGAAGCCGCNTGGAAGGAGATGGGCTTCTCTTTGTCGTATCGGTTCCGGCAGCGGTAGGCGGAACAGGACTGCACCATCTCGCCCGACCCCGCGCCCGCCGCGGCGCGGCCTCGCGGGACGCGGAGGAGGCAGCGGGGCCCCGCGGACTCACCGGCCCCCCCGCCGCCCCCGCGGCCACCGCGACCCTCCGCACAGGGACAGGAAGGGGACGCGCGGCCTCTCCCAACTCCAAGATGGCGGCGCCAGCTTCAACGCAAACTCTCGCGGTAGCGGCGCGTGCCGTGCTCCGCCCATCGGGCGAAACGGCCGTCGGGGGGGCGGGGCTTGTGCCGGGGAACGTCCAATGGGGGCCCTCGCGGCCGTGCGGCGTCAACATCTGGGCAGGGCTGCCCCTCCGACATCCACATTTGGACAGGGTTGCCCCTCCACATCCACTTCTGGGCAGGGCTGCCCTTCCCATATCCACATCTGGGCAGGGCTATGCATCCTACATTCATATCTGGGCAGGGCTGCCCCTCCGACATCCACATTTGGACAGGGTTGCCCCTCCACATCCACTTCTGGGCAGGGCTGCCCTTCCCATATCCACATCTGGGCAGGGCTGCCCACCCAACATCCACATCTGGGCAGGGCTATGCATCCTACATTCATATCTGGGCAGGGCTGCACACCAACATCCACATCTAGGCGTGGCTGCGCATCCAACATCCACATCTGGGCAGTGCTGCACCTCCCACATCCACATCTGGGCAGGGCTGCCCCTCCCACATCCATATCTGGGCACGGCTGTGCACCAACATCCACATCTGGGCAGGGCTGCACATCCAACATCCATCTCTAGGAAGCGCTGCCCCTCCACACCCACATCTGGGCACCGCCACCCGTCCCACCCTCCGTCATCCATATCTGGGTAGGGCTGCCCGCCCCCTTTCACTATCCACATCTGGGCAGTGCCGTCCACCCGCCCCTCACCGCCCCGGGCTCCCGCCCCGCCGCGCACAACCCCGGGCCGAGGGCTGCACGGAGAGACACCCGTCAGGGGCTCCTCTGCCCGCTCCACGCCCGGGGCCCTGGCCAGGGATGCTCACCCCAGACGGCAGGCAGGGCTGCGGGCAGGAGTGCACAACGCGACTGTCACAGGGGCAGGAGAAGTAGTCGCTGTGAGCCCTGCGGGAGCTTCTGTCTGTCATCGGAGAAAAAAAAAAAAAAAAAAGGAGGTGCTGGAAAGCAAAAGAAAACAACAAGAAGACCACATTGTCATAACACACAGTTGCATTGAGGATGTGTAAAGCAGCTCCGTGTCGCTCATCTAAACTTGGTTTGCAGGTATATCAGCAAATACTATATGGAGATCTGATTATAAACCTTGGCCTGACAGATAAACCGATCGATCTGTTGTTACAAATAAGTTTATTTCAAGCAGCTTCGACATATTACCATTCTGTAGGCTCACTTTCCAATTCTGCATTAAATCAGCAAGTAAGTCCATCCTGCATAAGTGACAGTCACATTTGTGCAGGACTGACGAAGGAACCTACCTTTAATGTCATCCCAGTGTGCTATACCTTATCTAGAAATTCCCTGACAATGACCCTAGACCCAAGTTAACATTCACAGCTCTTCCTCTGACCCCACCCAGGCCATCATTCTCTCCTCAGCCTATTTTGCGCCTCTGCACTTGCTTTGTAAGGGAAAAAAAGGAAGGTATACTGGATTAAGCTTGGAGACAGCGCTCTATGCCCGGCTGAGGGAAGGTACCAGTCACTGCCATTTGCTTGCCCAGGAATACGACAGCAAAGCCCATACAGCAAACACCCTCAGCGATACTTCCACAAAGCCACTTGCATTAGCTGTTTTCAGTACTCAAGTGTTGGCTGAGATCTGCTAAGTCTGCTCTCCTGCTAGGTCAGCCAAGAGACAAGGAAACAAAAATAAGCTCTTTCTAGCACCCTCTTCCTCACCAAGAAAAACATGCTTACTCTTCTACTCTCCAAGCAAATGCCTCTGTTCCTGGCCTTTGCCTGTTGGCTTTCTCCTCCCTGGAGTCCTGCTGCTGGCAGTTTTCTGGGCAGCGATTCTGCCACAGACTTATGGACCAGCAGAACTGGGCTGCCCCAAGGTAAGATGACCTTGAGGTGGCCAGAACCAACGTCCAGGTTCGCCAGCCTCAGCAGGCTCCTGCAGCACAAGAGCAGGGCGGACATTAGTGGTTGGACCCATGGACACACCCAGACAAGGCAACGTGACAAACGAGGCACGAGGTCCACCCAGGTAGTTCAGGCAGCAGCAGCAGGAAATGTTGCCAGGAACAGAACTGGAAACACAGGTTCAAGGTTCACCCAGGATACGGCGCTGGAGAGACGAACACCTGCGACATAGCTGGGCAGGGTCTGAAGGTGCTGGACTGAGAGGAAATGGACACTCCTGCCCCATGGGCAGGGTGTGTAGCTGAGGGCCCCAAAGTACTTAAGTCAAGGTCATCAAGGCCTTAGTGCACGTAGACCTAAATCTGAAAGGACTTTGCCTTAGAATCCAGCTTCAGATACATAGGAGCACTAGACACCAGTGTCCCTGCCTCCTCACGCAGTCCTGGAGCCAACCTAGGCACAGTGGAGGCACTGTGTGGCCATGCAGACTGTGGGGTTAACAGCGAAACTCAGAAGCTTTGCTAGACTCTAAGGGAAGAGGCACTTGGTCTTGATATGTAGGGAGGACATGCCTGGTGAGAAAGCATGAGTAGACTGCAAAAGAGTGATGCTTAACTGAGGGAATGGTAGGGCATCCCACCAAGGATAAGGAGCTCTGGTGAATGTGTAGATGAATGACCGAGGCCCTCAGTCAGCAAACTGATTTAAGACTTATATGAGAGCTTTCAGCAGCTTTGTCAGAATCACATTGGTATCCTGAAGCAAAAGGGATTTATAAAAGACTTGGCGCAAAGAAATTTCCTCATCCTGTAAGAATTTCAGGGACTTGGACAGAGGCAGAGGCAATTGTCTCAAGTAAAAATAATAAATACCAATCCTCAACCTGAAAAACGTTTTTTACATTTCAGTAAGGCTGAAAATATGTCTAGGCTGTTTCAAATCTTTTAACGCTTTTTTTCTTTTTTCTTTTTTTTTTTTTTCAGAGGAAAACTATATCAAATCCATCTCCTTTTTCTTAGCAACTTTTGGTTTGGTAAGTCAGCATGTTTCGTGATGGTCAAGCATTTCCCCGGCAGACTTCGCCCGCGTGGTCGGGAACTGTTAATCCTCGGCACCTGCACTGCTCTGTGCCCATCCATCACAGTCTCAACTCACGATCACCTGCCCACAAAAGCCTCCACGCGTAGCCCTTACTCGCTTTCCTCCAGTAGGACCCGTGCCCTGGCTGAAGTGATGCCCCCGAGAAACTCCTCTCTCCG
>VXBA01005707.1:124133-152958 GCA_013399895.1 Serilophus lunatus | reverse complement strand
CGCCGACGCCGCCGTCGCTGTCGCCGCTGGACGCGGAGAGCCAGGAGCGGCTGAAGGCAGAGCGCAAGCGGCTGCGGAACCGCATCGCCGCCTCCAAGTGCCGCCGGCGGAAGCTGGAGCGCATCGCCCGGCTGGAGGAGAAGGTGAAGGCGCTCAAGGGGCAGAACGCCGAGCTGGCCGCCACCGCCAACCTCCTCCGCGCCCAGGTCACCCAGCTGCAGGGCCGCGTCCGCAGCCACCTCTCCTCCGGCTGCCACATCAACGCCGCCGGGCATCCTCCTCCCCACGCCGCCGCCCAGCCAAGGGAGGCTCCCCCCGAGGCGGCCGCTGCCGCGCCAGAGACCAGCGCCTGCTGAGGAGGGACACCCCGCCGGCCCCGGCCCGCCCGGGGGCACCGCGGCGCCAAGGTGCGCGCCCGCCGCCGCCCTTCTGCTATTATTGTTTTTATTATTATTATTATTTATTTGCGCCCGGAGAAGTCGTTTTTGCGGGAACCGGGTGTTGCTTAGCGTTTCCCGGGGCCTATCAATGTCGCATTCAGCAGCGAGGGTCTCCGTGGGTGGTTCTGGGGCAGGTGGTTGTTGTTTTTCATTGAAGTACTTGAGGTCTGTAGAGATTTCGGAAAATAAGAAAATTACTGTTTACAGAAAGATTCAACTTTATTTTCATGGGGGATATAAAATGTGTGTTTCCTAATACACCTTACTGAACTGTATAGCAATGGATAAGCTTTTCAAACTTAAATAGCCAGAATCGTACCTTTTGAAAAGATGTGCGTGTGTATATATATATATATTTAAAACATAATATGGCTATGTATATTTTCTTGGTATTGATAAAGAACTTTTTTAAAAATACCATCTTTCTCTAGAGCTTTAATTTGCCATTGAGAGTTAAGACAGCTGTGTGAGTGCTCTTGCACTTACGTGGCTTTGATTTTAAAATCGAACTCTGGAGGGAAACCAATTTTGTTGTAAGTCTTAAGCAGAATGAAATGCATTGCTGACTCAGTCATATGAGAATACTTTTCTAAACTTTATGCTCATATTTCTTGTGCCAGTGAAAACTTGGGGCATTGATAGTTATTTATTGAAACTTGAACACTTTTGGATGTTGCCTAGACCTTATTTTTTTAGATAACACATTAGTAGAGAAAATGGCAAAAAGAGCTTGAGGGGTTTTTTTTCCTTCACTGTGTACATTCCAGCAGTGTTTGCTCTTTACATAGTATAGTAACAATTTAGTGCTATACCGAAAAGGGCTCAAGTTTGGGGAGAGTTAGCTGTAAAGGTGATAATTCCATTGTATTCTGTTTGAATAAATTGCAGAAATATTATGGAGAAGTAGATTTATTTTTCAGTAGAAATCTGTGTATCTTGATTCTTGGTCTACTTTGTTCTAAAGAAATTTTTTGCAATACTCTAGAGACAGAACAAGAGCTAGTATGTGAAATATTTCTTTGGTTGGGAAGAATTGGTGTGATTTATTTCTTTGTCAAGAATTTAGTAGTAGAAGAGTATAGCAAAGGGAACTGCTTCCTCTGATTAGACATAATCCTCAATAAGTTTTTAAAAGCTTTAGGTCCTTGCTCGGTACCACTGCCTTCCCTGCTTCTGCTGCGCCTGTGTATTTGAGCATAGCCGCTAACGCAGCGCTGCCGAGCCCTGTGGCGTGGTGCAGTGGGAAGGGTCTGTCGGAGTGTGACGGTCACCCCACCTAGAAGCCCCTCGGTGCGGAGGCCGCGGGCCGGCCCTGCTGCTGGGGGAGGGCAGGGCTTCTCCTGAGCAGATCCAGCTGCGGTCCAGGGCCCTCTCCTCTCACTGAAACTGTGCTAAAAACTCTGCTTGAACTCAGAGGCAAATTTTACGTGGGGATATGTGTCTGTGCCAGCTGGTGAAAATGAGGAATTGTTTGAAGAGCCAAGGGGGCATAGACGTCTTTGTCTTTACGTGTACAGCAATTGCTGAGATCTGTTAAAGCCACTCAGGAGCCGGTAGACATCTCTTAACTTCTTCCGAAGGTTACATTTGATGCTTTGAAATTCAAGAAGAATGGGATAGACTCACATTTTTTCATGCTTTTATTGGGGATACGTGAGTGCTATCTGTTCAGAAATTTAGGCTGCAGCAATTAAGTGATGTGCTTTTTCTTTTAATGCATAGTCGTTCCTGGCACATATGTGAAATGACGTGACAATGCCTAGTAATTGTGTTATTGGAGCTGAGATGCTCTGAGGATATTTCTTTCCTTAATGCATATGCAAATTAGGTAGAAGCCATATTAATCATTGTATAACTGTTTAATCATGTCACCAGAGCCTTTTTCGGTTGATATGATTGCCTGAAACAGTACATTCTGCTGTTAGAAGTACTAATGAGCAGACAAAAAAATATTTTGATCTTGACACAGGTTTAAAGACTTCTTAAGGGCATTCTGTACCATAGAGCATACAATCTGTAGCACTGCCTGTTATGTAATAACTGGGTGAAAAACACGGTTTTCTCTTCATAGAAGTCCTCACCTATCTGCAAAGATGTTGCAAGACTGGAGAAAGACTTTTCTTTCCCCCCACCCTTAACATGCATTCTCTGGTGAGAGAGGTAGTGCTGTCTGGTAGATGTGAGATGCTTTACTGTATATGTAGTGATGTGTGGATATTTAAAGGAATCCTGGAAAAAGTCATAAAAATTATATGGGTAAACGCTGCTGTTTCGGTCCTTGTATTTGTAGATGAAGGTAGGGCTGGGTAAAGATCTTGTGGTGGGACACAGGACAGTTGTGCAGCTGTTCTTTACTTATTTTGTCATTTCGGGTCATAATACATTAGTAATGTGCGAACAGAAGTGAGGGATCTGTAAGACGCAGGAAATCACTGCATTTCCCCTTCACAGCCATGAGCAGGGCTATAATGGGTTGTAGTCTAGCAGGGTTATAATGAGCTCCCCCTTTTCAACCTGATAGTGTTAAAGCTGGAAATCACCCCACCGTTTGAACTTTCTGCAATAGCAGTCTCAGACAGCCTCTCAAATACCTCGTGTGGTAACTTCTTTGGTACTCTGCTTGATGTTCTAGCTGACATGTCTTAGGTAGTCGAAGTGCTGACAGGCCAGCTCTGTTACCCTGATGACTGATGAGAGGCTACTAGTCAGCTGCAACTCCAGCTCCCTGCCAGAGGCCACTATTCTGGTAGTAGAGTTGCCAAAAGGAAGGTGTTTTCTGTAGAGTGACAGATTACCATCAAAATGCCTTCACTTATCTTGTATTTAGGCTAAAACAGAGGAACTGACGCTAGCATGACAAAAGTTTGCGAACAGTGTTAGGGTGTTTGGTTTTTTTTTTCCTATTGATTCTGTTAGAGATTGCTGCATCTATAGCAGATACTTGAAGGGAAAGCCTAAGCACCTAACAGTTTAAACGAATATAAATAGACTCAGGAGTGCTTATCTGCTGCAGCTGTCAGGCTTGATTGTTTGTGTCTTCTAAAATGTATCAGTACTCAGACTTCTGGCCCTGCAGTGTTGCTAAATCTTTAAATATGGCTACTTTGTTTTGTTTGCCTTTTTTCTTCAGTTCATGGTTAAATGTCTATTCTAGGTTTTGATTTTCTGCCTAAAACTTTAGTCACTGTGACATGCTAAAAGATAGATACTGGGTAAAAATTTTCAAGACTGTTTATATAATTTGCATCCATGTAGCTCCTTTTCAGTAACTGCAAGCAGATTGGCTGTGTAAAAACAAAACACCCCCCAAAAATAAAAAGGCCTCAAAAACAAAACCAAAAAAAAACAAACAAACAAACAAAAAAATTTCTAAAAACACAACCCAGAAGAATTTATGTTCACTGTAATCTCACCACGTTTTAGCATTTTTCTTCACCCCTTCACAAGTACCATGCTTTGTTATACTTGTGGACTCTATTTGCTAGACCTTGCAAAGATTCTTGCTGCATGAGTTAATTTTCAGGCTACTCTCATGCCTCTCTGATCTTGTTTTGCATTCCAGGTGCGAACCCCTGACAAATAAACATCCCTGTTTTTTTCTTTGCCCTAGGTGTAATCTCTGCTCTGGAGATTTTGCAGTCTCCTCCTTTGTCTGTTAAGGTTAGTGGATGCTTGCTCTTGTGCGCATCTTGCTTGGTGCTCTTCAGCAGCTTTTGAATATGCTTGAACTGATGTCTTGGTTTAGATGTGAAGTGCCTTCTTATTTAGGTGCTACACCAAAATAGTTTATATATGACTTCCATTTAATTGAATTGTTATCTTTTTGTCTTGGGGAGTGGGAGGAGGAATGTTTTTGGTAATGGAAGTCTTGTACATTCCTTCCTTGGGCAGAGGGTGAAGCTCCTTTCAGATCTGCCCCTGCTTGCTGTGACTGCAAGGAAAGTACTCTGCTAGGACCAACTTAAATAGCATCATTGCTAGGAAAGGTGACTGCTTTGGTTTCCAGCACAGAATGGGTAGTGAAGTCTGTCAGTATCACAAGGTCTGTTATCTTGGTTTGTATTTATGTCTTTACTGAAAGAAAGGCATCCTTTGTTCATTTAAATATATGATTGACTGTGTCTCACCTTTGACAAAGGAGCGATCTCCCAAGTTAAGTCCTGAGGCATTCTGTTGGTTTTAGATCTTCGGGTTTAGATCTTAGTGGAACTTTATTTGGCAATTTTTAATCAGTTATATAGCTCATTGGTGCTTTATGAAGTACTGTATAGAATTGTTTGGTGGTGTCTGAAGTACAGGTGCATGCTATGTCTGAATTATTAGTTGTGCTGAAAATACTGTCTTGACTGCTGTAACCAGAACCTTGGCTATTTGAACCTAGCAGCTTCTTAGAGAAAATTTTTCTATATCTGAGCTCAATATGCAAGAAAAAAAACCCCATCTACTTCTAACATAAGCCATTCTTCAATGCATTTTATGTGTCCTGCTTTAGAGTGCAAGTTGAAAGCGATGTGTTACATTTTCATTTACTCATATGTGCTGCTGGATAATTTTGCTCCTTCCTTATTTGATTTTCCAAGTGTCTATGTTTAGCAAGTAGACAAATTGGAGTATGACATATCTGTACATATTTGATTCGTAGAAAACTACTTCCATTTTTCCAATTTTTGTTTGAAATTCTACTGTAAGAATGAATTTTGAAGAGTTTTTAGTTTTGACACTGATTGGTTGCTTTGTTTGGTGAGTGCTGTATGCAGTGACTGTGCGTTGTCCAGGATAGGTGGACAGTAAAATCTGTCAGGGATTCCCCTTTTTCAACAAGAATCTGAAGGTTATAAAAAAAGTTGTTAATCTTGCTGCACATCATGCAGCTTTCCTGTGAAGGAGTTAATGATTAAATCTGAATATATGGAGACTTAGGCCATTATAGTACATGATGAAACACAGGAGGTTTTAGTAGTTTATAATTATTCCTGTCCAGTGTTGCAAAGACCTGTCTGTTTTTATCCTATGAAGTGGCTTGCAGCTGGTTGTCTGTGAAACTTCTCTCTTCATAACGACTCAGTAAGTTGGAGGTGGGACAGAACCAACTTCTCCACAAAGTGGTCACGTGTGATGAGCTAAATGTAGGTTTCTGAGAAACACTGCAACAGTGAGTGCACAGTGGCGAACCTGCTTTTTCTGTGTGTTGCTAAAAGTCTAGAAAAATATACTTGTAATTCATAACAAGAGCAGCTTCCTGAGGCACCATCCTGTTGCCTTGCTACAGGCCTTGATCCTTTCTACTTGCTTCAGTCTGGAAGTGCTTTTCCTAAGCTATTGCACACCTGAAGGTTTACTTCCTGCATCAGTATAGTCACAAACCGGATCTCTGCTTAGGTGTTGAAACAGTCGGTTGCACACGGGTCAATCAATGCCTCTAGTAGCATTTGCAAGGTCCTGCTGAGAAAATGGTGGGATGAGGAAGGAAATCAGTTTAGAAATTGTATCTTCACACCAATGCAACTTTTGGTTGAGTTGTTGTGTCAATAGTATGTTACTGATTTAAAAACACTGAATCTTGGTCTTGTGTCTGCAGGGGATGTTATTTCTTGGAGTTCTGCTTTGAGCGGTATCTTCTCAGGTCAGTGGGCACTAACTGAAGAAACAGCAAATCCAACCATTCTGAAGCACACAGATACCTGCAAAGCCATGTCAATGTGTTTTGCATAGACACCAGCTTGCATAGAGAAGGACACGGCCAGATGAAGTAACTGTGATTTATATTTTTTAGCTGCCACAGTACACGATGGGGTTTTTCATTTTACTTTGTTGTGGTTGAGTTATTCCAGAGGAAAAGTAAGGTGCATTTCTGTGTGTGATTACAAGGTGGGGTTTTTTTTAGATTCGCAGTGAAATTGTCCAACTGTCAAATATTGCAATGCTAAATTAAGACAAAAAGATAATTTATTTTAAAATCACATTGAGCCTTAATGTTATCTGAAGTGCTGCAGTTCATGTGTGGTAGTTACTGTAAAGTGAAGGGATGGTTATTATGAATAATGTTTGTAAGGGAGTCACCACAAATACTTACCTACCTGCTGTTTGCTTTTTTGTCTGCTATCAAAAAGTCTGTATCCGTAGTGTAGCTAGCTGTAAATTGAACTTTGCTCTGAATTTCTAGTACTAGTGATAAACATTGTCTGCAATAGTTTAAGGAGTACATGTTCTGGCTTTTCTGAAAGAATTATGATTTCTGTAGGAATGCTTTGTAGTGATGGTTGGGTATGAAGCCTTGCTAACATGGAGATAATAGATATGACCAGTTCACTGTGCACTAATACACTGCTAGATTCTGATGTTTAGCACACTGCTGCTAAGATTTACTCCTACTGTTTATTGGTTAAGATCTAGTTATGGGTGGAGATGTGTGTCACCTAAATGAGGGCCATGTAGTCCGGAGAGCTGTGTCACTGGAGATCAGTAACCAACCTTCCATCCCATCCCAGCAGAAAAAAAAGAAAATCGTTGGTTGCAGTCTCTGTTTTGGTTTTGCAAGTTCAGTTACTTTTCTAGGTTCAGTCCTGTTTTACTCTTCCCTCAGAATCTATTTAAATGAAAACCTTTCTGCCGAGTACCTTGAAGTATGTCTTGCAACTGTTCTGTACCAGTTGGTAGTTTACAATTGTAGTATTACTTCTGTGATAGATGGAGAAAGCTGAAGCTGCCAAGAGTCAAGCTTCTCACTGCGTCCCTGTTCTTAGACGGTGGACTGTACGTATGAAAAATCATGCCCAGTAACTTGAACTCTGACGAGCTGTTTGGTATAATTTTCTTGTCCTCGTCAGAAAGCTCCCCACTGCCTTGAGGGATGTGTGTCCCTTCTGCCTTATATGGAAAATTGACCTTTAAGAATTATCAGACTTAAATAAATAAAATCTTCTTGTACATCAGAGCCTTTTGAAGGATAACCTATTGAGCTTGACAATCTTGCCCACACCTCTGTTTCATAAATTTCTGGATTTTCTTGTAATGCAGGACACAAGCAATGGGGTGGCATAGATTAAAATTAATGCACTGTTCCAAAGAATGTATTTAGGATACTCTCCTTTTTTTGCCCCTAGTAACTGCTGTGGAAAGATAGCAGTAGAAGACGCAGATATAAAACTTGTCCTTCTTCGTGAGTAGAGCCAGGGATTGAACTCTTGTTTTTTTCCAACTTTTACCAATTCTGTCTTTTAATATTCTTCATTCTATGCCTCGTGGGAGAAACAGAAAATACAACTTATTGTATGTTTAAGCGACAGATAATTAAGATTGCTCTTCAGAATGCTTTTTAACTTTTTTTGTTGTTACTGCTTAAGTGTCTTCTAAACTTCTCTTTTTTGGGAACTGTGCCCCTCCCTGTTTGGCCTGAGGACTGATGATTTCACACTTACCCGTCTTTATGTAAAGCCATAGCAACCACCATGCTGAAATGTCATCAAGTAAAGCCCAGATCTAAATGTTGACTGATGATACAAAGTCTGCTCTCTAATAAAATGTGGCCCATGAAGGACGAGCTCCAAAAAGCAGCTACGCCCTGTCTTCAAGCATTTATTCTAATTTCAAGGCTTTGCCATGTGGTGTTGCTCAATGTGTAGCAAAACAAGTTCTTGCGGGCCCCTTGAGCATTCCTCCATATGTAACACATGAGATATTAGGGCTTTGTTAACTCTCTCAGCCTCCACTGCCCCCAAGGAAAAAAAAGCCAAACCAAAACTAAAAAGAACCCCACCAAAACAAACCCAAACCTTGAACAAAAGGCCTAACACAGGTAAATCTTGAAGAATTGTTTTCCTTTGTTGCAAAGTGCTGTTAATTACAGAGACGCTTAGTGCACTTCTGACATCTGTGCCGTCAATCTAAACACTCCCAGCAGTGATTTTGCTTTGGTTGCGCTTTGCTGCTTTGTACAGTACAAAGGAAAGGGAATAAGTGTTGCAATATAGTGTTGTGCAATTCTTACCTTTTAAATAGAAAATGATCGACAAGTCTGCATAGGCCTGTCACCCACCAAAATTTGGACTCTAATTTTTGCCACTCCCACTCTTCTTAATTAGGAATGAGGCCACTAGCTTCTTAAGGTCAGGAGAGAAGGATACAGATGTTAGAAGAGGGCAGTATC
Organism: Serilophus lunatus; assembly: GCA_013399895.1. Classification (NCBI taxonomy): domain Eukaryota; kingdom Metazoa; phylum Chordata; class Aves; order Passeriformes; family Eurylaimidae; genus Serilophus; species Serilophus lunatus. Next base: position 144,372 of record VXBA01005707.1, on the reverse strand, counting down.
AGGGCTATTCTGCTGTGAAAGGCCCTGAGCCTCCTGGGCCTTAAAACCCAATTTGCTAGATTACCTCTAGTTTATGATGTTTGAAGGTACTTCTTGGACTCCCTATGCAGGCTTTTACCAGGAAATGTGGCTGGGTGTGTATTCGCTGAAATCCTTTGGTGAAGTAGCTCTTCAGCTTTCTCTGTTCTGTGGAGTAGGACATTCTTCCAGGGCGGTTTCTCTTTTCTGGAGTGGCTCATCTAAAGTTGGCTGCTTGTTCCTGCAGTTCCTGCCTAGACTGAAAAATATTTCTGAGGTTTAGGAGACCACATGTGTGTCCTTGCTGTGGAATGTTCATGATGGCCAATCTTGGATGACACAAAATTTTTAGATGCCCTGGAAAAATAGTAGCTCCATTTAGGTCCAAACTGGGAAAGATGAAATCCATAAATCTTAGAGAATGATGTTCTTTCCATCAGTTGAATAGAGAAACTAACTCTCACCAGATATAGAAGGAGAGAGCTCTTGGGCAATAGGATCCAGTCTTGAAAAAATGCTTGGTGATTTCTGGTTTTTGCTGAGCTTCCATGATGCAAAAAAATACATAATGATCTGCAGTACTATAATTGCAATAGGTTGCAATATCATGAGCTGGGGCTGCTGCTGCTGTTACCATGCAAGTTCTCTGGTCCTCACTGGGATTCCTGCTACATGCTGATCAACAGACTAAATGATTTCCTGAAAACGAGAAGCCGCCCCTCCCTGCTGCGTCAACATCAGGATCTCCAAGCTCTCTTTTTGTCCAAAAGGAGAAGTGTGAGCAAACTGCCACTTCCTACAGCTCTTCAGTCCAAACTGGTTCTTCATGGTGGTGTGAAGGCATGGCGCTGAAACTTTCTTCTTCAGCGTAGCTGTTCAAAATGAAAGGTGGAGGCAGAGCAGTTCAGATTTGGCTTTGCTTTTCCAGCAGCTTACTTGAAACTAGTTGGTATGTGGGTGTCTGCCTACATACTTTCCTGGGTTTTTGTGAGTTAGGTTTATATGTACCTTCTTATTCTGCCTTATTGAATTAGCTGGCACAGAGGAAGCCTCTGAGAAACCCTGTAAAAATCTCTGCTTTTAGAGGAATTTTATAAAATTACAGCATGTGAGTAGATTTAAAAAAACATCCTACAAAAGCAACCCAAAGCAGACATCAAAACAACTTCATATAGATACAAGATCTTTTTATATCTGATTAATTTTGGGAAGTCTTCAGATAGGTGTGCTAGCAAGGACATTGCACACAGAGGAAGACAATAATGAAACAAAATTCAGTAACTATTCATTTGCTGGATTTGGTCAGGAGAGATTTCCAAGGACACTTCTGAGACCTTTTTTCTGATGTGGTGGGGTTTTTTTTATGTAAACAAGCTACAGGGCTTAATAGTATACAACTGAGGATTATGTCCATTGTAATTTTTTTACATTACTTTTACAAACTGTGTAGTATTATATTCAAAATGCTTATTTCTCAAACGAAGTGGACAATACTGGTTGGCATCTTGCACTTGATTAAATGTAAAACACTTTCTTAATTTAGTGATGTGTTTAGGAGAATACTGTAACTTCCTGAATATACAACAGTGATAACTGTGTTTACAGTAATTTTGAAATTCCTACTGTTCAGTGGTAGCCAACTTGTTTAAGAATTAAAAGTAAGGCATCCTGCAGTTGGCAATCTTGGAAAAATTAATGCTGCTACCACTAAATACTGTGGGATGGATGCTGTGGGTTTAAACGGCAGGAGGATTGTATTCCAAACTTCTGTCTTAAGTACTTATGACTAAAAGGCGACTTGCCTTGTGCTCATTTATGTATCCCTTTGTGTAGTACATCAGTTAGAAATCTGTTAATGAATGATTTGTAACATTAGAACCTTTATGGAGATCACAGTAGGTTTTTTGTTTGTTTTTGTTTGTGAACAGATACTTAGACATTTTGGAATGTATAACATTGATCCTTGTGCTGGAATTGTTTACATGCAAAAAGGTATTTATGATTTTTTGCAAACTGCAATGTGCAATTTTGTACATGTGTTTTAAACTAAAGAGTTTATAAGGAAGATATTGTATGTACAGTACTTGGACATGAGTATTATTTCTTTGATATAAATATCTAGAGAGAGATTAAAATTGCTTTATATTCATATTTTTGGCTGTGTTTTTTGTTATTTCAGCAGGAAATGTAAAAGTTAGCTTAAAGCATAGTTGTCACTTCATTGGAAAATCCAAGAAGAATTTATTGATATGGGCTTTTTAAAAACATTTTTAAATCGTGCTTAATACACTGTGTCTTTTGGTTGTATCAGCATTGTGAAGTTCAAGGAGGGAAGAATTTCTGCTTGTTAAAATGCTGCTCTTTTGATACAGGGACGACTTCCCTGTATGTTAAAAGATTTGCCACTCAAGAAATAAACTTTTAAAAAGAGGACAAGAGAAAGTCTAGCTCTGGTGATAAGTGATTTCAGGCTCTTACTAAGAAAAGCTGTCTGGAGTCATCAGCTCTGTGGGATGGAACTCTAGTTACCCATGTCTTGACTTTCCTTTTTCAACAGAATAAGTGAGAGTAAAGCCTTTTTGCTGATTAAACTATTCTGACCCACATTAGGAGAAAATCTGTTGAAATAAGGCAATTCTTCTTTCTCATGTTGATGCATTTGACGTATTCACCAAGGGAAAGCTACCAGTAAACATCACCACGTACTAATAGCACTTCTGAAGCCCCAGCTGAAAGCACCCCTGCTCTGGGAAGGCAGCCCTGCCTTCCGGATACATCCATCTGATGATGGGGCGGACTGGGTACCAAGCCTCACCAAGAATGTTCCAAGGATGCCAAGTCTGAGTGAGAGCTGAAAAGCACAGCAGTGCTGGAGTCATTGGCTATGCCAGCTCACGCACCAGCACACAGCTGGACCCGGACTTCTCTTATAGAGTGCATAGGTTACAGATGTGGCACTGAAGAAATAGTAGAGAGAATGTTTTCTTCTGGTTTACGATATGAATGCTAGGATTTCAGAAACTTGATGAAGTTGGGGGCAAGGGGAAGGGGCAGAGAAGGAAGATATGAGCAAAATGTAGTTCAAGCTGTTGTACTTTGGCACTGAGGCTTTATGGCCACAATATCAGTTTCTGTGATTGCCAAGACTTCTAAATGTGAACCGTACCTCCCTCAATGCTCTGGAAATTACTTAATGCTTTTTAATCTCCCTGTTGTGCATGGCTCTAGGCTGTGTTTGACACATCCTAGTCAGATCATTCCTTGAAGACTTCCATAGACTTCTCCCTAGGAAAGTCTGTAGCAATATTACAATAATTTTGATGCTTTTCACATTAGTTGCAGACAACAAGCTGGTGAGAGCCTTTAATGATTTGGTAGACGTTTGGGGTATTGTTAATTTCTTATGTCAATTTGAACTTCAGGGTGTTGTTCCATAGGAAAATGTTTTGAATATGAGGTGTAGGAACCAATTGATTTGTTCTCTTTAAGCTTTGAGTTTCTCTGGTGTTGAGTGCCTTAAAATGATGCCTTCAGTACTGCTCAGGGAGGAGATAGTTGAGTCTGATTGTGCTTTTTTATCCACAGGTGTGGAATAAAAGGGTGCTTTACAGTAGTTGAATAAGGGTCATATTCAGGAATAAACAGTTTATTCTTGGGCACTGCACATCATGCAGACTGAGTGAGGCAAAGACCCAGTGATGCTCTTGCAGCCTAGTATTTCTTTTCCTTCAGCCTGGGTAACTGAGCTTCCAGGATATACAATTCAGGTAGATCTGGCAATTGCATCAATTGAAAGAAATCAAATAGCAGGTAACATACAGAAGCTGTAAACCTCACTGACTTGTTCTGATGTGGGCTGGTTGCTTCCTGTTTCACCTGCAGCTGTCTGCATTAAAGTAATTTTTAGGTTTTCCCTCTCTCTGGTGTGAGTTAGCAATGTGGAAGATATGACATGCAAGTTGCATTGGGTTTCCCCCCACCAACTGTAAATTAGGTCAGGAAGTGTAAATGACAAAATTTCAGATCATTTGGGCAGATATTTCATCATCTGGGCCATTCTACCAAATCCAAAATTCGTGCCTTCGTCATTCTTGCTACAGCCCTCAAATGTCAGTTCCAGAAAGACCCTGCTGCAGGGCAGGTGGAGAGTTAATCACTTGTAACCAATTGATACATTGATTGCATGATCCAGAGACATGGTTGGATAGATGGAGGCTGTTCCCTACTGTCAGCTTTTAGTCTGCAGTTTGGGAAGGACTAGGGGTCTGATTTTTGAGATTCTGAGTTGCAAAGGCTAGTCACAGATCCCTGGATACATGTTATGTCTGATGATTTGACTGTTATGATTTGACTTTGTTATGAATGAGTTTTGGAGAGTATCTCAAAGCTCATTCTTCCAAGTATAAAGTAACCCAGACCAGGAGATGCAGGAGAAGACAAATAGAGCAGCCAGAGCACGTAATTTCTAGCCATCACCTTGCAGCTTTTAGTAATCTATGCACACACCTGGAGTTAGCCATCCTCTGAGCCATGCTGCTGAGTTAAAAGGATTGTTTCTCCCCCTTGACCTGTCAGCACCTGTAGCCACAGAATCATGTAACCCACAGCACAGTGGCAACTCTGAATACCACAGTACCTAAGATAGGTATGTCTGGGATTGAATGCCCATCCTTTGCTTAGTTTATTGGTTGATTTTTGTTTCTTTGTTTTCTTTAATCAAGCAAGGTTTTTCCTTTGGACCTAGTAGAACAGGTCCAGTTTCCAGAGGGAGCAAGATATCAAACAACTTAGTCATCCATGACCCTGAGCTGGGGCCTAACTGAAAGGCATGTGGAATGGGTTGTTAGCTGCAACTGTTGCATCTGCTTGCCAGGTTGAGGGGCCTTAAGCAAACCTTATCCCTGAAGGAGGTTTCCAGCTACCAGTGACCTATACCTCTTTAGTAGAATAGCCATGCACTTGCATTACCCTATTCCTCATCAAACAGCTGGACCTCTGTGGTGCCCGCCAAAGCTGGTCTGTCATTTGCCCCTAAAACTGGACAGGGGAGAGAAAAAAAGTTCAGAGGTGAGGTAAGGACAAGGAGAGATCACACACCTATTACCACCATGGGCAAAACAGACAACTTGGGAAAATTATTTGAGCTTATTACCAGTCAAAAACTGAGTGAGATAATGCATAAAATACATCCTAAAAGCACCATCTCTCTGTTCATCCTTTCTTTCTGGGCTAAACTTTATTCCTAATGCTTTAACTCCTCTCCCCAGCAGCACAGAGAGATGAAGAATGGTAGTTACAGTCAGTTCATCACACGTTTCTAGCGGTGCTTCCTCCTCCAGTAGAAGATTCCTTCCATTCCTCCAGTGTGGATCCTCCAGAGGATGAAAAGACGAGCAGACCTGCTCAGTGTGGGTTCTTTCCCCCAGGGTTCTGCTAACCTTTTCCAGGATGCTGCTCCAGCGTGGGCTTCCCCTAGGGTCACAACCTGCTTTGGGATCCACCGCTCTGGTGTGGGCTCCTCCATGGGCTGTAGGTGGATCGCTGCACCCCCCATGGACCTCCATGGGATACAGGGACACATCTGCTCTACTATGGTCTTCACCACGGGCTGCAGGGGAACCTCAGCTCCTGTGCCTAAAAGACCTCCTGTCCCTCCTCCACTGACCTGGGTGTCTGCAGAGTTGTTTCTTCTCAAAATTCTCACTCCTCTCTTCTCTGGCTGCAGTTTTCATCTGCACAATAAATCTTTTTCCTTTTTAAATACATTATCACAGAAGCATTACTACCCTCTCTGATGGGCTCAGTCTTGGCCAGTGGTGGGTCCACCCTGAAGCTGGCTGGCATTGGTTCTGCCAGACATGTGGAGAGCTCCTGGCTGCTTCACAGAAGCAACTCCTGTAGCGCCCCTTGCTACCAAAACCTTGCCATGAAAGCTAAATACAGCCTTGTGATGATCTGAAATTCCTGATGGTTATAGACAATTGCAAAGAGAAATCTTTGTCTTTCTCTTGCCCTTCACCTTCCTGCCATCCTTTTTCTGTGCCCAAGCTCTCCTTCAGTGCCTCCCACTCACTGCATTTCTCTAACCCTAACACTGCATCTCCATCTGCTCCCTCCGGCTGCAGCTGGCGTCCTCTCCAGCTGCCCTCCCTCCCTCTTTGCCTTCCTTGCCCAGAGGTGTGTAAGCACTTTGCCGTGCAGCAAACTGAGTACCCTCTGCTGAAGAGAGGACAGAGAGAGTACCTACTGGCAGAAGTGTTATCTTCCACAGCTTCACACGTCAATGTACCAAAGCAGAAACTCTCAGTTCAATGAACTAACAAAGTGACTGACACCCACAGAGAGGAGGGAGCCTCTGCCAAACAGGTGAATGTCATGAGCCTGCAGTTTCAGCACAGCCTTGTTCTCCTCTGCTGGGCAGGGCCAGGGTGAAGCCACAGAAAGAATGTAGGGTTTGTGGATTTGCCTCTTGGCTCCGGGTAACTCTTGGATCTTGCTTCTCTGTCGGTTTCACGTTTAACAGCCTTAAATAGGGGAGAAAATGAAGGAAAATCCCAGACAGAAAATTACACAAAATTGACACTAATGTAAATAACTTTGGGGTAAAACACCAACATGGGGAGACTTGTTCTCCAAAACGCTCTACAGAAAATCTGCAACTTGAAGGTAATTAAGAAAGTACAACAGAAGTGCCAGATTGCTGTTTTGCCACAGGCCAAGGCTCTCCAACATTTGCAGTTGAGATTAAGTAAGAGTTGCCTGGGAAGGAATGTATTTCAATACCTTTTTCTTATCACTGTATTCTTTTGAGGAGTGATGGAAATTTAGATCCAGGTGCTGGCCAGCTGGGTTGATCTTAGGAGATTAACAGCTCTCCTTCCTCACGTATAGTGTCTCTCTTTCACAGTTTGGCTACTTTTAGTGGGTGTTGGACAAAATGTTTTCTTACTGACTATTTTGAAGTCTGTTTCCAGGTCACCTGAGAGCATGCAGAAATGACAAACCTGAGCCAAAACTCAGCTGTGCAAATGGCTGGCCATCTCGTTAAATAATTGAACATCTTGAACCCTCAATATCCCCTTTTGATCACATCTTGTCTCTCTGAAGGTGCTAGAGTCCCACAGATTGCAGATTCTAGAGATTTTAGGGGACTTTTGCCCATGGGACACCGTTTGGGCACAACCATGTGGGCTTTCCTGTGCCTATGCAGCTAGGGCTCTGACAGCATGACTCACAACAAGTTTTTCCCAGTGCTTTACCAGTTAATCCTTTCAGTTTCTTTAAATGAGACACAGGGCAAATGTGACTCATCGTCATTTCTGCAAATGACAGATTTTCGAAGTGAGGCCCAGGGGAGTGTCCCCTGTGCCGTGCAGCAGGGATTGATGGGCAGTCAGGTCCTGACCTCACACCCTTTCCCTTCTACTTTCAAAATTAGCATTGCTGCTTTCCTTTTGACAGCCAAACCCAGGAAAGACTTTCTAATATCCTTTGTTGCTTTTATGTGATAAGAATGTCCTAGGCTAGAAAGAAAGAGAAATTGCTTGAAAGAAAGAATTTGCTGTATGTCAAACTCTGTGCTAGTGTTGCTTTACTAAAACCACACAATTTAATTCCTCTCTACACACACCAGGTTTGCAAGAAGCTCTGGGAAGGCAAATCCCTCCTTCTTGGACACATCCGTGGTTGTTATAGCTGGTCACTGTGGTGCCAGCAGCTGGGCTAGTGCAACATATTTAGTGCTTTGCACTGTACCTTACTGCTCCATGTCACTGCAGCAGCTGCACTGACTCCCCAGAGCAGGCATCCTTCAGCAAAGTGTGTCTGTCTGGCTTGGGACTGGTACAACAGCTGGAGCCTGGCATTTCAGTGTGCTGCTCTTTCCTGGTACCTGCCAAATTGAAACAAGGAAGACCTCCTGCAAAGCTGCTGCTTGACTCCAACATCCTCACAATCTACATTAGGACTGGCATTAGTCCTGCCTGAACTTCTCCAGGTACATCAGGACCATCTTTGTTATCTGGGCACATAGGGAGCACTTTGGGGGTCTTTGCCCCATTGCCATGTAACAGAAAGTATTTGGCAGCACTTTTGAATTTTTTGGGCTGTGAGCTGAGGAGAAGGGGGAGGAAAGGAAAGAAAGAAAGAAAAGAGAATAGGGAACTTTGTTTCATTCTTGCTCCTTGAGCACTAAGTCAGGGCTCTTCCAATGGGAGTATGTAGTACCAAGCCAAATTGAGCACCCCCCTGAGAGAGTCTCAGTAATGAAGGAACTACAGCTGCCTAAATTGGATGATTTTGCCAAGATGAGGAGACCTCGGTGGTCTTCCAAGCTGTTTCATGCCCACCATTCCTCACAGTCCCCAACTAATAAGTCTATGTGGCTTGCATCTCCTCATAGAAACTCAGCCCAGTGGAGTAAGACTACATACATAATTAAATGTAGCCCTTCCAAGTGACAGCTGTGCTTGAAAGGCACCTGCAGATGAGGGAAAAAAGTGCAATTCCAAGCCTCCACACATCTGGACTTGGAGACCAATGTTACAGCAAAGTCAGTGGAAAGCAGGCCTGGTGTCTGCCCCATCTCTTCACATCCTGACGCTTCCTGGTGGGCTTGGGCATGGCGGGCACATGCCCCAGTAAGGACACACTTGTAAAGAGTGTGTGTGGATTTGACAGCCTGGATATTTCTCTGACCTCAATGTTTGCCAGTGTCAGAGAAGGAGGGCACGCAGGAGGGCAGTGCATGCAAATCCTATGTCTTTGTGACTTGGTCCCTCCATGGCGCTGGTGGATTAAACACAATGTTCAAGGCACTGAAGTGAGAATCTGGGCAACCGGGAGTGATGTAGCATCTCAGACCACAGAGCAAATATTTGCCTGTAACTCACTCTGGCAGATAAATGAAAGGCAGCCAGCAAAAGGTGAAGAAGGTTGGTGGAAATGAGGTGCTGCGTATTTGATTAGCTATGCAGATGACATAAATGCAAAACCAGGGCCATTCAGACCCCTCAAGCAGCCCTAAAAGGTGAGAACCAGGAGTGGACCAGTTGCAGCCCGTCTACACTTTCCTAAATGCCATCTGAGCACAAGTATGAGCGTCATATCAGAGATGACTTACCTGCCTCTGCTCTGCTGGCTTGTACCTCTGAGAAGCAGCTTTCCAGACAGGGAGAAGGAGGCAAAAACCCTTCCTGTGCTGTCTCTGTTCCTCCACATTTGCAGAAAGAGGTTCCCATCACTAAGCTCTGGCTCGGGAGGTTGGGATAGGAGAGGAACACAGCTGACACTGACTCCTAACCTCCTCTTGAGGCTCCAAAACTTACTGTTTGTGTAGTCAAACTACATTTATCTCCTGCTATATCTGTGCCATTAGGTGTTCCATGATCCCCTCTGTTGGGAACCTTTCTGTTATCTGGTAATGTGCAAGAGGAGATCATGCATTGCTAACCTGCTTGCCCTTCTCTTCCTGCCAAAAAACCACTAGACTAGGCAGAACTAGAGCCCCTTATGTTCAAGGATTCAGATTTAAAAAGACAGAAAACAGTATTTTGTAGTGCTTTATTCTAAGCAATAGAAAAACTCAGATCTGTCTGGATGAGATAGAAGTTTGGATTGATGCTCAGGGCTGACATTCTTATTATTATTGTACCTAGTTTTGCTGTTTACAAAACCTGTATGTATCCTGCTTCCTCAGATAGATTTGGTAAAATGGGGAAAGCTTCATCCTGGTGGTAACAGCTGTCTTGGCCCCAGAAGTGAGTGTTTTGGTGTGAATGTGTCTCCTCCAGCACCAGGAACCACTGAAGCAAGAACCCCTGGCTCCACATCAGGCAGAGTGCAAGGCCATCCTCTTGTACCCGACTGTCCCTCTCCTAAAAGACTTTAGGTGGTTTCTCTTCAGTTTTCTCACAGTCATCCTTCCACTGTGAAAATCTGTGTTGAGCTAGATACCTCTTTCATGTTCAGGAGTCAGAAAGTTTCCTTGTACTGCTGTACCCTCAGAGGGAAGCCTCCTGTTCCCTTTGGAGATGCAGAGGTCCTGGATGTTACACTCCAACTTGAAAAGAGGAACGCTCAATCCCTCTGTCTTTGAGGCATGGTTTGCTGGATCCATCCCTGAACTGGATAATGTTTCCTCCCTGCAGCAACTACTGGGTGTAGAAGGAGACCATGGTGTGGGAGCCCACATAAGGTCCAACCACCATGACCTGTCCTGCTTCCTGCATTGTTGTCTTTCTCCCCACCTCTGGACTTTACGTGGGCCATGGCAGCACAGGCTGTATTCCCAGGAAAAGGCTGCCTTCGAAGACGTCTGTCTACCTCACACCTACCCCAGACAAACCTGGAAGGAAAGGCTCACGGTAACTGTGGGGAAGAAGGTTGTTTTTTCAACCAGTCAGTGCTTCCTACAGGGTTGCTTTGCACTCCCTTTTTGTCCCAAATCTATTGCAAGTAGGAAACACGATACCAGGTTCTGCAAAACTGCTCATCCCAAGTTGGTGAGTCTCTGGGGACATTTGATGCAGCTCCCTGGCTGACAGCACCGGGCACTTGGAAAAGAATAAGGCAGGATAAAAGAGCTTCCTCCATCTACTGCTCGTGAGCTTTTGGGAACTTTTGAAGGCAAAGGTTGTTCTCATAGAACAGGTGCCATAGCTCTGTTTAGAAGCTTTTGGAAACTGCACAAACTCTTAACATCACCAGCTCCATCAGCAGAGGGTAACTATGCATCTTGTGGAGCAGCTCATCCTTCTGCTGAGTTTAGGAACTCTTCTCTGCTAACTTCATGGGAGGTTATCTGCACCTGGTGGAGTGAGAAAATAGTGGCTTTCCTGTCACATTCCCCATCTAAGTCCTGGTTTTTTTAGACCTCTACCATACCTTCTCTGTTTCACAGGTTAAGAGTCCTAGTACCTTTGCTGTGTCCTGGCAGAGAACTATTCTATACTTCCAGCTTCTCAGAATCTATCCTGTTCTGTCACTGCACCCATCTCAAGATGGGGAGATTGGAACTAAGTAGAGGGCCCACAGAGTGAGAATTTTCTGGTGAGATGCACCAGAGAATTAAAAAATTACCTTTATTGACCCATGCTTGCTACTTCATGCTCATCAAAGCTGAGTTTAATCTGCTAATTTACTGGCAAATTACTTTGACATTGTGGGCTCCTTCTGCTATCGTTAAGTAGGGAGACACAGCTTGTGAGACTCTTGGCTGCTAGATAAACCTTGAAAATATGAGTAAGGGAGCAGGATCACTGAGTTTCCAATGAATCTGAAATAAGTGCATAAGGGTATAACTTCACCTCTCCTTGATGCAGTTACTATTGCTACTTGTCAGAAATACAGAGATGAAGGATTGATATACCCCATCCTCTCCTATTTGAGTTGTTTTTCTTTTGGGTCAGCCTTTGGATCTGGTTATGCCTTTGGAAAGTCTAAAGCTGTTCCAAATGTTGGGTTGCACTTCAGCACCAGTGTTGTTGCTGGGGAGCGTTGACTTTCCCCACGGCAGATGGAGCACTCATGTGACATTCTGTACACTATGTATCATCTATTTACATCTTTTTTTACATTAGCAACAGATGGCTTGGCATAATTATATTTTTTAAATTACAGGAAAATATGTATCTAAAACTTCACACATTTTCTGGAGCCTATGGTTTTTACTTCTGCAGCACAATACTTAGGTCTTTAAGTGAAAGGACCTCCCTTACTCTTCCATTGCCTTCTGTGAAGAGGTGTCACACTAAACATGCAGGTAGATACAATAACAGTAAGCAAGCAGAAACTCTCCCAATCACGTGACAGAGAAAGGAAAAGGCAGCTCTGAAGGAAGCAAAACAAAAGGGACAAGAAGCAGACTTACGGGCAGTAGTAGGAGGGAAGGGGAAGAAGAGAGCATTAGTGCTGACAAACACTACCTTCAAAAGCCGATTGAACTCCAGTCCTACAAAAGCATGACCTTGCTTTGGAAATATAACTTAGCAAAACATGAGTTCAACAGTTGGTTTCTTCTTGTTCCTCTTTTCTCACATAAGGTTGTATGCACAGTGTCTCTGCTATCAAATTTTTCTCAGGTAATATGAGACTTGTGGAGAAGGGTTGATGTAAACCAGGACATTTCCATGCTCATGTGACTCCCAAGGCTGGGGCTGTAGGCAAGGTGCCAGCTTGGTTTGATTTAGCAGTGTTAATGATGTTGGAAGGAAAGGAAAGGAAAGGAAAGGAAAGGAAAGGAAAGGAAAGGAAAGGAAAAAAAAAGAAAAGGCACTTATTAATACCATGAGAAGAAACACAGGATTGACCAAGAGCAGCCAAGGTACTGTTCTCTTTATCAGAATACATTTGCTGAGAAAGCAAAAGGCCTTTGAATGATGAGGGATGAAATACATCCCCAAAATTGCCAAGTGCAAGAAGCATCCTTGTGCACAATGTCAAAGCTTTGTGCACTGGCAGTGTGCAAGGCTGCTGCCATCTGTTGGGAAGTGGCTAGGGATTGGTGGGAGAGGGCTGTCAGAGAAGGGTATGAGAACGCTGCTAGGACACAGGAGGTTTAATCTGCATTCCTCACTGCAAAGGGCTGTATCATAAGAAAGGAGCCCTCCATGAGGTAGAGCGTCTGTCCACACTCTCATCAGTGCCACAGTACTGTCCACAGGCATCTGATCTTCCTTGTGCCAACAGAAACAACTAGAGTACAGTTTTGGTGGGAAATATTTTTGATTGCAACAGTTCCTGTGACAATGGCCCACAGGCAACATCAAGATCTACAGACAGAGCTCTGGGCAAAGGCTATGGGACCCCCTCAGTGGCCAGTGGGCCATGGGCTCTGTGTGAGTAGGTCTTTTCCAGTTCAGGCATGTGCATCCATTGTCTGAGATGTCATTTGTTTGCTAGATTATTTTGACCTACGGACTGCAGTACCTATTTTTTGACCTATTTTACTGCAGTAAATCAGATGATGGTGCCTACTGGTTATTGCCTGGTGTTTCTTAGCAAGCAAACATGGCATGGTGGGTGGATGCAAAGCTAGTTTACATTTTTACGGTAGTTTCACTCCTCTGTAAATCCTACTCAGTAATGACTAATCCCCAAGTTGATTCCCCTTTCTCATTTGGATTATTTTATTTTTGCTAGATTTTGGTACTTAATAAAGTTTAACCCTTTAGGGTCTACCTATTGTATTGTTTTCCACATGTTGTAAGATGTGGCTGGCTCTGAGGCAGTACTTAAGGAAGATTAAAGGAAAATTAAAGCATAAATACTTAAGGAAAATGCACAGAAAGACAAGATTGCAAAAGAAACTATGATGAATACCTATATGGAGTCAGGTGAGACACCAAGATCTAGGTGTACTACCCTGACGAGCCCACCCATTCTGTGTCTGTTCGTGGATCTTATCATAATAGCATAATGTTTACCTGCCCTTATCTATCAAAAACAACACTATTCAGGAGTCACTCTCCTGGCTGAAGAAAGGAGAATGGAAGCAATGCTATGCTTCTTCGAAAAGGGTTGTGCGACAAATTAATTCCTGTTGGGCTCTGGTCACTTTGTCTGCAGCAGCTCAAAGAAGTAATAGACACTGAGAAGCCAAGAGGGTCTCAAAACAGTTGGAGATCCCTGCAGCCACATGAAGGGGCACAGTGTTAGAAGATTCACACTCCTATAACCCCATCAACTCACAGAGGTGCAAGGCCAGCTGCCACCTTTACTTGAACACCAAGGATCAGCTTTCCTCTTGAAGTACAGTGAAGCTGTTCTGAGGTGCTGAGGGAGCAGTGGGACATGTCTTGCTTTGCTGCAGCTCCCCTTCATCAGCACAGTGACACTGAGGCCTAATGCCCAGGCTGTAGCTACACCTTGGCCTTGCTTTTTTTCTGCCTCATGTTCCTCATGGGATCAGCATGGGCCCCTGTTAGGATCTGATCTCACTGCCATTTACAAGGCCTCATACCATACCATTCCTGGCAAAGAAACCCCAGCAATCTCTGGATTATGAAGATATGTTTTGTGTATTCCATATGCCCCTTTGCCCCAGATCTACCACAGCATCTGAAGTATCCCTGTGAGTCACTGAGGCACACAGTGGGGGCAGCAGCAGAGCAGGAGGTAGGACAGGAAAAGGTCTGCTGGGGCTAAGGTAGTGTGGCTAATTCTGCTGCTGATCTAACATCTAAAATTACTATCAATTGCTTGTTTCTTCTCAGCAAGGTCAATCAAGAATGAAATTCTGAATCTAGGAAAGGGTTTGCCTAGCAGACCAGAATGAGAGGTTCATGGGATTTCCAGAGAAGCAGCTTTGCTGGCATCATGTTGCCAGTACTTGTGTTTTTGATCATGTGTCTTATATGGTCGGTTTCTTTTATAGGGTTCTTGCAGTTGCAAAATGATTACTGAGTTTTCTCTTCTTCTTTTCATACTGAGACAATCCTTGCTTGTGGGAGCTGTTTGTGAAACCGTGAGAACAAGAACTCCAGGGGCTCAAAATACTCATATGTAAATAAAGGTTAGCACCACAGAGATTATTTTCAAAGCAATGCCTTGTTTTTCATCATGAGAAAACTTGTACCTCACAACCTCAGTGACAGAGAAAACCAGTCTCTCCAGATGTGACTGAAACTGCATTCAACAACTCCTTAGTACATGGGCTTTTCTTCAGCCTCCCAGCTGCAAACACAGCCATGCCTAACTGGAAGGTCTGTATGACGCTATCCTTCTGGTCTTCATTCTCCACTTGCAGTTACCAAACCAGGAGGCACTACTAAGAGAAATTACAGGAGTAAGGCAAAAGGTTGCTGGACTTCAGGTCTTTCATCCTTCTTGGGAAAAGGCACCACGTGCCCCGGCTCCATGTGTGGAGACGAGGCGGAACCACAGAGCTGTACTGAACTGTCTTCTTCAGGTTACTACATGAAGAATTTAGCACTTTAACTGCAGATGTTTCTACCTTCCTTCCTGATGCATGCCCTACGAGATGCAAGAGAGTTAAGAGGCTGGCTGGAAGGAATATTCAGAGGTAAGGTGTGAACTGTTGTGGTATATGAGCAAGTGATTCATCCAAATTTGCTTTGTGATCTTCACTGCCTTCCTTATGCAGAACAGTAAGAAAGTAAGAGGGGAGTGAAAAAAACCCACAAAAACCTGCAAGGAAAAGAGAAGTGAAACTAGAGCCGCTTCAGGTAAGGTTGATTGGATGCTGAACATTCTAGATGGGATGAAGACATAAACTGTCATAAACCAGTAAACTGGTTTTGGAACAACTTGCATTAAATAGAATACCATGACCCTCCTGAGAGCCTAGGCACAATGACAACCACATCATACAACACTAATCCCTGGCACCTAGATGGTGAAAAAGGCAAGAAGGACAAAAGTGTGACCTTCTGCTCTGGAGAGTAAGGACATATCCCATGATATGATGGGAAGCCTCTCCCTGAAAAAGGTGATTTACTCAGGAGCACTTGACCGCCCTCTATAAATGCAGCACATATTATTTTCAGATTTTGCTGTATCTCTATCTTGATAAAAGAAGGAATAAGTTTTGAGAATGAAGGCAATAAGGGGGAGGGGGAGAAAACAAATCTTGACTGTGAAGCACAGCATATGCTAGCGTAAGGCTGAACAGCTTTCCATGACACTTATTCTAGCCAAGCTATTACTAACGCCTGATACACCCATGTTTCCCCATCAGTTACCTGCCAGCAATGAGCAGTGGACTCGATATTAGCAATTATGTTCCTTTCCCCTCTCCTTCCCTCCCACCAATTAAGCATCTGTTAATCATGAGAAAACAGTCCTTTACTTGGAAAATATCAGAAAAATAATGAGTTTACTAATAAAATGGAATATTATTGTAAATAATCATTAAGGTGTATATATACCCATAAGGGTATAGGTTGGACTAGATGATCTTTGAGGTCTCTTCCAACCTAGTTATTCTGTGTGATTCTGTGTGAAATAAGGTGGACCCGTATGGTTATACATATATTGTTATA
This sequence comes from Serilophus lunatus, assembly GCA_013399895.1. Classification (NCBI taxonomy): domain Eukaryota; kingdom Metazoa; phylum Chordata; class Aves; order Passeriformes; family Eurylaimidae; genus Serilophus; species Serilophus lunatus. The sequence continues at coordinate 128,353 of VXBA01005707.1, read as the reverse complement.
TATATATATATATATATATATATGATTTTAAATGCTGCTATTTAGAAATAACCTGCAGAAACGTAAGCTGCTCAGTTCTGTCAGCTGGTGCATACAGGTAATGTGTGTCAAAAACACTAGAAGCAAGGTCAGATGCCAGGCTTGGTCAGATTAGGCTTCTTAGGCCTCACGTCTATTAAGGCCCAGAACAGCTGACTTAAAAGCAGCAACTTTTTCATTGTTCTGCCCCCTCCTCTGGTAGGACTAGCTGTGCAGAAAACAGTCCTCACTTGCTTTCACAAGCCTCCCAGGAAAGATCCCACCAGACAAAATCCTCTCTCATTCACTCTGGAAGCTTCTCCTAATCTGAGACTCATTTGCTGCTATTCAAGCTCACACACAGAATACACACACACAGAATTAATAAGGTTGGAAGAGACCATGGAGATCATCAAGTCCAACCTTTACCTAGGTTAACAACCTACCCAACATCAGTCTAACATCTGTACCATCTAAACCATCCAAACCATCTAAACCATACCACTACGTTCATCATCCAACCTATCCTTAAACACATCCAAGGACGGTGATTCCACCACCTCCCTGGGAAGCCCATTCCAGTGGGAGATCACTCTCACTGTGAAAAAGTTCCTCCTGATATCCAATCTAAACCTCCCCTGATGCAGCCTAAGACGGTGTCCTCTTGTCCTGTCACTGGGAGCCGGAGAGAAGAGACCGCCCCCCGCCTGACTACAGCCTCCTTTCAGGTAGTTATAGACAGCAATAAGGTCACCCCTGAGCCTCCTCTTCTCCAGGCTGAACAATCCCAGCTCCCTCAGCCGTTCCTCATAGGGCTTGTGCTCCAGCCCTTTCACCATCCTCGTTGCCCTTCTCTGGACATGCTCCAGCAACTCCATATCCTTCTTAAACTGAGGGGCCCAGAACTGGACACAGCACTCGAGCTGTGGCCTAACCAGTGCCAAGTACAAGGGAAGGATAACTTCCCTGGTCCTACTGGCAACACTATTCTTGATACAGGCCAGGATGCCATTGGCCTTCTTGGCCACCTGGGCACACTGCTGACTCATATTCAACTTCCTATCAACCAGCACCCTCAAGTCCCTCTTGGCCTGGGCATCCTCCAGCCACACCGACCCCAGCCTATAACTCTGCATGGGGTTATTGCGGCCAAAGTGGAAAACCCGGCACTTGGATTTATTAAACCTCATACTATTGGTCTCAGCCCATCTATCCAGCCTGTCAAGGTCTCTCTGCAGAGCCCTCCTTCCCTCTGACAGATCGACACTCATTCCAAGCTTGGTGTCATCCGCAAACTTACTAATAACGGATTCCATCCCCTCGTCCTGATCATCAATAAAGATATTGAATGAAACCCATCCCAACACTGAACCCTGAGGGACCCCACTGGTGACCGGCCTCCAACTGGACATGACTCCATTCACCACCACCCTCTGAGCTCGGCCATCCAGCCAGTTCTTAACCCAGGACAGAGTAAACCTGTCTAAGCCACAGTCCATCAGCTTCACCAGGAGTTTATTATGGGAGACAGTATGAAAGGCTTTTTTTTTTTTCAGCCATGTTCTTTTCTTCAGTCATACTTAGTGCAGGAAATAGCATCCTCTTTTAACATACTTAAAGGCTCATATTTTCGTCAGTCAAAATACCAGTTTCTCCAACCTTACTTCTGTAAATTTACTTCTGACAATTTTCTAGTATTGTCATCATTCTTGTGCTTTCTACCTAGCATTAGCATAGAGACAAGATATTGTGATATCCTCTTACAGAACCGTACTGTAGCCATGAGAGTAGATCACACAGTTAGAAATTTAGTTTAAGAGGACACTTTTTGTTCTGCCACACCCTTTATTTCATTCACTCAAGCCAGCAACCCTAACACTTGCCATGAAGATTGCAATAGAAACACCCATGACAAAATCTGAGTTTACTTGGGCATGAACAAAATGTGCATAGGATAGACTTGTGGTTGCTGAAGTGACCAAACATAAGGCAATGTGATGCAGAGCAGGGGCTTATCAAGAGGCTGAATCAAATCTGTAGAATAGGAAATTCAACTCTAACCTCCTGCATATTTTTCCTCATTTTGCAGTATTATTATTTATTTTATTTTTGGATTGGCTTCTCATGCCCTGAATGAACAAAATGCCTGATTTACAGAAAAGCACCTCTACTTACAGAGTCTGAAGACATGCTGTCCACATGGGAGCAAGACCTGCAGATCTGTCGCTGCCCTGAGCATTTGTAGGTCCCTGAGCTGAGGGAAGCACAAATTGAGTGAAAGTCAGTGGCCTCTTCCACAGATCAAAACCACAATGCCCACAAAAGGGACGAAGGCAACCTAAAAGGATGCACCATCTCAAAGAAATGTGAATATTAAAACTTTCTGCTCTGTCTCTTTGGAACAAATGCCTGTGTGGCTTCCAGTACTGGTGATTAACAAGCAGTTTCCTGTTTGGCTGGAAGTTGGAAGCAGAAAATCCATCTACAACAGCAACTGTACAACAAACTTCCTAAAAAACCCATCTACTTTGGCAGCCTTGGCTGAGGAATTCTAGAGTGTCTAGCTGAGCTTCCCACGGCACATGCAGGGGCATCAGGTATAAGGACAAATGTGTCTCTGATTTAATAGCATCTTACCAAATATGCAACGACGTTTTTCCATAAACACTGGAACTGCATACCAAAGTAGGCTACAAAGTTCAAAAAATCTTGGCCCAACTTGGCACAGGACTTTCCAGCTATGACTTGTTAAACATTTCTTAGCAGAATGGATCATGTTTTCCTAATGCCCAGGGTTCTTTCATGACATGAATCAAGGAAAGTCCCAAACTGCAGCACAGGCCAGTCACATCCAGTCCTTCCCATCCCAGCCTTCATTCTCCCTGTAAACCTACAGAGACTATTTGCCGTTTCCTTACATTCTCCACCATCTGGCATTATGGGTTTTCTTGCTTGAGGATTGTTATGTCAAGGTGGTAACTGCTTATCTGTACTGGTTTACAATCCTGAAAGCTTAGTCCACATGGATCTGAAAGTACTGGTTGGATTGCTCAGGGAAGGACATTCCTTGTGCAACATACTTTCAGGACTAAGATCTTGGAAATTTTGTAATCCTTACAATGGTAATCATAAAGATGAAAACCACTGAATTATCTCTGAACATCCTGTCCACAGACATCAAGACAAGAGAAAAGTTACTGCCTGTAGAAGCCTAGGATACAAGAGGATTAATGTTTATGTCTCAAAAAAATGATAGGCTGTAGGGCCAACCATGGATTGTTGGTAATTACAGCAAAGGATTGCTAGTGATAACACACTGTGAGAAACAACAGAATGTGACTGAAGAAGGAGCCATATGGAGGTAGGACGTTTCTGCAACAAATGTCCTGGTTCTGGCTCCTTGAGGTAAACATAACACAGCATAGCACGAGTGCAGTAATGAGGGTGAGAAGTGGGCATAGACTGTGGTGGGGGATCAAGACCACCAAAGACCCGCAAAGCACCATCCCATTTCCAGAAAGGCCTAGAGGAATGGACTGTGCAGGGTAAGTAATTTGTACAGAAAAGGAGTAACTTCTCTCCAGGGCACCGCAGCTGGACTGATGTTTGAGCCAGGACTGGTGATCTCTCTTTCTCTCTCCACTTCTTTAATTCACTTCTCTCTCTTCCCTTTCACAATTCCCCTCTGTTCAAAACCCACTGCCATGTGCTTACACAGTATGTCCAGAACTAACTTTCACCAATTTCCATGCCAAGTGTGTAATTAATAAAACTTAGTGTCATCACACAGCACTTACAGGATGGCCAGGGTATCAGACCCAGCCAGCATGGGTTTACTAGGGGTAGGTCGTGTTTGACCAACCTGATCTCCTTTTATGACCAGGTGACCCACCTGGTGGATGTGGGTAAGGCTGTGGATGTTGTCTATTTGGATTTCAGCAAGGCCTTTGATACTGTCTCCCACAACATACTCCTGGAAAAGCTGGGAGCTTGTGGCTTGGACAGGAGCACTCTTTGCTGGGTGAGGAACTGGCTGGATGGTCAGGCCCAGAGAGTGATGGTGAATGGTGCTGCATCCAGCTGGCAGCCAGTCACCAGTGGTGTCCCTCAGGGGTCTGTGCTGGGACCAGTGTTATTCAATATTTTTATTGATGACATGGATGTGGGTATTGAGTCTTTCATCAGTAAATTTGTGGATGACA
>VXBA01005707.1:98101-124043 GCA_013399895.1 Serilophus lunatus | reverse complement strand
GGTGTGGCCAGCAGGAGCAGGGAGGTTATTCTGCCTCTGTACTCAGCACTGGTGAGGCCGCACCTGGAGCACAAGCCCTATGAGGAACGATTGAGGGAGTTGGAACTGTTTAGCCTGGAGAAAAGGAGGCTCAGAGGTGACCTTATCGCTCCCTACAACTTCCTGAAAGGAAGTTGTAGTCAAGTGGCGGTTGGTCTCTTTCACCGGGCAGCAACTGACAGAACTAGAGGACACAGTCTCAAGCTGCGTCAAGGGAGGTATAGGTTAGATATTAGGGAGAAGTTTTTCACAGAAAGAGTAATAAAGTTGTGGAATGGACTGCCCAGGGAAGTGGTGGAGTCACCATCCCTGGATGTGTTTAAAAGAAGGCTGGATGTGGCACTTGGTGACATAGTCTAGTCTAGTTGAGGTTCTAGGGCAAGGGTTGGACTAGATGATCTTGGAGGTCTCTTCCAACCTTGTGATTCTGTGATCAGTAAGCTTTTGCAGATCCTCTTTTTGTCATTCCTTTCGATCAGGAGCATCTATGAATGTTGTGTGCTCCCTCATGCTTAAGGGTGGGATGTTGCACTGACAATGTTAGCCCAGGGAAGCCAAAAAGTGGGAAATACAACAACGTTCCATCCAGAAAATCAGTAAAATAATACAAGAGAATCTCTTACATTAACAGCAGTTTATTATCATTAAAAGTAACAACAAGTAGTTTTAAATCCTTTTGTCTTAAAAATCTAGTGTAACGTACTGTTACGATTCTATGAAACTTACGGCAAAATTGTATCCCCAAACCACACTGTTCTGCCTGATCCTCACAGACATCACTGGTGTGGCACACAAACAGCACAAAAATGGATTGCTCTATACAGCGATGACCATTAGGCCTCAAGATGCTACAGTTATTGTGTAAGAGCTATTAAGTATAACTTCTGTTTTCCTCGTTGATATTGCTTGAACAATCATATATTTCACACAATTTTTGGCGACATTCTGATCTCTTAAGGACTATACTTTATCCCCATACCTCTTCCTGCTATAGTTTTCCTTTTTTTTTTCTTTCCTTGCCTTAGTGACATGTCTGCCCTATCCCAGGAAACAAAACCACAGCAACATTTGCAGTCACTCTGAACACAGCATCACATATTTCCTTCACATTCTGAAGCCAGGGCTCAGCTCTAGCCCTTACCTTTAACATTGCTGCCAAAACAACTTGGCAGCATGCAGTTCAGGAATACTACATGCTCATGTTTTAATTTCCATCTTCTTGAGAGCGCTAGAGCTTAGGTTAAGCTCAGGCTAAGTACCCAAGATAGCTAACTTACAGCTATTTCAACTTTGTGTAAAGGAGCAGCAGATAGGTGCTGCAGGACAGATGCATCCTCACATTACATAGAAAAGCATGAGCAAGTCATAATACTGTTTGTCATTGGCTTGCAGGACTAACAAAAGTACCAAAAGCACATATATTGGTGAGAAGGAATTAGGGTCCTAATTCTGTCAAGCATTTAATGTGTTGAATTTAAGTTTACAATGTTACCCAATATTCAAAAGTAAGCAGAATCCTGAGTGAGACCTGTCCGGCTATGAGGAACATATTGAAGAAACAGAACACAGGCAAAGTTCACATTGGCTCTTAGATGTGGTTTCTGTATAATGTCAGGTACACAAGAAGCTCTGCTCTTCAGGAACAGACTCCTTTAGATGGGATGGATATTTCTGCAGGAACTTCACAGTAGCACATGGGACTGGGAAGCTCAAAGAACACAAATCGGTAAGCAGCTTCATGTACATCTATATCCACTCTGGATTTAGAGAATCATGGGAAAATTATAAACACAATCCTAGGATAAAAATATGGAGGAAGTATTAGAACAAATTCTATGAAGAGACTCCAGTTATTCTACAACAGCAGTTCACACTCTTCTCTAAGCAGACCTACAAGTTAAACACCAGGAGAAAAGAGGGTGTTAAATTTACTCAAAAATAAGTTTCTGGAGTTTGTGCTTAGCTGGATTTCTTGGGGAATAAATCAAAACTCAAAACAATATTACCAGCAAAACTGTGAAATCCTACCTTATCTAACATCCTAAACCACTATCTTGCTTTGTAAATGTACCTAATAGCTTATGAAATACCCCATGCTTACTCAGTATTACTTTAATGACCTTTAATCGAGGTAGCCACTAAACCATCACTATACACTAGCAGTGCTAACACAATGGGAAAAATTCAACCAAGATGCTCAAGAAAAGTCAGTTTACAAAAACCAATTGCATTTGCTTCCAGAAATGTCATTTTTCTGTCTAGGTCTCCTTCTCCAACACTTGATTCACTTGCTGTTTCTCTTATTGCCCATCTCTAACAAGCAACAAGGAAAAGTTTAGCTTTCTAGTTCATCTGTAAAATGTCAATGAATTTTCAAAGGTAAATTTTCAAGCAAAGAATCAGAGAATTTAGTTTTAAATAGACATAATTTTAAAGATTAGCACTGAAGAGTCATGTCCACCCTCAACCACTGACACCTCAGGTTCAAGCTCTATCATCTTCCTGCACATGCCTAAGTGCTAAAAGCTGTGGAAAGACACCTGCATGAGGAAAACACAGAATGTGTAAAAAGGTCCCTTTCATTGTAAGTCTCATTCCATATATGTAAACATGCAAAGCATCATCTGTCAATTCATTGTCTTTCAAGTACTCAGGGAGTTGAAACTGCAATATCATTCCTCTAGCTAAAAAAGTATGTTGATCTGTCATATCCTGGACATTTCTAGTGGCATCCATTGCTTAAAATGAAAGTATTCTATAGTTACTTGTACAGCTAGGACAGCCTATGCTTAAATTCAACATGAAAAAAAAATCAGCTTTAAGGATGCTAAATACCCTGGTATTTTTGAAAGCATTTCCAGGTTTTTGTGGTCCCTTATGACAGATATTTTTCAAGGTAATTCAGAACCCCTTCTATCCATATCCAAATCAACCAACTAAACAAACAAGAGAATTCCAACCGAAAATCAAACACCTCAATATCTAAATTGTTTAGTACTTGTACTGCATAATGTATATTCAGGTAAACATTATATTGTACATGTGCATCTACATGTTGTAAAACCCTCCAGTTCTGACTTCTTTATTTCAACCACTATCTGAAATTTAAGGGTCCTCTCCAATTGGATAAATGTTTTAAAGCAACTAAAGGAATGCAAACCCTCATTTGAGATACATTGCATTGACCCAAAAGAGCACAATGCCCCTGCTTCCAATGTACATACCTACCGAACAAACAAGTCTGAAGAGAAAAACCATGCTCCCACTTCAAAAATACAGCACTAACCAGTCTGGTGTGCATAATACTGGTTTCCCAATGTAGATCTGATACCATGTGTACATTCCCAAATATAAAATTAAAATGGTACGAATTGCATGCAACTGTAAATAGTGCTGTTCAAGCAATACTGAGGTGTTACCCTTGTTTTTGTGAAGCATGTAGGCAACAGCTAACTGCAGGGTGAGAATTGTAATAGGGTCCTTCAGTTTCTTTTTCCACAGAGACCCATAAAGCTACTTTTATTTCAAAAAAACTCTAGCCCACAAAAGGAAGATATCAAACAATTTAGTCAGGATAACTGCACTGTGAAGAACTTCTGCATTTTCTTACACATCTAATTAGTCAAGTAGACTTATTGTTTGAAGTCCTTTACCGGAGTTACATTTTCACAAACCACAACACACTAAAAAAGGTGTTTCCTGCTTTGATTAAATACAGTTGTTCATCAGGTGGAAATAGATGAAGGTAGTTTATTATAACATTATAAAACTAATCTCATTCTTATGAAGTATACGTAATGCACAAATTAAAGATTCCAGTTAAGCATCACTGCATACCAACCCTCCATGTTTGTATAAGCTAACCAGCTAAGAAAGTGTTACTAATAAAATTGTAAAGAGGCACCTTGCCATACCACACTTATGCTATAGTTCTCTTTTTAAAATATGCCACAACTGCCTCTGCTTTTGAGTCATTTTTGTCCATTTCATCTATTCAGACGCTGTGTTACCACTTCTCGGTACATGATAGAGATATATATCAGCAGAAGAAAAATGACAAAGAAATCATCCAAGAACCCCAGAATTCCAAAGAGTGCTTCAGGAAGAAAATCCAAAGGTGAAGCCAGGTAGAGTAAGGCTCCAATCAAGCAGAGAAATATTCTGATGCGAAACATCCAGAAGAGGCCTCCAACAGAAAACATCTCCCTGAAGGCATGTCGCAACAATGTGGGCAGATCCATAATTCTTTCCATAATCTATAGGGAAAGAAACCAAAAGTTAATATTTGGCTTTTCCATGCTAAACTGAAATTTCTATTATTACATTACAACTTAGAAACTTTTAGTTTACAGGAATTAAACCAAAAACCACTAAGAAAAGACTTAATGATTTAGTTTTGTGGGGTAATAAGACAGACTTGAAATGTATATATGTTAAAGAAACAGTCAAACTGTGTTATTCTACAATGGAGAGCATACATATAATATACATCAATAGAAAATACATTGGCATCTATTATGAAGGAAAAGCAATGACTGCTAGAGGAAAACAAATGACAGTGAGAAACAGCAAACAGGTTAACTGGAGTGAAATATTGACCAGAATGGAAGACAAACAGGGATTGTGAGAAAAAAAGCCCCAATAGGTAAAATAGAATAGGTTGCAGTTCTTCGGAAACACAACATCCCCTCTTGTGGCACACAACTAGTGAGTCATGTAAGTTTCCAAAGGATGGATCAAGCTTCAAAGTAAACTAAAGGACCTTTAAATGAATCCATTTCTGGCTCCTTTCCATTTTTCTAGTATGATTCTGACAGCTTAGTGAGGACTGCTCAGTAGAAAATATTCAAGTTTCTCTTATGAAGAGTAGGGAGGGGTGAACTTTTAATTTTTTTTAAAAATAGTTCCTTTCTGCTGTACACAGTTCCTACACAGAGCCATTAAACTCTGTTAAAATGAGTTATTGCCAACAATTAAAAGGTTTTTGAGAAAGGAATTTTGTGTGTGGTTAAGGCAATACACTGTGTATAAATCAAAGACAATTTATCTAGTCTGATTAGGGCTTTAGTGCAAAATTCTGGCATGATCTCAGACAGGTTACCAGAGATGAGACACAGAGCCCACAGAGAGATCTAGTGGAGTCTGAAAGATAGATTCAATCTATTCTGGATCAAAACCATAACTGCTTTGTGGTTTAGAACATGAAAGAACCTGTACCTCTTCTGTCTCTTTGGACTGCAAATTTTTCTTGCTAGTGTTTTCTTTCTATACCCAAATTCAAAGAACAAATGATGACAAGCAGGGAGATTACTAGTAGGCATGTGTGTGTATTTCACCTTGCAAATCAGGACACACACATAAAAGACAGGCTCACAAGGCTGACTTCTTAAAGTTTGTTGAAGTTTGACCATCTCGTTCAGCTATTTATAGAAAAAAAGTCCCATTTTCTTCATTCAGAGAGAAGAATAAGGACTAATAAAACCTAGGAGGAAAATTTAAAAAAAAAAATCAAGAAAGGATATAGCTTGAAATCTGAGGAATAAAGGCACATAGTGGAACTTAAGATTCATCTAATCAATTTAAAGAGATAGATCAATCAAGTGAATATTCTTACCTGAAGATTATGTATGTCATTAAGCACTTTTACTGACCAATTATTGATGCTTTCAAAATAACAACTCATATCTAAAAAACAGCTTAACACATAAACAGGGAACTCAAGGCTCATTAGCAGTGCTCACTCACAACCGAAAGGCAAGTTTCCATACATTTCTACAAATGATAAATAAATAATTTTGACATCTTGGTTTTACCTAACTCTATAAACATGAGTTTCCTAAATAACACTCTGAACATCGTGAAGAGAAAATCCATATCTTGGGGAAAGATGGGAATGGGAGGGATGGGGGGTGGGGAAGTGGGAAAAAATCAACAAAAAAATGCTTTTAATCTCTCTTACTGACTTCCACTCAAATTTATGCCAAACTTACAGATCTGGGCTGTCCAGAGAATCTCCGATTGTAATCATTAACATCTTGAAACACTTGGTTCGCACCTTGCTGATCTTCACCAAAGAGTGGTAAAAACAATGTTACCTATGTACAAGAGGAGATTATGTTACATGTGCAACTGTTTTTTGAACGCAAGCATTGTGAAGTATAAATGAGAAAAGACATCCTCAGTTAACTACAGAGAATAAACTAAGGTTAAGTTGAGTATTTAATAGGAGAATAAACTGGAATGAAATAGACTAACATGGAAACTGCAATTAACTTTTAACTAATTAATTGCTTACAATTCTTTACAGAATATTCATTTTTAAAGAGATTGTTAAAAAAAGGCAAATGAACCTTCCTTTTAAAAGAGGCTTATAGCTATTTTTATAAACACCTAAATGTTTTATGTTTCATAAGTGGGACACATGATTTGGGGAATTTACCAAATTAATCTGTTTCTTAACTTGAAAATGAAATAAAGCAATCAATGTGGCCTTTCATTTTCTATTTTTAGAATGGCCTTGCACGTCATCAAACAAGGAGCAAAACTGATAACTTTTGCATAGGGATGTTCCTATTAAGATATTAACCTTCAGCTCTTTTGTAAGCATAGAGCATTCTGCTTTGTTCTTGGGCTATGCAAACATAGAGAAATATGTAAGGTTATATTCACAGAATCACAGAATATGCTGAGTTAGAAGGAATCCACAAGCATCACTGAGTCCAAATCATAGCCCTGCACAGGACCATGCCCAAGAGTCACACCATGTACCTGAAAGTATCATCCAAATCCCTCTCGAACACTGTGAGGGTTGGTGCTGTGACCACTTCCCTGGGGAGCCTGTTCCAGTGCACAACCACCAACCAACCACCAGTGCCCACCACCTCTAATATCCAACTTAAACCTCCCCTGACACAACTGCAGGCCATTCTCTTGGGTCCTGCCACTGGTCACCACAGAGGAGATATCAGTGCATGCCTCTCCTCTTCCCCTTAACATCTTTCTTATATTGTGGGGCCCAAACAGCCACAATATTCAAGGTAAGGCTGCACCAGTGCAAAGCAGAGCAGGACAATCCCCTCCCTCGATCTGTGAGCCAATTGCTCACCCACTGCATGATGTGTTCATCCAGCTGTGTGCTGGATATTTTGTCCAGAAAGATACTGTGTGAGACAGTATCAAAAGTTTTACAGAAATACAAAAAGATCATATCAACAGGCTTCCCTTCATATACATGTTATATTATTTTTCTGCATAGGAGTTGCTGAAAAATTGAGACTTGTATTTGGAAGCAATGCTCAGGTACAAAATGCAGATTTATCACGGGAGACAGGGAATACATAACATTTTAAGTGACTACATTCTTCAAAAGCTCCTTCTTTACCTGGCCATTAAACATGTATCTTCAAACTGTGTAGTGGTCACATTTAGCATGAGCACAGAGCACAAGCAGCTCTACATTCAAGTCCTACCCCTGCTGCAAACCTTCTGTATGATTCATTTCATTCATGTGCACATACTTCCTCTCTCCAATTACAAATCAGGGTGAGAATGAATACATAACCATGCAAGCACTACCACCAAATTTACCTGTAACTTACAGGAAGGTAAATGAATGTGTATGCAATGAAAGATACTAAAAAAATCACTTATTTTCCCCTTTTCCATCTTCTTCACTTTGATCTTTTGTACAGTTTTCCTTGTTGGCTACACTCTAAACCTGCTCATTCTTCCTCCAGTCATACCTAATTTTCTTTCCATCATCTGTGTTCTTAGTCATTTGTTCTACTGAAAAACACAATCAAAGCAGGATATAACGGAAGGGCAAGGACAAAAAGCAAGTTGTACAATTCATCAGAAGTTACTGTAGTGCTCTGCAGTTTGTGCAGTGTTGAAATAAATATGTACTTTTGTTAAAACGTACACTCAGAGATCCTAAAGAGTTAATGAATTGCATGAACATATATCAAAACTGACAATGTAAGTTGCGTAGGAAGTAAGTTAATCCTTGCTCTACAAAGCCCAAATTAATAATACATGCAAGCTAAAAATAGGGACAAAATAAGAAATTGACATGGATAGGTTTTCTTGGTAGGAAGAGAAGGAAGGGGGAAGCCAGTAGTGTACTGACTGCTGGCAGTCTCCCACAACATCCAGGCCTTTCAGACACAAGTTCTGGTAAAGAAGTCGTATCATATCCCAAACAGAAACCAGGACAGGATCACAGTTAAAATCTCACAATTTTCTGTTTGCATATACACCTTTACAGAAAAATGGATGAGTTATCAGTGCTGTTTACTTATCTTTGTGTTGCAGGAACAATCTGTGTGCTTTGAGCCATTTGGCAAAGCAAAAAGTTAGGAAAATCTGAACGTACGCCATTCACGTCCCACATATCCCTCTATTCTTTCAAGTTCTCAGACTTCTTCATCTGTCAGCCTCACTATTGCAGCTCACATGTTAAGTGCCTTGTGGCAAGCTATACTACATAGTCAAACTGTCAGGTTCATGATGACTTAATATTACCGTCTGTCTGCAGATTGGACAACGGATGGCCCCCAGCCATGAGCCATACCTCCAGTAGGCAATAATGCAGGAGCCTGGTGAAAGCAAGTTAGACATTTAGACTTCTGAGCTCAAAAACCCATTGCTTAAAAGTGTATGTTACAGATCAAGGCAAACAACACAAGTATATAAGCAGTTAGGTTAAATCTACATTTTCTTATGTCATTTTGCATATAGCATTCACTGAAGATACCAAGAACCAACATGTTCAAATTCAATGCTATTAATGAGAAAAATTTTGAATAGGTTCAGGTGAATCATTAATTTTAAAGTATTATTTCCTGAAAACAAAGCAAATCTTATTAAGTGAAGAAACAACTAATTCCAAATTTTTACTAGTTTAAAATTTAGAAGTTCCAAAAATGTCAAGAGACGTAAAATTTATTTTAAAAATCTGGCTTTATCATCAGAGTTTCAACAAATGAAGAAATATATCAAAATGTGAAGACTTTAACTGTTCTCCAAACTTGCATATTTTTTCATTTAAACAACTAGGTGTGGTTTACACTATATACTCCATAAAACTACATGAATGCAGTGAAAGAATCCTACCAGAAACTTGAAAGAGAAAAAGCAAAATGTTATGTAGGACCTTTCTTTATAAATATGAATAGTGGAACCTCAAAAAAAAATAAAAAGGCAAACACTTTAAACATTGTGAATGTAGTCTTAATTCTTCAGGACTTCAAAGAAAAAAATATTCTTGGAGATAAAGATAATACCAAGCAGAATGTTCTACTCTTTCTACACCAGTTTTTTTTAAAATGGTACATTTCCAAATGTTTTTCATCGTCTTCAGTTTTTAAATAAACTGGAAATTATACTCTTTGACACTTTAAAATTAACCATCGTTTCAATCCTGATAGAAGAAAGTGCAGCACATTCTCAAAGTGACAGTTTATTCACAAATGTATTTTCTCAACTATTTATTAAAAAATATTTATAATGCTGATTAAAAGTCAGTTAAAAGTAAATAAAGCTTTGAACTAGAGTACCTGTACTAGTGCCAAAAGTTTGTATTCCTATTCTGGTTTTATCTTTGCAACTTGGAGCTTTTCTGGCTTACCACAGAAGAGATGTCCACAGTTTGTTTCAATAGGAAATGTAGCCTGTTGCAAACAGACTGGACAAGACATATCTGTATAGAAGCGATGCCGATCACCAACAGAAGCATCCTGCCGGAACAGCAGAGAAATGAGAAATGTTAAGACATGCTATTTTTTTATAAGTCACAGAATCACAGAATCACTAGGTTGGAAGAGACCTCCAAGATCATCTAGTCCAACCCTTACCCTAGAACCTCAACTAGACTAGACTATGTCACCAAGTGCCGCATCCAGCCTTCTTTTAAACACATTCAGGGATGGTGACTCCACCACTTCCCTGGGCAGTCCATTCCACAACTTTATTACTCTTTCTGTGAAAAACTTCTCCCTAATATCTAACCTATACCTCCCTTGACGCAGCTTGAGACTGTGTCCAACTCCCTCAATCGTTCCTCATAGGGCTTGTGCTCCATACCCTCCACCAACCTCGTTGCTCTCCTCTGGACACGCTCAATCATCTCCACGTCCTTCCTAAACTGAGGGACCCAGAACTGGACACAGTACTCCAGGTGCGGTCTCACCAGTGCTGGGTACAGAGGCAGAATAACCTCCCTGCTCCTGCTGGCCACACCGTTCCTAATGCAGGCCAGGATGCCATTGGCCTTCTTGGCCACCATGGCACACTGCTGACTCATGTTAAGCTGGCTATCTATCAGCACCCCCAGGTCCCTTTCTACTGAGTTTAAAGCAATACTAATAAATTAGCATTCATTGCTACAAGTCAAACAGTCAAATGCAGAACTATGGGAAAGAGAAATATATTTAAATGCAAAAATCAAACATACTTAAATGCACTGATTCACTAAGCAAGTTCTTATGACAAGCTCATTATTTTTCCTTCATCTATTATATAGGAGTGTGTTTTGTGGTTGAAAATCACAAAGAAAGAACCTCCTTAGTTCTTCACATGAAATTAGACTAGACATGTTGGAGCATGAATAATAAACTCAAATCTGTATAGTTGTTTCATTAGCCTAGATAATAGTTCTGTCCAGAGTTGGTAACTGAAGTGTGCTGCTTACCACCTGCAGCAGTAGGGTTTCCAAGCCCAAACACAGACATCAGCTTGTGTATGTCCCTGTCATGAAGCAGTTTTTCTCCCCATTTTGTTCTATTTGTCTTCCCTATACAATGACACTTTCATTATTTCAAGAGTTATGATGATGAAAGATTTTGCTCAATATTATCCAAAAGTATGGCTTTTCATTATGGGGCTGGGACTCAGCAATTTCCAGTAACCTGGCCTAGGCTCTACCTGTCAGAACTGGATGCAGCCATAGAATCATAGAAGAGTCTAAGCTAGAAGTTCCAACATCTCAGCCATGGGCAGGGACACCTTCCACTAGACGAGGTTGCTCCATGTCCTGTTTCCAACCTGGCTTTGAACACTTCAAGAGATGAGGCATCCAAAACGTCTCTGGGCAACCTGTTCCAGTGTCTCACCAGCCTCACAGTAAAGAATTTCTTCTTTATGTCCTATCTACACCTAGCCTCTTTCACTTTAAAACCATCATCCCCTGTTCTGTTATTAGAGGCTTTGGTAAAAAGTTTCTCTCTGCCACTCTTTGTTGCCTCTCTCTTGTTGCTGTGCCATTGTTCTGCTACACACTGTTTATCAGCCTAAACATCTAACCCCTGTCCCGTGTCGGCAACTGAACTACATTATTTCCTTTCTTTCAGCGCTAAGTTACCGGGAACACCGCAGGAAGCACACTGCAATCTAACATACTCCACCTTGTGGCAAAAACTTGTTTGAGAAAGAACCAGACAAATACTTAATTACTTAATGCATCCATTAAAAAAAGCCTACGTTATCTTATTACTTGATGAATTTCAAAGATGTCTGCACTGTAAGCAAGCTTCTGTAACTTTCTAGACCAACTTCTTCCAGAATCTCAGAGAAGTCTACCCTAACCCACACCAGAGAGGCGAATGATGCCAACACTTAGCACAGCACCTGCTCCGTTTGAAGCTGCTGACGAAGGGCTTGCACTAGCTCTTGATTTTCTGGGTGTATGTTCTGATGTTCATTTCTGTGAAAGGAAACACAAGCAATAAAAAAAGACTTTGACCCAACACTGAAAAATAACTCCTTGGAAAAAACATGGAACTTGAACAAAGGGCAAAAAATAATTTTTTCCTGCTATAAAGAATTTTAAAGGAAGTACACAAAATAATTAAGGAAATAGGACATTTATTCTGGATCCTTTAGTTACTTTGGACGTTTAAAGCTGTAGAGCAGCATGATTTTTTCAGACAAACTTCATAGTCAGTCATTAAACCATGTCACAACTAGATTTTGATCTGAAAAACAATTAAACAATAAACCTTCAAAAAATGAAGTTGCTTGAAACCTTTTACATTAAACACGTAGAAATAATTTTCATTTTTGTTTCCACTGCTAGTTCTTTATTTGTTGGTCTACTCATAGATTTACTAGTTTTTCACTCACTGCCTAAGTTATAGAGTTGAAACCTCTTAACTAATTCAATTTTATCTGCTACATAACATTTACATAAGGATGGATAGACAAGCTCTCAGATTTAGAATGTTGAATTTATGTAACTATCAGCAGACTGGATATAAAAAGAAATCATTATTTTAAAATCACTCTTTTTAAAAAAGAAAGACTCTACAGGCAAGAAAACTACAGGTTAGAGATGCCAAGAGGAATCATAGGGAAGGGACTCACTTCAAGGAATGAGTATGGATATATTACAAATTTGAAATTCAAAAGCACAATGGAAACAAAATTGAAATTAAAAATATGCTGACAATAAGAGGTGTTATGATAAATATGATTGAACAGCATATTCAAAACTGAATTTTTATGGTTTGTTTATTTATTCGTATGGATTTCAATGATGATACATTTGAATTAGCACTGTTAAGGTCTCAGCTGGATTCTGTTCTCCATTTTGGACTAAATGCCTAAAAACATGTAGAGAAGATGGAGGAAGTTCAGAAGAGAATAACTACTGCCCACTTTTTTTAAATACTAGAGAAAGAATGAAGAAATATCAGTTCATATAGAAGACTGCTAAAGGAGAGAAAATGGGACAGGATAAGGCTTTCATGCTATAAATATCAGCAATTATTTCCCACAGTTATCTAAGGCTCATGGAAAAACATTTCTAACCACTAACTGTACAAAACCAGAGAAGATTACCTCAGGGTATTGTGATCTATCCTTGACCAGAAGTTAAATAAAAAACGAAGTTGCAATGCTCCTAGGGATATCTAGGCAAGCTGATCCTCTCACAGAGATTAGGGCCGGACTGGTTGAATTTTTAGGACATTTTCTGGTTGCAGTTCTATTACACCATTTCCTCAATGGCTCTAGGAGCTTCTGCAATATTTTTCTTTGTTTAATGTGGGTAATCAAAAATACTGCATCCTTGCTACATTTAACATTTTAACCGCTTCATTCTTTTTATGCTAATAATTACATGGCTATCTGTAGTAAGTAAATTTATTTGACATTAATGTGGGTGACATGTATGAAGATTATATGATGGGAAGCCTACATTAAAACCCTTCTTATCCACTCCAGGTCTCCATGCGTCAGATTTTATGGATGTTGTATGCCATACATATATGTATAAAAGCATTTCCCTGAAATGAGCATATTTCACACCTACAGTTTGCCAGAACTTTTAATGTATATTGGAATTCAATTCACACACAAGTGGAAAGTGTGAATTATAAGCCTGTTAATTCCGATTTCTCCACAAACAACTAATTGCAAATTTGCTGCTGAAGTGCTCATTTGTATGACTTTACCCTGGTATCACATGCCATGCTGAATACATGACAGCCTTTGTGGAGCTGAAGAGATGAAGCACATACTGTCACTTATACATAAAATAATGAGGCAGCAGAACACTATGAAATGTTCTGGAAGGGATAAGCAGAGATCAAGATACATCAAATTCATAACTTCTGTCAAGCAATTAGTGTGAGAAAATAAAGGAAATAAATGAAACCTGGTATGGTGTTATGTAATTAAAGGTGTTATCAAATACAAGCCAGAAAGAAATAAAGTTAATTGCAAAGGCTTTTTATTTCTCCATTTCTGAGTGCTAGCACTCCAAAATTTGAGGAAAAAAGTCCCATGATGTGGAAACATTGTATAATGTACCACGGGGAGCCCTACCAAACTATTATTATTGGAAGGAGGAAGGCGGCCTACTCATACAGTGTGCAGGCTCACACAAAGGAAGTGAGGGAACAGTACTTGTCAGGAATGGTGCATCATCGTGTTGCAGTGATGGCCATTATTAATTTCCAAGGATTAAGATCTCACTTCTGCTGAAAATACTGACTTGGTCTTACAATCAAGCCATATGATAGGACAGAAAAATGAGATAAAAAGGTCTATCTCCATGGATCCATAAACATAGAGTAGGTAAGTCATTTGGGACAAATGCAGAATCTCTAGTATCTCTAGTCAAGCTCCTTTTAGTGTGTTGAATAATCTGAATTTTTAGAGTCTCATTTGTAATGTGACAGCCTACTCACCAGTTTAAAAGGTGATGGAAAATATCTGGCTTCATTTTATCAAAACTCATAACTCAAAAACATAGAAGTTTTACAAAATTATCATGTGGTGCCTGAACTAAACTTCTGCAACTTGGTAAATATGCTAGCAACTGCTATTAAGTTTCTCTGCCAGAAGCATGAACACCTTCAGCTCATGCCTTGATGTGATGCTTCATTGAGTTCTCATTGCTGGAAGCAAGTACAGCGATCATATCTTTTAACAGTTCTTTCCGTATTCTCCTTCTGCAATCTAAAATCTACTGCAACACATACTCCTTGCTCCTACTTTCCCTTTTTATTCAGTTCCTGCAACTATTCATTACCCTAAGCTTTTTTTTTTTCATGTATTTTTACCCAGAATCTGTTCCTACTCAACTTATTTCAGATGTTGAATATAGAAGCATAAGTAGCAAAGAGACTGGGGTCATGTGCACAGTATAAGGAACACAGAGACCACTGTACTGCCTAACATAATAAGAGAAGAAGAAGAAGATACTCTTGCTCTCCAGCTTTGTGCTAAATAAATGAAAAGCATTATGATTTTTGTAACATACAGATTTTCTACCGTATTGTGCAGATTTGAATGGTGACAATACAAAGCAGGTAGAGGAAAAGTGCTGCTAAATACAGGCAATTTCAGAAAGTACCAGAAAGCAGAGCAGAGAGGTAAGGGGATGTTGGTAAGACTTTCAATCATCAGTCATAGAATCGCAGAATTATAGAATCTGCTGGGTCGGAAGAGACCCATCCGGATCACTGAGTCCAACCCCTGGCCTATACATAACACCCCAAGAATTCCCACCACATGCCTGAGAAAATTGTCCAAACACTTCTTTGAACTCAGACAGGCTTGGTGCTGTTACCATTTCCCTGGGGAGCCTGTTCCAGTGCTCAGCCACCCTTTGGGTGAAAAACTTTTTTCTGATACATAA
Organism: Serilophus lunatus; assembly: GCA_013399895.1. Taxonomy (NCBI): domain Eukaryota; kingdom Metazoa; phylum Chordata; class Aves; order Passeriformes; family Eurylaimidae; genus Serilophus; species Serilophus lunatus. Next base: position 108,862 of record VXBA01005707.1, on the reverse strand, counting down.
CCTAAGCCTCCTCCAATTCAACTTCATGCTGTTTTCTTGAGTCCTGTCACTGGTTAAGACTCATACAAGGCAGAAGTAAACAAGCTGCCAGACTTCCAAAGTCTGGAAGTTTTGTATATGAGTTTGTTTGCCCCTCCAGAAAAGAAACCATCCAAGTATGTAACAGGATCCACAGAAACTTTTTACCTAGCTCTTTACACTGCAGAAGTAGTTAGAAACTAACCCTAATCTCCCTCTCCAAGTAACACTTCATCATTCATGTACCCTCTCCCTGAACTCCAGTTCAGACTGAACTGCTGCTACTCTTGCCCACTGCTGACTCCTGTTCACTTTTTTTTTCAGGTACCTAACTAAATCTTTCTAAAATCTTTCAAAAATTTTATGTTCATTTTTAAACTAAACACAATTTGCATCACAAATGCCAAAGATGTCAACATAAGGGGTAGAGAAATCCTAAGAAAGCAGAGGAAAAAGAAGCATTCTTGAAGCAACCTGAATAACAGAAACTGCTTGGGGAAAAAAGGGCAACATGAATACATTTCTCTTAAGATTCCTTTGTGGCTTCCTGGTCTTGAACAGCAGCACTGTCTTCCAGTCCAACTAAGCTTTCCCACTTCTAGTTTCTTTTGCAGCTTGCTCTCAAGTAACTCCTACCCCTCTAATACTTCTCCTATGGACATATCCTCCTCAGTAAATTCCATAATGCCAATGTGTCACTCAACTTGAGTTCTCTTGGTTGCTAAAACTCTTCTGTTTTCAAAAATTTACAGACATAAAATTTAAAAAAATTAAAAAAAAATAATTCTGAAGGTCAGACTCATGTTCCCAAAATACATAGTCTAAGATATTTGTTGGGTTGCAAAGAAAAACTCTGAAATGAAAATAAGCTTTGATGACTTAACCATGAAAGTTATTGAATTCAGAACTTAGCATTTTGCTTTAGGGAAAGCATATTTAAGTCCAGTTTTAACAGCATATTCATCTAAAAACAAATCAGTCCATTTATTTGGGTCCGAGGTTTTTTTGGTTTGGCTTATTTTTTTGGGGGGGAGGAGATTGCAACTAGGACATACATTGGAGGATTATACCCAATTTTAGTTTTGGAGTTATTGTTGACAAATTTGTACTTTGTAACCAAATACAACACAGCAGCCACACAGACTGTGAATTCAGCCATTTTCAGTATTAAGGAACGATGAACATTATCCAGTTTGATCATCTGAAGATAAGGAAGAGTTTCATTCTAACTATGAGTTAAATCATGAAACTGCCAAACAATTAATTAAACAAAGTAAGCGATCAAACAATCACTTCCTTAATGTCAAAAAATCACAGTTTTTATGTACCAATGCAAAAATTTGCTGAGAAAGTTAGAATTTTATAAATGCAGGCATGTTGATTAAATCCTGTCAACATATTCTCACCTTAAAAGCGTATATACCAGAGCGGCAATGAAAGTGAAACTGAGCACAACTGCCACCAGTACCTGGTCACTTATTCCTTCTATAACTGAATCATTATCTAGCTTCAAACTCTGAACTTCTGCTTGGTGACTGGCCATCACAGCTCTAAAATGTAAAAAGAAATATATATATATACACATATATATTCAAACATACATGTACACACATACATTTTAAACATAGTTACAAACAATATGTATACTCATCTATTCAGGTACACAACAAATTCCTAAAGCAACTGAACAGTCAATGCTGAGGGAAAAATGGTAAAAGAAGGAATAGATCCATTTTTTTGCCTAACACTGAGCTTGCTGTAGAGGTCTTGCATAGTAGCAAACAGATCTTAAATGACTTAAAGATTTAAAGATTTAAAAAAAAAAATCAGTCAGATAGTTTACCTGGGAATCTTTCGCATAGGAGTAGATCATTACTGAATTGGACATATCCTAATGAGTTTATCAAATAAAACGTATAATGACTCTGCATTATCAAGCATTTTAGCTATTACATATCCCATCATTCCTGCTAGGCTAAGACAATATATTTATTCACTACTTATGTGAATAAAGAAACATGGACATTTGGGGTTTAGCTGGTTTTAGTGTTAAATGCCCTTTTGGACACACAGCTGTCACCAAATATGTTGTACTTTTTCTGTTTTATCTATGCTTTATCAGACTTCAGCTGGAAATATGGGGGAAATTTGAAAGAAAAAGAGCATTATCAGGCTTCCCTAGTTAGACTCATTTGTTTTATATTCATTTCACATATGTAGCCATCAGAATGATTGGCAAATGCTAACATCTATTAATCTACATCACTAACCTCCTGCTGGAAACCTGCAAAATAAAAGTTTCCAACACACTGCTAAATCGTTCCTGTTGCAATCACGAAGTGAAATGAACTACAGCTGTGAATATTATGAAATCAGAAGAGTGAAGCTAACTCTGGTAAATTACATGAAAAGTCATACTGAAGCTATGTCCATACACAATTGAAGTATTTTTCATATGGAGGTGACATAAAATCCCAGTACCAGTTTCTGAAGGCAGGTAGGACGGGTATCATTTGCTCTATTTCCTAGTCCAGTGTGCATGCCTTAAGCCTGAAATCTTTCATCAGTGTTTCTCTGCACTTCACAGCTCATGTGTCATTTTTTAATTTAAACTTTGCTGTGTAGCAAACATAATGAGACACACTCTAGACCTGAATTAATTGGAATACTGAAATGGAATACTAGTCATCAAGATTTTAGTGGATACCTGCAATGGCTACTCTGGTAATATTTCATCATGCCAGTCTATTGCTAATATGAAAGTACCATCTTTTCCATAAGATAGCTACTCTCACCCTCCAGATTCTCTCTAGTTTAGCAGTGGAGCTTTTTCCCAAGCTTTCTTGTATTTGTGAGAGCAGCCCTCTGTAGCAGCAACACAAGAGAAGCTAATACATTCTAACACTATTGTTAAAGACAGTATGTGGTGCAATTAAGAAGCGTAAGAGCAGAGCAAACTGGTGGAGAATGAAAGGGGGATTCCTTTAATTATGGTTGTACTTTTAGGCTTTCACTGTGAAAACCAAATACGAATAATGAAGCATATTATGAAGTGAAACAACAAACTAAGTTATCCTAAGCATCCTAATCTGAACTGAGACTATTATTTCCGTAACTATAGTCTTAATTTTTGGTAATTACAGCTTTCCACAAGCAACTGTGTCATACTCTTACTACAGAACTGTCATTTAGTATTTGGAAGGAGTAACTTCTCCCAAAGGTAGAACACCAGTGACTCATCGACAGGCATGTTTAAAGTAGGTCAGTATTAACACAAGTTTCATTTATGCTAATTAATAAAAGACCAGATCTTTGTGGAAAGGTTTTACATAGAAACATGAGTCTACACGAGGAGTTACAGCATTGCTTTGCATATCTAGTTAAACAATTATACTCCTATAGTTAAAGCTACAAGGTTAAGATGTAGTGCAATTTTCTGAGCAGCAGTTCACTGGTGCTGAGGATCTCCACTGGTAGGTGTGTTGTGATGCCTCCCTAGCTCAACATTCCCAACCTGTATACTTTCATTTCTTTGCATATCTGATCCCAAAGAGCCTTCTCCTTCTTACAATACAGCCATTTTCCACAACTATGCATGCTGGTACCTCCAGTTTTTACATTTTCTCTCCTTAAGCACCATTATCACGCCACTAATTTTTACTGTGTCACACTATCATTTCTGGGTTGGTCACTCAGAACAAAACCAGAAGTAAATGTCAGGGAACTGGTGTATGGTAGTCCCTCCATTGTCCTGCACCAGTTTTGTCAGAATAACCAACATGCAAAGAACAACTACATCTCATGAATTATTATTATACCTTTTTTTTTTTTTTAATGCACACTGTGAAAGAGACATATAGATGACTTGACTGTACCTTTGGAAGACAAGTGTTTCTCACACTAATACCTGAAAGGCTTTCTTCGCTTGGTGCACTTTGAAACCAACACATGAATTGTCGGTATCACACTGACTTAACTCAGTTTCCTTGAAAAGCCCTCAAGACATCCACTCTTGAGCTTTCTCTCCTTCTGTATGTTCCTTGCAACAATTCTCTTAATCCTTATCTACCATTAGCAGCACTCACTACATCTGTTTACCTTAATTTCTGCTCATGCACTTTTCTTGAAATACCAAACTACACTGCAAAGGTTAGCAGGAACGTGGAAAATAAACACCCAACCATAACTTTCCCTTCCCTCCTCTTCACTTATGTAACAATACTGTGAAGACTCACAGAGGGGGAGGTGGAATCTGTGCCCCAGTGTCACTCCCAGATGCTTCTATCACTGAACTCTACAGAAGACAAGCTATCAATGCTTAAGGCTCGTGTTGCTCATATTTTAACTTACTTGCTGTTTCTGGACAGCCAACAAATGCTGTGCATATTTTCCTCATTACCTCTAGCACTTTTTCTGAATCAGATTGTTGCACAGGAAAGCTGACGTGAATTGTGCCGACTAGGAGCTACAAGGAGAAGGACATCGGCTCAAAAGACCGATACATACTTTCGCTGAACTCCAGACTCAGTAGAGACAGTAACAATGTCTTCCTCTTATCTCCGTTAGCATGGTAAAAGGCAATATCTACAAGGAGAACAAGGTTAAAATACACTACTAGGAAAAAATGCCTCACTGAAGGAGGAATTCTCTGATTTCAAGTCTGTTTTGAATATTTTCAAAACAAAGTATCTAGAACTGCAAGCATGCAGTTCATGTTTCTTTAGGTGCAACCACAACAGCCCATGAAGACATCTGCAGTGGTTTGAATGCATGACAGGCTGGATAATAATCTGAAATAGCTGCTAAGGAATCTCACCTCATAATGCATGTGTTTAACAGAGGTGCTCTTTCAGTTGGTACAACTAATAAGCAAGATATGGGAGATTTAGTTCTTAAATAAGGTCACGAAGATGCTTCAGTTTCCAGAGACAAACAGCACTGATAAAGACTGAGTGTATGTCAGATGAGACTTCCAGAACTAGACTTTATCACACATACTAATCATTCTTAAAAAAAAGTAACAATTTAAGAGCAAGTTGATGTCGTTTACACTAAATTCCGTCCGTTGAACAATTGTATTTTTCTGGTTATGAGAAAATAAGAGTATTCCATAAAACTTTTCATCATATAATCCTTTCCAGATCTGAATTTTACTTCCCAGACTTTTCAGACATTAAATAATTTTAAAGTTGTTGTTTCTTCTCTGTAGATTCATGGTACTTTTGTTTCTTTTTATAATTGCAAAGAAGGTTTGAATTGTTTTTTTATTGCTGTGTTTCTGTTCCTTAATACAACAAATGAATTCCTATCTACACTAGCTCTCTGAGAAAAGTACCAAATGAACAGAATGACATCAGTGAAAAAAAAAATTGAAAACAGATTAAATTTTGATAATTGATTTTTGATTGTACTTAAGACTTTTTCACTTTTTGAAAGCCCTGTGTTCCAATTAGAGTATGAAAGCCAAGCCACAAGCAAAGTTTAAAAAACTGACAAAAGTGTTGGGTTTTTTCCCTGCATTAAAAACAACATCAAAGAAGCCCAAAACTTAATTTCCAGTTTTATTTCATCTTATTTCCAGTCCACTGGCACTTGGTTTATGTGAAACAATACCGGAAGGGGGAAAAAGAGACAAGGAATTACTTCTCCATTCCCTTTGGGAAGTTACAGCTTGACACTGCAGCACAGCACTCAGACTGAGATCAGGTTTTTATCTGCATTAGGATTCTTGAGAGCTACAGCATATAAACAGCCTCAGACTGAACTGTCCACAAAACACCTGGCAGTAGAAAGGAACGTAATTTGCTGTTTGTAAAATCACACAATTGTCTTCGTAAAAACTGTCAGAAACTAACCATCTGAACAGAAAATCACCTGGTTTAATACCAGTTTTTCTCAGAGTGATCACTTACAGAAAGTAACACACATTTAATTACTTTTTGAATAAGAATCTACAGACCTTTTAAAAGTTACATTTTCCCCTCTGTGGTTATGTATGAACAATGCAAGCAGGTTTAAGCAAAAAAAGGAGAACCATAGTGAGCAATACTGCAAGTACAAGGTCTTTTATTCTTGGAAACTTATACAGATCACATTGAAAGGTCAGAGCATGAGGAAATGCACTAGTGTGGATGTATTATTTTTTCATTTTTCAGATCTGAAAAGTATCACTTTCAATGTTCAACATACAGCACAGCTACAATACCCTATGTCATGACTCATAAAGGAATTAAAAACAACACAGTGTTTACCATGAAATGTTAAACAGTTGTTGTCAGCTACCCAAAGTCAAAACATTCCCATAGTTTTCTGAAGGATTCAAACTTTTTCAAGTTTATCAGGGAAGTACCATAAGCTAATATACTCTCAAAAACACCGAGTTTTAGGACCCACTAGCAACAGAATGTGCAAGCTTAGTGAAAAAGAAATAAGAGGCACTCTCGATGTCCGAGAAATTAACAATGAGATAACACACAAGGAATACTCCTGTGAGATAAAAGTTACCAACTTTATTAACATACAAGTTACTAACCTAACAGTACTGACTGAAAAATAATTTGGATAACAATGTGTCCTTTCGGAGATGGGCTGGGAGTGACCTTGATAAGAACAATGGGGTTTGAGGTTAATCATTTATTTCAGTTTTATTTTGAGTGTTTTCCTTTTGATGCCATACTGGTAGTCACCATCACGGCTTGAAAAAAAATTATGAAGATAAGGCAATGATGATGGTGGGCCAGTGAAAAAGTCAAAACCTGCAATTCTTTCGCCAGTTGTCTTTTATTAGCAAAAGCATCATCCCTGTCCCTTAAAAACGCTGCTTAATTTGTAGAGATCATGTGTTTTCCAGAACAAGTGACTTCATCTCCAACTAGTAAAATACTGTGAGTTACACTTTCTTAAGAACAAAAAGGCTTTAACTCCTCAAAATTTTCTTGTATGGTAGGAGAAGCAGGAAAAAAAAAAAAAGGTTTAATACGTATCAACAGGTTTTTAACAAGATTGTCCTGTTTTAGATAACATAAATAAAATTTTAAGAATTTAAGCACATTAAACAGGGTATATTTATTCTGTAATCCACCCCTTGAACACACTTTTGTTTATATTGAAATATCTAAGGCATAATTTTATCATATTTCATTAAGAGAAAAATTTGTCATTAAGACAAAATAAAGACAAATCCGATAAGTAAGGTGATAGTTGAGACCTCTCTCATCAGAAATTATCCAATTAATTCCTGATACATGGTAGTAACAGTCACAGACAGTGTCTGTTGTTGAGAATAGGACTTTATAAATGGATTTGACCCAGCAAACTGTATCCGATGGTTATTTATGCTCTTTTCTTTAAGAGTTCAAAAATATGCCCAGACTGCATTCAGAAACGGTTAACAACAGCAGGCATAAAATACACATGATGAACAGCGAAAGTATTGAACAATCCATGAATTTACTAGCCTAAATCTCAGAGCAGATAAATCCTGATGTGATACATTTTTTTCCAGGTTCTTTAGTGTTCTGAGGACTTTGATGTGATGTAGGTAAATATAACGTTATAAAACAGAAATAATAGGAAGGATGGGTGTGTACACCAAAAAAGTGGTTCTAAGGAAAGAGAATTTATTAGCTTTTCATTTTTGTGAGCACAGTCTTATTTGAATAAAGCACACACAACGACCTCTGGTATTATCTCCATACATTTTAAAATTGGGAGGAGAAAATCCAAAGGACATGTTTACTACAGGAAATTAAAAAAAAAATCAAATGTAGTAACATATAAATGGGTAAAGACACATTCTAGGAGAAAGTTGTTAAAACTGACTTGGGATTACCCTACCAGGATTTTATATAGTATGTTAATGCATTATTATTATAAGTTTGCAGCAGCTTTGGAGTTATAAATCAGCTCAACTGGTACAATGAAATCACAGCCAAACTCAGCGGTATAATATTCTGTTGTATCCCCACCATGAACCACCTTTGCTTTCAGGACAGTGCTGACCATATTTGTGTGCACTCATGCTCTTTGCAAAAGACAAAGAAAAGGGCCTAAAGAGTCTTGCCAAAAGAGGAGTAGGGCAATTTTAGTAAGCAAATAATGATGATGTTCAGTACACTTTAAGAACTGACCAACTGAGGCACTTGCCTGGTAAAGGAGGTTTCTGCAAGGTCTGGCGTCAGCAGTCTCCGAGGCACATTTTTTCCTAAAGAGAAAAAAAAATAAAGAAGAAAACAGAAAGTAGATATTCTACTTTTGCTGATGGAATCACACTTCACAAATTAAAAATAATACACATGCAAACTCCAGATGCAATGCTGTAAGGGAAAATAATACTAAATTATTATACCACTCTACTGAGAAAACAAAAATTCTCCAACCATTTTTGTCATGAGCCTGAAACCATGCAGATGGCTTAAAGCAAAAAGATAAATTCAATGTCCTGTACGGCATGACTGTTTCAAGTGTTTGTCTGGGTGAGGTATGACCTGTATAAAACAATTCCCAGCAAAGTCTTTCACTGCTTTGTAAGGCTAAAACATACCAAAAGTCATAGAATTCTAAAAAAAACAGAGAGTGGTACTGAACTCATATGCAGATAGGAGTGAGAGCCTGCCAATGCTTTCAGTTTGGATGTCTGACTTTCCTGATTAGACAGGAAGAAAATATTGTCACTTAGTTATAGTATTTACTGAAATATGGTAATACTTCAGCTAAGAATGAAGAGTCTTCAAGTCTCTTCTAAGAAAAGTATCCTAGAGTTCCTTACTGTAGAAAGAAATGCTTCTATATATGATCTTACATATAAAATAGACAGAAAGGCAAAAAAGTACGACTGTATTCGGTTGTGACAACAAAATACAAGCTATATCTCATGACAACAGGCAAAGCAGAGTCGGAAATGGGACTTAAAGATGTGGCAGAAAATAAAGAAAAATACCAGTGAAAGCCTTGTTTGTCAAAACTGCCAGGCATATTGCTTAAAGCGTGCATTACAACTTGCCGTGGAACGTTGTAGTGGGGCAGCTTTCCAAGACTTTAAAACTCGTTCCCAAATGTAAAAAATGCCTATAAATGAAGACTGACTTGATTTATAACTTAAACATCAGGTAATACAATGAGATCAGTGAGATGGTACTTTACTGGAAAAACCTGAAAGTTTTCATAGCTTCAATAACACACTTTAGTTCAAAACAGGCTGACTTGAAAGGAGCACTCAGATCTTGTCCATGCTACTAATTTATTTAGTGCAAGAACACCGAGAAAACAGGGAAAGAGTGAGTTTCTACATCTGTAACCCTTCCTTTCTTGGCTGTTTGTCTAGCCCTCAGCTGTTATCAGTGCATTGTGCCTGCTGCTCCATGTTGTTGCACGTGAGGCCAGCTATTAACTGGCAGGGAACTGCAGAACTTATCATGATGTCTCACATTCTCATTGCAGGCTTCAGATGGGCCAAAATTCTGACAACTGAGAAAGAGTTACTTGAACTCTTCAGGCAACCCCTTTGCAGACTGACAGAGAGCTCCTCTGGCAGGGGCACAGTGAGGATGCAGGAGCTCTCTGGCCACAGACAGACTTCTCGTCTTTTTAAGATTAAAAATTGACTGAATTACCTGAAGAGTCACACAGGATCATTTAAGTTGGAAAAGAACTCTGAGATCATCGAGTTCAACCTACAACAAGAACATGGCACTTAGGGCCATGTCCAGTCTTTCCTTAGACACGTCCAGGGACGGTGACTCCACCACCTCCCTGGCCAGCCCATTCCAACATCTAATCACCCCTTCTGTGAAAAAATTCTTCCTAGTCACCACTTGCAGGTAGCGCTAAGCAAGTAATTTTTATAAAATCATAGAATTGTAGAATGTTAAGTGTTGGAAGGGACCTTAAAGATCATTTAGTCCCAACGCTCTGTGCCCCTGCCACAGACAAGGACACCCCCCACTACACCACATTGCCAAAGCTCTTATCCAACTTGGCCTTGAACACTGACAGTGCTGGGGCATCCACAATATCCCTAAGCAACTTGTTTCAGTGTCTCACCACCCACACAGTAAAAGATTTCTTCCTGATATCTAACCTAAATTTTCACTCTTTCAATTCATATACATTACTCCTTGACCTGTCACTACAGTTCCTGAAGAGCCCCTCTCCAGCTTCCTTGTAGGTCCCCTTCAAATACTGGAAGGTTGCCTGTTCATTAATTTTTCACTACAGTAGAGTTTTGCTGAAAGGAAGTCAATATCTATCCCCAAAAAGAGAGGAAAATCTTGCAGAGGCCACTCTTTCCAGAAGCCAAGGCACAGTAGATACTAACAGCAGAACGTCTGATGCCTGCGGGTGCCAAGTCGCGAGTCCTGTCCAAAAAGGCAGGACAGCCTTGCCGAGCCTGCCCCTGTCACCAACAGGAGACCGTCCATGGGCACAGGGTCATTTCCTACCCCAAAAAGAGAGGCAAGCCCTGCCGGGGCCGCTCCATCCCCGAGCCGAGCCGCACTTCCACACCGACGGGAGAACGCTCACGCTCCCAGCCCTGCCCACCGCCCGCACCGGGGGCACACGCACACGGGGGCAACCCGCGGGCCCCGGGCCGGACTGCAGACCCCTTCTCCCTGCGGCCCTCGGGGCGGCATGCGACGGCAGCCCCGTCCCGCAGCGGGGGAGCGGGCCGTGCCGGGTAGGTCTATGCCGTGCCGGGCCGTGCCGGGCCGGGCTGGGAACCCACACCGCCCCTACCCTACCCCA
>VXBA01005707.1:86151-97953 GCA_013399895.1 Serilophus lunatus | reverse complement strand
GGGCCGGCCCTGCCCCGCTGGCGGCTCGTCTTGTAGCTCCGGGGGTGCCCGGGACGAGGCCCCGCTCCGCCTGAGCGCTGCCCCCGCGGCGGAGGAACAAAGGGCCGGGAGGCCGGGCCGGGGCCGGGCTGGATCCGAGCGGGATCCGAGCGGGCCGAGGCGGCGGCCCCGGTCCCTGCGGGGCCGCCCGTGCGGATGCCCCGCTGTCCGGGCCCACCCGCCGCTCCCGGGCGCTTTTCTGGCCCGAAACTTCCATTTTCGCCTGTTTGTTTTTCTCCATTTATAAGCAGTGCTTGGGTCTCGAGAGACAGAATTCACCGAGGATTATACGATGTCCGCCCAAGAGGCGGATACATCCGCCCCTGGAGGTGTTCAAGGCCGCCGGGACGGGGCTCTGAACAACTTGGTACAGCTGAAAGGTGTCCCTGCCCACAAGTCAGGGGCGTTGGAACATGACTGTCTTCAAAGTCCTCTTCCAATCCAAACCGCTGTATGATTCTACGATTTTATTATAAGAATTACCTTACCCTGTTTTAGTATTTGGAACTTGGTCCAAAGACGTCTTCAGGTTATGCTGTCGCTCAAAGAGCAGCCAAAATGTAGTGGGTGTTGAACTGGGTTTGCAGCTACTCTGTAATCTGAGCAGTGACTGCAACACAGCCACATGAAACTTGTGTTCCTGTAGAGCTGATTTGTTGGGGAGCTGTTTTGAACTACTGGATTTGGTTTTGTGGTTGTTTTTTTTTTTTCCCCCCTTCGCTTTTATATGCAAAATTGCCAAGGAAATACAAGTATATGAAAATCTGCAGGACAGCTCTTTATTGAAGAGAAACAGAGATTTGCAGATGTTTGGTCCATGAGAGGCCAGAGCTGATTGAAGTTCTGGTGATGATGAATAAGCTGCTGGGGAATGACAGGTTAGGTTTCTCTGTGAAGTCAAAAAGGATGAGCAAGGAAAATTCACTTATTGTTAGAAGTGAGCAAGTGACCTGGAAAGTACAGGAGGCAGAGGTTTGGACGAAGAGTGTGTCCCAGTGCTTCCTGCAAGTCTGGAATAAATAACCCAGTTTCTCTTGCTTCCAATTCATGTCAATTTTTGTGTCTTTGTTATGGTTGGCCACTTGTCTTGCCTTTGCTTCCCATGCTTTCTCTTTCAGGTGTTGGGAATGAAAGGAATTCGCTTGTGTGTCAACACTGTCCAAGAAAGGCTGAGCGAGGGGCTCAGTCTTCATAACCTGCAGTCCTGAAGCTCTGCTTATCCAGAGGAGTCTGATCCTCTCCATAATCATGCACTCTTCATCTTTGCAGCCCCTCAGATACTGAGCTGATGAGGAAACTGGCCACATCCTTTTTTGGTTGGCAGAAGTAGTAAATCCTCTTAAACAGCTTTAGAATTGGTCAATATGATTCTGAGAGGAATGTGTGAAGTTATGGGTTATTTTTACAGTTTTATCATTTCTGAGTGAGTGTGGCTTTGAAACAGACTCTTTAAAAAAGATGAAGAGAGATGATTTCAGTTTGTTCTAGGACACGTGAGACTTGCAGAAGAGGCAGTGGAGTTTTTTGTTCCTCGGTGAGACTGGGTGTGTATAAACAAGATGCTTTTTTTTTGGCCTGGCTTTCTCTCCGATCCCATAATGGTCCTGGGGAAACTGTTCATTTAGATAGGAGAGTACAGCTGACTTTACAGCAGTTTGTGCATATCTGGGACAGCCAGTCTTTTCCCATTGTGCCAAAGAAGCTGCCTGCTCCTGGGAACTGGTTTAGCCTCCCAGGCTGCTTGCTTACCATTCATATAGAAGTACTTAAACTGGTTTGTCTGTGTTTTGAATAGATAAGGCTTTCCACACATCTGAGAACCTGTTCAGTCTAAGCTGAATGTTTGCTCAGATGGATGTAGGGCAAGATGAAAGTGCTCCTCCCTCTGCCAACTCATGATTTTAATGAAGGAGAATATTGCTCAGGCTTTTCACCCCTGCATGCCTGCAATTCTTATTCTGGCATGTTGGAGCTGGGGCAAGTTGCTTGCCTATGAATGTGTGTAGGTTTATTCTTAAATATTTTGGCAATGCCCCTTTTTGTCATTATGCTCTAGCTTGGGCGTGTAGTACTCATGTTTTTTCACCTCTTTGACAGTATCATCCAATGGGTTTGTAATTAATTTTTGTTCAGGATTGTAAATATCTGGGAGAATTTTGGCTTCCTACCACTTTGGTAGGTGACCATAATGTTATTTTGAGGCAGCCAAAGTAGTGGTGACTTGAGAAAAACTGAACAGAGGACTGAAGAACAAGCACTGACTTCTCAAAGTTGATATTTGCACTTTAGCAGTGTTTGCAACCTGCTGTAATTGCAGAACTGTTACTGTTAAACTGTAACTGTTAAATCTCCCAGAAACCCCTTTGGAGACTGTTCTGCACCCTGTGGGGTTGGTACCCAGGGTGCACTTCAGCCAAGGCAGTTCACAAACATGTGGCTGTAAGGTGAACCTACAATAATATTACAATTGTTTCAGCATATCTAATAGAGATTGACATAATCTTGTTTTTGTTTAAAATTTAAGAATGGTCCACATATGAACAATTGTGAGTTTTTTCTTTGTTTTTCTTGGTTTGCTTAGTGTTGTGTTTTTTGACTTTTTTCTGTAGCATTAGGAGTGCTCTCAACTCAGATACATTGTTAAAGCATTTCTTGAAACATGGAGAGCTGTCAAACTTGCCTGTGGCAGTTACACTTTAATTTGTCTGCCTGAAATCACTGTGATGGATACAGGCTTTTCCTGTGTAACCCGAGAAATTGTCTGATTTCACTAAGCTGTGGTACTGAAAAGGTTGCTCAGCATTAGTGTGTAAACGTCAGGATTCCTCAATAAAGTCACTCACTGCTGAGGGCTTATGAGTAGCAAAGTGCTGTGGAGATGTGAGATTTCTTCCATTATGGCAAAATTCTCCTTATTTTGCCATGTGCTGCCTCCACAGAGCTGTGTCTTGCCTGCTTTGTTTCTTCTCAAACCTTCAAGGTCAAATATAGTTTCTGTTAAAACTTTTGTGATATGTGAGAACTTTGTAAACATCACAGGGCCCTTGTTCCAGCATCTTCCATTTTAAAAGCACTTTGGCCATTTGTGTGGTATGAAACCTTTGACCTTTTCCCTTTTTTGCTGAAAAATCTGCTCGGTGCAGTGTATCTCTGCTCCATGTGGTGGCCTATCTCCAAATGGAAGGGTTTGTCTCTGTTGATATATGATACAGAGACTGTGTGAGCAAGTACTAAAACAAATTCTGATTTCTCAAGAAGGCAGCTTGTAAATGCTTGGTAGGGACATTTTCCAGAGAGAATCAAAAGGCCAGAACTTCGGGAGTTGTTTTCTCCTGCTGTTCAGTTACATTCTTTTTCGATTATGCTGGTTTTGATCCCTGTGCGTCTGTTTTAGCTGCTCTTCTCCTTTCTTGTAGGTGCCAAGATCGTGGGTGACTTGCTAAGCCTCCTTAAATTCTTTGTTCTTCCAATCCTTGGTCGCCGACCACAAAGTTGTAGTGTTTTGCTTTCTTCTGATGATATAATTGCATCAGCATTTCCTGCCTGTTAAAAAACTCATCAAATTCCAGGAGTGGTTGGACACGCTGATGAAGACAGCGAGTCAGGAACACAGTTCTCTTTGAATGTGTTGCTGTTCAGATAGAGGGGAAGAAGAAACCTGAGCTTGTCAGCAATCAGGGATTATGGGCTGAGGAACTTGGCAGGTCACAGCCCCTGTAACTGATGTGAAGTACCAGTGGGTTAAGCAACCTTCTTTTATTTTTTTGACCTCTCACTAAGATGGTTAAGAACTTATTACTCCACCCTTTAAAGGGATAGTTGTCTACGACAGTGTAACATTCACTGTGTTTGGAGGAGCTGGAGTGTCTGGCATCATTATTAGGTTATAGGGATTTTTTTAACCTATTACTGAGAAGTGAAGCAGATGCTGAAGAACTTCTCTTCAAGATTATTTTGTAAAGCAAGTGATAGGGGGCTGATAATGTATGAATAGAATAATCGAAGGTAATCGGGTACAGTTGGGATGTGTTCCTCCCCACTGCCCCCATCGTTTTAGGCAACAAGAGGAAGGAAGACAGAACACAGAATCTGTAGGTGAGGCATTATTCATCGTGTGTGTGTTTTGACACAGTGTTAGATTTTTCACTCTTTGAGGCCTTGTCCCATACTCTGCCTTTTCAATTTTCTCCCTTCTCAAGAGCTGTTCTATTCAGTGGTACTTTTATAGCAACAGCATGTTCTCTAAAGAAAAAAACATTGAGATAAGATTTAGTATGTGCTCAATTTCAGCGCCCAGTTCTGCCCCCTCGTTTTTTGGTGAGGAGTTGTGAGATGTTGCTTAGAGAAGAAACAGACTTTTCTGCCAGGTATTGTGGACCTTAAACAGTGTAAAGGAAACAACTTTTCTGCTGCCTTGTTGATTTAAGGTGGGAGGTGTGGAGAGAAATCTGTTTCTGTCTTTTCTGAAATATTTAAACAGTTATTTCAAAGAGATTAAGTCAAACCGTGAATTTTGCACTGTTGTCTGTTTTAGTTGTGAGGCCGTTTTTGAGTCTCTTGAATTGGAAGATAATGATCTGTCATTCTATTCTTCCTGGACCCTCAGAAATCTTTGCTGCAACGTGTTTGGCTTGTACAGAGCAAATCAGACTTTCAAGCTGAGAGTTGGGCATTTCCTCTCTACCCTGCACAATTGCACTTGCTGCTCTCTGCTTTCTTGGCTGACTTAAGTACTGGGATCTTTTAGAAGGAGTTGCCTAAATTTGGTTAGTTAAGTGCCTTCAGCTTCAGAGCCGAAGTCTGAGGTTGTTTAATCAATTTAATTTGCAAGTCCTAGTGGTTAATTAAAAAAAAACCAACCCAAACAGTGAGGTTATTTGCCACATGAAAAACAACAGTAGCACGAAGTTAAGGCAGGAATGCGTGGCTGGAAGTGAGGGGAAGAGGGTAGAAATGTCCTGTGGTTTTTGTTGCCAACAGACTGGCAGATCCTGCCACACAGGAAAGGGATTAACCCCTTCCCCAAACCACTGGTGGTGGTTTCCTGTCCTGCAGAGTCTGCATGTGTTATTTTTCCCGTTGCTTTGTTTTGCCACATGTGACTTAAGTAATTCCTGTGAGTTTCTTAGTACTTCTCATTCAGGGCAGTGAACAAAGAGCCGGCATGGGGAGGAGGAGAAGGATTTTGGTGGCTGCAAAAACTCTGTCAGGTTAAAGGCGGGGGAGTCCATCCAGCACTGCAGTCCTGCCTGCAGCAGCCAGATATGTCTGTGTGAACACAAAGCTGGAGCTGCGTTTCAGTGGCTAACTGTGGCCACAAAGAGATGGGAGCTTTCCAAAGGGGGCACACAGGACATGTTGTTGGAGTGGGACAGGTAGTGGAGCAAGTATTGCACAAGAAGATGCATTGTGAGTCAAATGATAATCTGCTTCAGCCCTTGAATTCACAGGTCTCTTTCACGCTGTTTAACTATGAACTTTGCAGCTGTGTACTGCACTGCAAGTGTAGTCCTTTGTGTCCTCCGTGGAAGGCCTGTTGACTATTTAGAGCTAAATCTCCCAAGGAAGCTGAGTTAAGATACTTAAACTGAACAACAAATGCATATTTACAGCCCATGTGATTTAGGTCTTGGGGGCAACAGGTCTGGGAAGTGAGCATCTGTATTTTATTCGTCGCAGAATTGCAAAATAGTGACTGAGTTACAGCCTTCCCTACATTTCAGGGTTACATGAGCTAAACCTTTGAGTGAGCTTGCTTGCTATGGCAGCAAGCTATCTGTAAGTTTACTTCAGTATAGAAATAAGTAGAAATAAGCGTGTGATTAACAGCAGCAGACTTTATGTGGGGTTGGTTTGTTTGTTTGCCTGTAAGGATGTTTGTTCGTTTTTATTAATTCTACTACCCCTCTTGTGGGTAGGAAAAAACCCAAAATGCAGCAGGGCTTGATCACTCTGGCATGGTTTATCTGGTTTTATTTTATGGACAATGTCAAAAGAAGGCTGGCTGTTACATGGTGGTTCCAACCTTTTTTAAGGAATCATGGAATATGGTGTGAAAAATCTTGTTCTCCATACCGACACAATCTCCATGAAGTTCAGGAAAATGTTTGTTGAAATATACATACGGAAAAGGAGACGACTTAAACTGCAAGATATGCTGATTTCAGTGGTATGCTGTACATCAATTATAGAATCTCTTTGGTCTGAAATTTCTTATCCTGATGAAAACCTAGTGCCAGCTCTCTCTTATCTTTTAGCTGCTAAATCTTTCTTACTCTTGTAGTCCTGTGAGACCCTGTGTTTCCACACTGATCAGAAAGTTTGTGCAGATGATATTTAAGCAGAACTTAGTGCTTTTGGATTAAATTTCTTTGCCTTTGGAGTAGAGTGTTCTTTATTTCATCTGTCATTAGAGACAGTATTTATCGTCTGAGTTACAGCTGCAAGAGGGTGGAGTTGTGGGTTTTAAATAGTTGTATTTCTTCTGTATTTTGCAAGGGAAAAACTGTCATCTATGTTCACTTTTGTTGTTGTTGTCGTTTAAGTAATATTGGAAATACTTGTAAATCTGGAAAGTTTCTCTAGTAGCCACTAGCCAAGAAGTTAATGGATGTTGTTTAACCTTACACCGTCACATTCCTTGCTGGTGTCCTTTATTTTAGTACGGATCAATTTGAGCACATTTGCCTGGTGCTGTGCAGGTTAGTGGCCCTAGCAGTCTTCATTCAGAACAAAAGGAATTTCACTGTTGTTCACTGAGTACTGTTCTGCCACTTCCATTGAACACCGTGTTTTAGGGAAATGTTCCATTATCCTCCTTTGGAGAAACGTCATGCAGTCCCAGTTCTTTGGATTGGATTGTCATCTAGACCTTTGTGAGTCAGGGTGCTGAAGACAGGAGATATCCTGCTCCTGCGTTGAATGTGACACCATTCCAAGTGTGTTATTTTGTCATCTCTGGGTAGTAGAGATGAAATTTTTGCACTCCAATTAGCAGAGAAGTCTGGTGGTTCTTGTAAACCCTACCATTTGTGGATTTTTTCCCCAGTCTTAAAAGGCACTTTAGGGACTTTCTAAAATCCATTGGTGTTTTGTGGAGGGTGAATGTATGTATCCTATAAATGTAGGTGTGTTGAGGTAATGTTTGGCATTTTTTCACTTTATTAGTAGCTTGTGTTTTGAGAAAAGAAGAGAAAGCATCAAACATATTTTACAGTGCTGTGTTAGGCCTTCCTATTATGTATTACATTTCAACTTTATTTTTTTTTACAAATGCTGTGCCGAATCCTTTTTCACTAGTTGGCTTATCTGACTTTTGACTGAAAACAGGAATACATTCATTTTCACCCCAGGATTCGGTGGGTAAGCTTGTGTGCTCATGAATGTTTCTGAAATGGTTAAACCAAACACTATTCAGACTTGAGACTCTATTCATTGTGTCGTAATAATTTGTCATACTTGAACACTTCAGTTAGCAGCAATTTAGTGGCAATGCCAAGATGGTGCCGTAGCAACTGCTTTATGCTGTCATGGCTTTTTCATCTTGTAAGTCCTTTAGAAAGTAAGCTTTAGTGAAAGAATATCTTCTACTTTCTGCACTGTGTTTTAGCAAAAGAAATATTTAATCTTTGAAAAAGTTGCACTTTGAATGAAGTATTTCAATCAAGATCTTTCATGACTTTGGCCTGTTTAGATATTTGGGGTTCAACATAGTACGTATAACATGAGAATGAAATTAATAAAAAAATAACATTTAAGTCCTCCCCCCAAAAGAATCCCTACCCTGGCCAGTAAAGTCAAAACCTCACCATTTCATTGTTTGTCTAATTGAGTGTCTAACACAGATGGATTGCAAAATAACTCTTGAGATTTTAATAATAAAAGGCTGATAACATAAGGTGGAACCATCCAGAAATTCAAATCCTGGAATAAAACTGTTGCTTATTAGAGAATTTATTTCCCTATTGTTTGTTTGATGCAGCCTCCTGGAAAGCATGAAAGAATAACTTATGCCATGACTATCCAAGCTGAAGATAGCAGTGCTACCGACTGGGAGGAGAAAAATGGGTCAAGAAACACTACTTATCCAGAAGGACAGGATCTGATTGTAGGATAGGAATCCAATTCTAGTTTGAAAGGTCTATCTCAATACAAGAATTTGGCTTCTGAAGAACAACTGTCTGTATCACATAGTTAGCTTGCCATAGTGAAAACAATTGGTATTCTGGTCTTCTCCAGATGTTGAAGCTGAGTGAACTTTGTTTTAGAGAGATTGTTGCAGATCTTGTAGGTAATGTGGGGTGAATGTACAAGGACAGAAGTCTCCAACCCTCCTTAAGCTTCTCTGCCAGTCAGTTCTTTCAAGAGTTCCTGCTAACAGCTTGAGTAGTCACAGGCACCCAACCCAGAGAGGCTGGCTCTGGCACTTCTCCCTGTCTTACCTATGTGATCCTTCTTCTGTAGTGACACAGGATTGTTCCAGGCTCTATAAGCCAGCGAGCTGTAAGCTTGCCTAATCAGTTCCAAAACCACAGGAAAATAGTGGATAAATATTTCCAGTGTGTCATTGTCATGGTTTAACCCTGGCTGGCAATTACATGTCGTGCAGCTGTTCTCTCATCCCCCCCTGCCTGTCGTGCCAGTTGGGAGGAAAACTGGAAAGAGAAGGTAAGCCTTGCTGGTTTAGATGAGAACAATTTAATAATTGAAACAAAATAAATCAACAGTTGTAGTAATTATATACTAGATAGAATGTAATTATAAATTAATACTAATAATGAATATAATACCAAATATGCTAATAATGACAGCGGTAGTAATAATGATAAGGAGAAGCAGAGATAGTAGCAAAACCCAAGAGGAGCGAGTGGTGCACAGTACAACTGGTCAGAACCTGCTGGCTGATGCCCATCCTGTCCCCCAGCAGCCACTGGGGAGTAGTTTGCTCTGATGAATGATTTGTGGGAAACTGGGTGTTACTGTTTGTCGTGCTTGTTCATAAGGTTACCAATCACACAGTGTTTTATGTTCTAACAACTACTAATAAAGATGCCAAGTATTATTTTAAAAAAATGTACTTAAAATGTTTATTATGCAAATGCATCAGTAATAAAACTAAGATGTGTATATAGTTACTGTGCAAAGAGCAGGTTTTATTTCTTAGTATTAAGAAGAGAAAGGAGAACTTGTTTTGCCTTCGGGGTGGAAGGGTGTTACTTTGTTTCTTTTTTTGCTTTTTCTTTTTCCCCCCTGAATTTTCAGGGAATGCTGCGTTTCCCAGCACAAGTTTTGTCCTGGTTTTCACCTACTGTGTTTGACAGCTGAATGTTTATCCAGTTCTTGACCCTCATATCAGAAGTATTTTTTATGAAATACATTTTTACATCCTATCCCTAGTAGCTAGGATTTCTAAGGTACTGACTTCCTGGAGCAATTATTTAGTCCCCAGCGATGCCACCTTTGCATTCAGTCACCTGCTACTCCTTATTTTAAGGTTTGTATAAAAATTGAATGCTTATGTTCATGTCTGTGTGGATTAGAGATCCGGGTTGATGTTTTATAAAGTTAAATAGAGGAACCCCTTTTTCTCTTTGCTTAATAGTTGATGGGAAGATATGAAGGCCTACTAGAGCTGGTGATTGAGCCAAGTTGTTGGGGGGTTTTCCACATTTTTTTTTTCACCAGACTCTTGTCTGTCTGTCTGTCTGTCTGTCTGTCTGTCTGTCTGTCTCTCTCTCTCTCTTTCAGTTTATAACCATTATCCCTTGTACTGTCACTACAGGCCCTATTGAAAAGTCTGTCCCCATCTTTCCTGTAAGTGTTGAAAGGCTGCAGGGGAGGGTCCTTGGAGCCCTCTCTACTCCAAGCTGAGCAGCCCTGAGTCCTTCAGCCATTCCTTGTAGAAGGAAAGTCCCCTGATCATTTTTGTTGCCTCTGGTCCTGCTCCAGCAGGTCTGGGTCTGTCTCGTGCTGAGGACTGCAGAGCTGGGTACAGGACTCAGGGTGAGGGGTCTCATGAGGGCAGAGGGGAAGAATCCCCTCTCTTGACTTGCTGGCCACACTTTGATGAGCCAGCCAGGACGTGGTCAGCACACTGCTGACTCACATCCATCCTCTCATGCCCCAGCAGCCCCACGCCCTTCTCGGCAGGCTGCTCTGATCTGCTCATCCCTCGGCCTCGATCGATACCGGGGCTGCTCCCACCCAGGTGCAGCACCTGGCACTTGATCTGGTTGGGCCTCAGGAGGTCCATGTGGGCCCGCAGTGTCAGGGCTTCACAAGTGCTGCAAGAAGTGTGTGTGTGGGAAAACCAAGAATTGTAACAGGGAAGAGGAATTAATTTACAGCTTTGTGGAACAAACGGTGGGGATCATATTACAAACACTCCAGAAGTAGGAGCAGAGGAGCATTTCCAGCAGGAAGAGAGAGAAGTCTTCCAGAAGGAAACATATCACAATGCACAGGAAGAGCACTGTTTTAACAGCTGTTGTTGATTAGCTGTTTAGGGGCACACAAACACACACAAATGTTCTTATTTGTCTCCATAGCTGGACACCGCTTCTGCATTGCCACATTCTTAGAATTTTTTCCCTTCTAGAAAAGGAACTCTACAGTTTCTTAGAGTGGTTTATCATATTGTAGAACTACTATAATGGTATAGGAGTTTAACTTTGACATGAACTTGTAAAACTGTCTTATGGAAGGTTTTTTGAAGAGAATTTGTTAACTTTCATATCTCCAGAGGATATGAAAAGGATATAGTTCCTTTTTTAAGATTTGAATAAATGTCTTGCCACATAAATTTGACACAGTTGAGTACGCAAGCGCAGACACTTACTACAAGATGTGAAGAAACCCTTTCTTTCTGTCCTTTATCATCTAATTGTAAAAAACACTAGTGTCCTGGATCGCACTCTTCCATGTGTGTCTGTGGGGGAGAAAAAGGGTTCGGGTTGGTTACCTGAGCCTTTACTTGCGGCCTTTTTTTCTCTGTAAAGTGTTTGGGGAAAAGCATGATGATAAAATTATTTGCAGAACAGTAGAGAGATTGCATCCTGTTTTTCTGTGTTGCAGAAATGGGCTTAAAAATCTTCTTTCATCAGTATAGTGGCATCATCTATGTAAAATTTTATTTAGTCAAGGAGGCGTATCAAAATGCAAATGAATTTTAAAAAACCTGATTAGTTTGCACTTTGTTTGAAGGCCTTCATTATGTTGGCATTGCTCATTTGAAAAACATTTAGCTTTATTTCTGAAAAACTGAAAGTTCTTAAGTGATTTTTTGATTTGTCTATTGTGCAGCAAAGTAATTTAAAGTTTCACTATGTGGTGGTTTAAGCACCACAATATTAACTAGGGGGCACTCTTAGTACTGACGAGAAGAATGACAGAATGTGACAACAGCGAAACACTTTATTTGTCTGGAGCTCAAAGGAAACACAGTTTAAGGGAACCCCAGACTCAACACAAAAAAACAAGCACCCAGCAAAACCACAAAAAGGAAAACAAAGAAAAAAGGAATAAGGGAACTGCTTTCAAAGGCCAGCCAAGCTGGCCACAAAGAAGCAGTGGGAAGGGAGAGCCACTTCCTTCTTCTTCTCCCTCTCTGGTGGTAGCCAACTCCCAGCCCTTGGAATCTCTGAAAAAAACACAACACAGTGAAAGGTCCTCCCCCCAACCGGGATGTTATTTGGGGAAGCTTTCAACCTGTAGTTGTGCTCGTGTGGCTCCAATGCCGATGGAGGTGGGCTGAGTCAAGCCACG
>VXBA01005707.1:0-85582 GCA_013399895.1 Serilophus lunatus | reverse complement strand
CCCCGCCCCCTTTCCCCCTCCCCGCTCCCTCCAAGAACCTGCCAGCACACCTCCCTGCACCACCCCCCCACCCCCCCTTTTCAACCCACTACACACTATTTAAAGGTATAATATACAAAAGTAGGAAAAAAACCTGTCATCTGTGCTTGAGAATTTTATCCTTATTGCATATTAGACTTCTTCAAGCTTTAGCATCCATGATGTCATTGCAGCTTTTTTTTTACCTGCTTTATAAATTTTTTTTAAACAAGCAACAATATTTGCAAATTAATATGTTGCTGAGTTTGAGGAGTCAGACTCAGAATTGTCTCAGTATTCCTTCAGTGGAGCCACAATTCAGAGACTGTTGGCAAATTCAATTTTCTGACAAAATAGCTATTTGATGTTATGTCCTGTTATGTGATGTCTTCATGTGTGGGGATTTTTTACCCACTCACCCTGATTTTCACCTGGTTTCATGACAACCTCTGGTTGCTTCTTGCTTCTCTGGAGAAGCAGCAAACTGTGTTTTCTGAGTAGCTCAGACCATGCTGTCAAAAAATCTACTGAATCTGAAGTGCAGAAGTCAGTCCTGTCTGTGTTATAAACCACCAAGTAATTTGTCCTCATGCTTTTGAAACATGGACATCATTCATGGCTACTCATTGGTCACAGTTGAAATTCATTAGCAAACATGCTGTGTGAGAGCTCATTTTTTGGGGGCTCTTCATGGATATCGTTGCTGGTTTTTTCCCCAATTGAGTGCTATGTTTTTTGCCTCCAGAGTAAAGGACAGAAAGGATGCCTGTTCTCCAAATTAATGTTAAGCGATGTTGCTAGGGTGCTTACAAGAGATTTCAAAGATATTAGGAGAATCTGGCTATTGTCTTGATAATCGTGAGATCATCAAGATATTGATGATTGAAAATATTGAAAATACTGATTTTTTTTGCGAGCCTTCTCAGAGAAGGACCTGCAAAGTTTTCCACTGTTACATGAATTGTATTGTGTTGTTATTAGGAAATGACTCTGACCAGTATTACTGTTTCAAATGCCACTGAAGTACCGGTTGTACATTATGCTCAGAAAAAAATGGTTGCTATATCTAACATTTGTGTACTCTGAAGCTGCAAGAGCTGCTGTAGAATGTCAAATAAGCCCAGGTGTCTCCTAGGAGGAGGATGGTAGCAGAGAGCATTAGGCAGATACCCTACAAATAATAATCAACATTGTTTTCAGAAAACTCATCCACATCACTTAAAAATAATGTTCTTTTAAAATGAATTATCAAGTATCCTGGACCAGTTAAAAAGATTGTGCTGAAGCAGATGGACTCTTCTCATCCAGAGAGGAAAAAGTAAAAGAGCTTTGCTTGTGAACTGTGCTGCCTGTCCCTGTGTTAATAAAACACCCTGAAGTATCCAGAAGAGTAGTAGTTCATAGACCCATTAGGATTTAGCAGCCCTGTGTTTTCTTCCATCTGACAGTAGGGAATAATTAAGTCTGGAACATGTGTGTCACTCCTTATTTGATCTTCTGGTTGTGGGGATCTGATGAGCATTTTGTGTGATCAGCGTTACTTCTAAAAACTGAGTTTCTTACATATGGTGATGGAGAGGACATACTTGAATGTGTGCTCTGGAAGTCCTCGGATGGCCCAGTGACTTTTCAAAGTAGAAAATGTGGTGAAAAATCAGTGTTTTGGAGAATGTACTACTGTTATTTGTGGTGAAGTTAATTGTGAAAAGAAGGATGCTATCCCTGTTCATTTCTTTGATTTCTGTTAAGTATAAAGCTTTTAAAACCTAGCATATACACTAAATGTGTGGAGTCTACTCTGTTATGTTTTCTATTTGGGAACATTTTTTAAAAAAACTTTTGAAAATTCCTTGATGTTGACGAATCTATCCTTTTCCTTTCTACCACAGATCCAGACATTTAATGTTGAGGCACCATGCCAGACCGTGGAAGATTTAACGAGTGGGGTTGTGATGGCCCAGGTTCTTCAAAAAATGTAAGAAATTGTTTACATACTGGACATAGTTTTATTATTTGTACATTTTTCGGTATTTACACGTTTTCTTTCAAAGTTGACAGGCATTCCATAAGGATGTAGCTTTTCCTATGCTTAGGTGGTACTTTAAACATGGAGCATGGTTTTTTCTCTGTAGCTTTTAAGTAACTGTCTCTAAAAGGAAAAGTTTTGTTGTAGGGGGGTGTTTATTCAAGTGTGAACTTAGTGAAAAGTAAGTTGGATTAAAACTAAACGTACAGATTCACATTTAAAGTTGAAACCAGTTCAAGGTAAGGTAATTAACTCTGATCATCATTTGAAACTACAGTCAGTAATTTTAGAATTAATTTCATGCCATAAAACTTCTGTGATAAACCAAACAGAACTGTCATTTTAGTTATGTGCAGCTGGAAGTCCTTGTCTTTCAGTTTGCTTCTACTACATCTTGGCTATTCATGGGGCACCACTGAGATTATGTGAGGGTATAAAGAAGGAGCCATCAGGTTATTTATATACAGGATTGATAAGATCCCACTGAGCCTTCTCTTCTTGAGGTTAAACTAACACAGCTTGTTCAGTCTCACCTCATATGGCAGATACTGCAGTCTGTTAATCATCTTAATTTCTCTTTGCTGACCTTCCTTATGTGTCCAGGTCTTTCTCTTGCTGGGGAGCCCAGGGTGCAGCACTTCAGATGTAGTCTCACCAGACATGAGTTGTGCCTCCCTTGACCTGCTGCCAGCAATCTTCCCAATACAGCCCAATGGTTGGCCTTCTTTGCTATGAGAACACTTTGTTGGAGTGCATTCAGCTTGGTTTATACCCAGCTTCTTGTCTGCAAAGCTGCTTTCCAACCAGTTGGCCCCTAGCATATACTGGTGTATGGGTTTGTTTGCACCATGTCAGCCTGTTTTTCCAGCTCGTGAAGTTCCTGCTAAAAGGCAGCACAACTGTCAGGCCTGTCGAACACTCTTTCCATTTTTATTATATGAAAAATTTCTCTCTGCTCTATCATCTAGGTTCCTATTAAAGACATTTAATATTCTTGACCCTTTGGGTCGGGGTCCAGCTGGATTTCATGTTTCTGCTTATAAACCTTTGAGCCTGGCATTTCAGCTTCCCTTGCTATCCACTTACTCCGGTCATGCTTTATCAGTTTGTCCATGATGATGTTATCCTGATCAGGCAGTTTGTAAGCAGGAATCTCTAACAATGTCACTTGTGTTGGTTTGCTTGGTCATCCTAACCCAAGAGAGAGCTCATGCGTTCCCCACTGCCCACTGCTCTCTTGCATGAAAGGCATCTCCCTTGTCACTGTCCTCCCAGCTAAAGACCCTGCATGAATCCATGGCAGCAGCCCTGTCATGCGAGCCGTCCTACCACATCTGCGTGATCCCACTGAGACTGTGGCCTTGTAACTATTTCCCTGCAGCCGTGCTCCCAGGCTGCTGCCCGCCCCGGGAGGCCACCGCGCCCGCACAGGGAGGGACGGTCCCGGGCCGAGCACTTCGCAGGGAGGGGGGGGAAGGAGGCAGGACCAAGGCTGTCCCGGCTCTGGGCTGGCGGCGGGGCTGCCGCCTGTGCCACCTGAGCTGGGAATGAGGGACCACACACACTGTGCGGGGAGGGGCGGGTGCAGGTGGGGACGGCACCCTCCCATCCCCCCTCCGTCCTGCACTCCCGGGAGCCCGGGGAGTCGCCCCCGCCCGTCCTGAGACAGCCCCGGGGGAAACGAGAAGCCTCTGCCGTCCGGCCCCGAGGGCACCGGGACTGGCGCAGGCCCCGCTCAGTCCCGGCCCCAGCTCAGCCCAGGAACCAGCAGGNCCCTTTTACCCCCCGCGATCCCAGCCCCCCAAACCAGTACATATTGACACTGAATACAGAAATCCTTTAGTTTGCCCAGTTTATATGTAAAGATCCTGTAAACAATTTATAATCCTTTCTTTATGCTCTAGATAGTAGTTTGACCTGAAAAAACTACTGCTTGACTATCTGATAGTTGCGCTTCAGATTTAACATTTTGCAATGAGTACACAGATTCTTACACAGAAATTTAGCAACAATATTGTTAAATCTTGATTGCATTCTGTTTAAGGTAAACCTTGAGAGCAGCAGCAATATAATCTTGGATTGTACAACAGCAATCACAGATTGTGCTGAGTTGGAAGGGACCCACAAGAATCATCAAGTCCAACCCTTAGCCTTGCACAGGGCCATCCCCAGGAGTCACACCATGTGCCCGAGAGTATCATCAAACACTTCTTGAACTCTGGCAGGGTTGGTGGTGTGACCACTTCCCTGAGAAGCCTGTTTCAGTACCCAACCACCTTCCGAGTGAAGAACCTTGTTACAATATCCAACCTAAATCTCCCCTAACACAATTTCAGGCCACTCCCTTGGGTCCTGTCACTGATCACCACAGAGAAGAGATCAGTACCTGCCCCTCCTCTTCCCCTCACAAGGAAGTTGGAACTGCAGTGAGGTCTCCCCTCAGTCTCCTCTTCTCCAGGCTGGACAGACCAAATGACCTCAGAAACACCTCGCATAGCTTCCCCTCAATGCCCTTCACCATCTTCGTTGCCCTCCTTTGGACACTCTCTAACAGCAGAATTTCTTTCTTACATTGTGGTGCCCAAAACTGCCACAATATTCAAGGTGAGGCCACACCACTGCAGAGCAGAGCAGGACAATCCCCTCCCTTGACCAGCTGGTGATGCTTCGCCTGATGCCCCCCAGGACACAGTTGACCCTCCTAGCTGCCAGGCCACTGCTGACTCAGATTCAGCTTGTCATTGACCAGGACCCCCAGGTCCCTTTCCATAGCACTGCTCTCCAATACCTCATTCTCTAGCCTGTGTGTTAACATGTGAGCAATCTTTGAGGGAAAATGTGTTACTGTTTTTCTTTAAAGTGAAAAAACAGAAGGTAAGTAGTATAAGATAAAAAGTTTAACAGAAGATTGGACTAACTGATTTTTTTTCAATAGATATCACAGGCTGCAGAATAGCCAAACATTTTCTGTTTCTCAGGACATGAGAGATTGGAACATAGGTCAAATTCAAGGATCAGCATTTATATACCTGTTTAGAAAACTGATCAAGAACGTGTTGACAAAGCCATTTTAAGTATTCTTTCTTCAAAACAAGACCAAATTCAACACTAGAAATGAAATCCTCTTTTTGCTGCTTTAAACAGATAGCACAGGAAGAATACTTAGTTGGGAGTAACGGGAATATGAAGCAATATGAAGCAACAATATGAAGCAAGTCTAGAGCAGGCTTTGGCAGCCTACCCTTCTTTTTATGTAAACAGCATTATTTCCCTTTCTGTCTCAAGAAAGATAACTATGTAGAAGACTATTTTTGCAGGTATAGAAATGTGTAAGAGTGAGACAGCTCTGTAGTTAAGGTTATTGGGAAAAATCACGCAATGATGTTAAACAGAAAAGAACAAGCACAGCCTGAATGCACCAGGTCACTTCAAACACATCATTTGCAGTGAAAACTTGAACACTTGTGTCTTTGACATGAGAGGCTCTCAAAAGGTAATATTCAAAAGCCAAATTTATTGTCTTGACTTGAGACACAAAACTGCTATTACTCTTATTTCATTGAGAAGGGTAAAGTGCTGTTTTTGTAATTCATATTCCTTGAAAATTGAGTGGTTTTCAGTATAACTGCTTCCTGCCTGAGGCTCTTTGTCAGTATGTGTTCTTTGAGCCCATTATTTCTAAGAAGTTAATTAGGCAAAGGTAGGGAGGGGAGAACATCGACAACTTTTGTGTGAATCAGGACTTTACTATAATAAATGAATTAATGTTTAAAAAATAGCTGAAATAGCCCATTAATATATCCAGTGAGAATTTAAAAGACAGAAAAAAGTTCATTATGAATGAAAAGAATGAAGAAATTAAATGAGGTAGAGCACTGGTGAAAATTTAAAGGTTTTGGGGTGATCCAGTGATCTAAGTGTATTTCCATAGGAAAGTGAGGATAACATTTCTTGCTGAAAACTCAAAAGTTTAAAAGTGAACTGGATTGTTTCTAATTTTTTGACCTCTACCTTAGTAGGAAGACTCAATTAGTACTTATGAGGACAGGAGATAGTAGTTTTGTCATGAGGGACAGTTTTTAAGACATTCCTAGTTCAGGGAATTTGTCGTTTAAGGCATAGAGAAAATTGGCCCAACACTGAACTCGAGGATATATAGTCAGAAAAATTAAAAAGGAAGAACATTAACACTGCTTGTTCATCAGCTGATAAAAACAGCTGTGCCCTGAACCAAGTGTTTAAAAGGGGCCAACAGCTTCCTCCGTTGTTCTTAATTTTTTTTGTACATTGTTCTCGATGTTATTTGTGTTCAAGGTAGCAGCCCATTTGTAGGTAAGTGCCAGTCATCACAATAAATGCAGAAGAATTCTCTGTAAAAAAATGGCTGGAAGAAGCTGTGAGAGGGAAAGATTGCAGAGGAAATTACTGACACCTTCAGAAACTTCTCACTACTCATGTAGTGTGTGATAGAAAATGGCAAAAATGTGTTCTAGGTAACCAAGCATGAGCATTTTGTTTACAGCCAGTTAATAAACTGGCATTGGTGAATCCCTGAAGAGTATTTTCTTTTGTTAAGCATAAGACCTTTGTCTTCGAATTTCATGCCAAAGTGCCATTAAATGAACTTCTCCAATGCTAACAAAGTTGACTTGGAGGAAGAAATTCACCTATGCTTTAGCTTACTTTTTGTATTATTCTGAAAGAATCACTGTTAGTTTGTGTTCAGTTATGAAGGTTATTTGCCCTGACAAGCATTGGTATGAAATACAGCAAGGTAAGATGCCTGTACACAATCAATGTTGATGACTATTTTACAGAGTGTTGTTGTATTCCAGGAGTAAAGATTGGAAGCAAAAGAAAATGTTTAAACTGTCTATGATTAGACTGTCTGCCTAAAATCATGTAGCTCATGCTGGTAGAAGTGCTGTAGCTTGCTTCTGAATTATATCCTCATTTTCTTTGTTGTTTTTTTTTTCTTTCTTTTAGCTTTCTCTGATGTTTTTACTGTCCACTGATATCCCTAGAACAGCATCGTTTCCTGTTCTATATTATGTTTTAAAATTTTCCTTTCATCCCACTCTGGACACTGTTTTGTACCAAGTGTCCCTCTTGTTTTGATTCCTTCCTCATATGTCATAACTGGCCTTGGTAAATATAAGAGATGGTTTATATTTTCATTTGTTATCTGTGCACTGTGCCACTCTTAATGAATTATTCATTTGATATATTGTACATTGCAGCACATTGTGTATATTTTGACACATGCAGAACACAAAAGCCATGCTTTTGTATATCTCTGGGGGAGGGAAATTTTTGTAAACAGACATTTCTTGAAGCCGCTTACTGTACCACTGTTAAAATGAGTAATAATCATGAGTTATACTACATGCTCTGTGCGTTAGTTTTGTTCAAAAGAGTATTTCCATATCACAGATGCCAAGAGACAGAAAGATGACTGCTTAAATAAAGGAAAATTTGCATGGAAAATTAGATGGAAATGGTATAAATGGGCACTGCTGAAAACATCACATGAAGTGATTGAGCATTAAGAACAGCATAAGTATCTTGTGCTCTGGAGAAAACTCCCAGTTATCTGCAGTACTATTCAGATAGTAGGCAGCAATTGACTGATACAGAAACACCTTTCTAAACTTGAAGGTTATCCAGTGCAAGAGATGGTCTAAGTTAGATCTAGGCTCAGGAACTCATTAAATTCAAAATACTTGTTTCATGAACAAGTCATGTCATGACAGTGATGATGCTCGAGTCAGTTTTCTGCTGCCCTCGTTTAGTGCAGTGGCTCTTCAAAATGAGGTGGTAGGTTTAGCCAGTCATTTCTCAGCCACCCATTTCCTTGGGTTTCCTTTTCAAGCACCATAAGAATGACACTGTTGTTTCCTAATGACACTAACTAAAGTGGTTAAAGAACTCTGAATATGATTGAATCCCAGTTCCCAAAAATTTAGTGGAGTGAGACTTGTTTGTTGCAGGGACTGTGAAAGACCTGACATCTTAAAGCCTCTTTTAAAAAGCTTATGTAGAAATTCATGTGGAATAGTTTTTATTTCAGATTTGATTTCTAGTAGTTTGGCATCTAGAGAAAGAATTTGTGTTGGTCATCATGAATTTTAATTGGACTTTTGAAGACAGAGATGAAACTATAAGGGCAGGTGATTTATGTTAAGGAAAGGATGATTTTTCTGTATTTCCTTGAGGTTATTATCCAACCTGTTGCTCTTCTGCTTATTTTACTCCTGGCAAAATCTTTTTGCAATATGCTACTAATTATTGTGTAACGTGTATGAAGGTTCTCTAAAGACAGTTGTTGTTACTATTTTGGGCACTGTTACATGATGATGAAGATTTTGAGTGGATTGCTTATCAGCTGCTGGACCCTTGGATGGACTATCACAGACTGTATATTCAGGTCTCAGGGAGCTTCCTTATGTATATCTGATGACATGTGTAAAGCTTTAGGTAGCCTATGACTTCCATCAAGACTGTAAAAGACAGTTTCTGATCAATGTGTTACTTTTATTACACTAGTAACTGAGAAAAGCTGCTTACTTCTTACTGAAGTACAGGCTTCCAGAGTGCGGTGCATTGGACCTAACCCTGAAATCTGTTACTGTTCCTCAGCTGGTGATCTTACTGATCCCCACGTTGTTGAAAATTGAGTATGCAATATCAGCTGTCCAGTCAGTCCACATATAATTTTCCTTGTGAGATGTTGTTTATGCTTACCCTGTTGCTCCTTAGAGTCAGTGTTTGCCAAGGAAATGGTAATCAAGGATTGATACATTCATGGCATTGCAGCCTTGAAGTAGCTGAAGATGTTAGTGACCAAGTGCAACCCTTAAAATTATGAGATACAATCCTTAAGGAAGTCCCATTGGTCTTTTTGCTGGCGAAGCGCAGGTAATTAGTATACCTGCTTTCTCAGCTACGTAAACATTTTGTTACTGTGAGTCTGTCGTTAAGCAAGGCTTACTTGTGTGTTGGCAATTCCTAGAAGACCCATTTGAGAGGGTAACTCTTGAACTCCACACCTAAAATGGGGCTTGGACTTCTTTTTTTTTTCATTACTGTGCAGACTATTTTGTTGCGATTGTGTGAAGTTAGGCAAATTAAGACTTTTTAGTCAAGGCTTTTTGCAAGAAGAGCTATTGTTTTGTGTAAAAGCTGAATGTAAGCCTTCGTATGTCGTGCATCCTACATGTATTTGAATCAATTTCATTCCTAGGCTTATTTGTCGTCTCACAGCAGAAAGGCCATTTGAAAGCTATTTGAAAACATTTATTTCAAAACCAGATGAACCTCTGGATAAGACACTGCTTTTTGTATTTCATAGTTAAGCTTCTATCACCTGTGCTAGAACTGTACTGTTTTTGAATGGAAGTAATTTGGAGTCATCAATTTAACTACTAATTAAAGCTGTTCTTCCAGGTATATGTTTGTGGATGGCGTGTCAAAGGAAAGGAAATATGCTGTAATCTTCACCAGAGTCTGTAATAAAATGTGCAAAAATAGCAATGGGAATATGTCAGTTGAGAAACATTGCTTGTGCTTTTTCTCCATTGCCATGTATTATAATTGTAATACCACTTGCAGGCCTTGATGCATTGTGAAGACATTGTGGGAAGGAGGCAGATACTGTGCATCAGGTACAAAGTGTGCTACTAAGTCTGTGCCCTCATAAAAGTACTGAGGTAATTGATGGTTTATAGTATATATGATACTGAGATTTGACTCTTCAGGCATGTTCAGAGTTTTCTTGAGCTTTTGCCAAGAGATCTCATAGCATATTCCCCTTAAAAAAAAGAGCTCAGTTCAGCACCCTTCTATCTGCAGAGGGTACAGCAGTAAATCTGGTAGTACTCGGTGACAAATGCAGCAGTGTAAGCCCAAAAAGTAGAACACTGCAAATGGAACTGTAATCTGGCTTTACCACACTGGCTCTTAAGAGCCTTATGCAAACAAAAAAATACCAAAAAGGGAAGTGTTTTTTTTTTTCCTTTCTTACTGTATTAGCTTTATATGTTGGATGAGCCTTTCCTTATATTATGTTGACCTACTCCTTTAAAAGCAGTTATATGTAGAAGATTCTCCTTAATTCTGATCATAGCATTTTCCAAGTTCTATATGATAAAGTGAAAGTTTGACTGAAGTGAATGTTAGAGGATGTTAGCCTTTTAAAGGTGTCACGGTCCACTCGAATTTGGCAGGACGCGTGATGGTTCGTTACCGTGATCTCAGAGTGCAAAAACACTTTAGCTTTGATCAAACAGCAAAACTTTATTATGTGCCCAAAAAGCGGCAGTGCAATAGATGAAAAATGAGGTAGGGAAAAGCAAAGCAAGAAAGAGAGAGAGAGAGAGAGAAGGGTATATAGCTACCACCACACG
Source organism: Serilophus lunatus (assembly GCA_013399895.1). Classification (NCBI taxonomy): domain Eukaryota; kingdom Metazoa; phylum Chordata; class Aves; order Passeriformes; family Eurylaimidae; genus Serilophus; species Serilophus lunatus. The sequence continues at coordinate 75,133 of VXBA01005707.1, read as the reverse complement.
ACGAGTCCTCGAGGCGTCCCTATAGGTCCGTCGTATTTTCCTTCAGTGGTGGGGGGGAATTTCTCTCCGTCGGTTGGTGAGAGGCCTTCTTTTATATGTCCAAAGAGGAGTGTCAGTCAGTCGAGTGCCCTTTTGCCAAGGGATCATGGCTCCCTGGCTCTAGAGAATAAGTCCAAGATGTATCGTTTATTTTGTGGGGTACGACTCGAGATGTATCGTTCCGTTCCTCCTTATCAGAGAAAGGGTACAGTACACTTTCAGCCGCACCGTCCATTGTTCCAGGGTATCCACACCCTGGCTTCTATCCAGTCTTAGTCCAGGGAGCAGCACCTGGCAGCTGCTCTGTCTCAGGCAGGATGGCTTTGCAAACTTCAGTCAAGGCCTTAACTCAGGTTTTGGGGTACCTGAAAATGTTCAAGTCCCTGATGACAACGTTGAGACAATATCCATCTTCTGACCGACTCTTACAAAAGGATCTTGGAACTTGGCAGTGGGAGCGTCTTGGGAGATGTCTTGAAGAAGCAGCTTGTGGAAGGTGCTTGGAGATGGAAAATGGAGAGGGAGCAGTCATTTGTAGAAACAGAAGTATACTCTGCAAGCTGTAGGAGTTCTCTATTCTTTATCTTGATTGCTTCACCGAAAGTGCAGAGGATAGAAAATCTTTTGAGGAAGGGTGTTCACAAAAAAGATAATTTAGGATTACTGTGAAAACAGATAGGCAAAAATGGATAGTGTTTGGTAGATGAAATAATACTGAAGCTTGTTCTCAGTAGTAAAAACTTCAACTCTTCTTTCTCACTGTATAAAGAGAGCATATGTATTGTTCCATCTCAGGCTTGTCATTTAAAAGTTGAGTATTTATGGTCAGTGTACAGCAGAAGGAATCCACCGTGTGTGAAAAAGTAATTATTTTTAACACTTTCAAGGAATGTAAGTAAATATCGCTCAAACATCAGAAGAGAAATGAGTGGTAGAACATAGTCATTTAAATAACCTCAAGACAGAGATAGAGGCTTAATGACTAAGGTGTACTTGCAATTTCTCTAACCTGATTTTAATGATTACACTTCTTGTATTTCAGAGATCCAGCTTACTTCGACGAAAATTGGCTGAACAGAATCAAAACAGAAGTAGGAGATAATTGGAGACTAAAGGTATTTTAATTACTTTGCTTGACTATGAATCTGTATTTCAGTTCTTAGTACGATCTTGTGTCTAAATACTAGCATATTTCTAGATTAGAATCTTCCTTTATAATACATAATTTTGAATTTTAGACCATTTTAATTACATTTATTTGTTATTGTAGTTCTTGTTGTTATAATCCTGCACAGTTTAGCAAAGAAAAGAAATTTTGACTTTATAAGTAAGTTTCAGTGATTTAAAAGGAAAATATTAAAACATTTCATGGATCAATTACCTCTCTGTTTTTCAACTGTTGAATGAAAGAAGTTTTTTAATGCAGTGTAAAATTAGCCTTAAAAAGGAGCTCTGAGAAGCAGCTGCATTAAAATAGGAGCATAATAAGCAATGTATTTAAAGAAAAATGGTGGAGTGTTGCTTCCTTTTAGTCAGTTCTGCAGAGTTTTTTCTGTGTTCCTACTCAGCATGGTTTCATCACTTGACAAACCCCAAGGCAACAGAATTTACAGTTGCATTTTGCTTTAGAACCTGAAGACCATAGTCTTACAGGCAGTTTTGTTGGTGTAGTTTCCGATTAGTTTTCTTCAGAGAATGATCTATGCGCCTTTCTAAATTTCCATTTTCAGCATGACTAATTGGGAAAACAGGGTAGTTACAGTTTGACTGTTAGTTCATGTTTCCTATGAAACTATTTTGCTCCAGCCACCAAAACCCATTCTGATCACCTCAGGAACCCTACAAGTGTGAAATGCTATAGTACTTAGAGGGTTGCCAGTGATTTGCTGAATTGCCTGAGACAAGGATGGAGCACACTGCTGCTGCCTATGTTTTGACTTGGCCAGCAGGCCTATCAGCATGGTCTGCTGCCTGGCCTGTTGTATGCAAGTCTGAAATGCTTTAAAGTGTTTTGTTCACTAGGGCTGCCAGTAAAGATGTGAGTGTGTTGATGAGGGTGTATTGACAGACAGGTCAATAGAAGAAAGCTTTAAAACTCTTATGAGTTCTGTTGCATGTAGAGCAGTTAATTCAAATGAACTTTTCAAAGAAGTGTATGGAATTGTAAGTGAACAGCTGGATACAAGATTTTACTTTTCTGTAAAATATTTCTTTGGGGATTCTTTTCTGAGGAGTATTGAAGTCTTGGCTGTTAAATTCGGAGAACAACAAATTGAGAACTGTTAGTTATAATGGCATTTCAGCTGATTGAAAGCAGAGTAACAGCTTCTGTAACTGTCATAGGGAGTTTGAGGAATAAATATTTGTCTCCCACCAATTTGGCAGATGCAAGGCTTAGCAGGTGTGAAAAAAAACAGCTGAGCAATCTAGTAACTTCCTTATGTGACCGACATTGGAAAAACATCAGGTCAAATTTCAGTTTATTTCTGAAGTCATGCTATCTGGTTTTTCATTACCTGTGTAAACAAGAATAAAGAGCGATTATTTTTTTGTTTAAAAAAGATTTGTAATCCAGTTTTTTGGACACCACTTCCCTTTTCATGAAGAGTACTAAAAGACATAAGTGTGATACTTCAAATCTTATTTTTTTAACCAGGAAAATAATCCTATACTTTGCCAACTGTTCTTCTTTATATGTGAGTAAACATTATTAGTAAATGTCTATCAACCAGTCCATCATTTATAGTCCAGCTTGTAGAGACACTTCAGTCTGTGCATTTCTATTCATAGAATCGTTTAGGCTGGAAAAGACTTTTAGGATCATCAAGTCCGACTGTTAACTCAGCACTGCCAAGTCCACCACTAAACCATGTCCCAATGTGGCACGTCTGCGTGTCTTGTAAATGCCTCTAGGGGTGGTGACTGCACCATTTCTCTGGGCAGCCTGTTACAATGCTGGATAACCTTTTTGGTGAAGAGCTTTTTCCTAATATCCAATCTGAACTTCCCCTGGCACAACCTGAGGCCATTTCCTCTTGACCTGTCATTAGCTAATTTGGAGAAGGCTGACCTCCTTTCAGACATGTGTTTGTTACTGGAGTTAAGATATCCGCATTGTACTTGAATGACTCCATATTAGAGATTTCATGTTTTAAGAAGCGCCATAGGAAATGATAATTGGATTACCTCACAAGACATGGTAATGAGCTGCATTATATTCTTGTTTATAAACATGGTCACTCTTCGCCTCTGATATCATGTGGTATAATAGTCACCACTTGTACAAGCTCTGAGTATTTTGGACCGCATAAAGGAACCAGTGTAGTAGGGGAACACAGATATAAACAATCCAAAATGTAACCTGCAGGTAGTTCTGCTCTGTGAAACTGGTTAGGAGGGCCTAGCAGAGATTAATGTAGACCTGATATGGCCCTCCCTACCACTGTTGATAGAAGTACTCAGAAAATGAAAGAATTGTAGAATTGTTGAGGTTGGAAAAGACATCTGAGATCAATTCCAGCCATCAGCTAAGCACTCTCTGTGATGTTCACCATGAAACTGTGTCCCCAAATGCCCTGTCAGCACGTTTTTTGAACACTGCCAAGGATGATGGCTCCACTACTTTGCTGAGCTGTCTGTTGCAATGCTCTACGACCCTTCCCATGAAAGTTTTTTTTTCCTAGTATTTAATCCAAAACTCCCCTGGTGCAACTTGAGGCCATGTCCTCTTGCCTTGTCACTTTTTACCTGGGAAAAGGTAATGAGTGATGTGATTGTTAATTTTAAATTGTGTGCTGTCTCGTATGGAGAATAAACAAGAACAGGGTTCTTGAGGGTTACAATTTCTGGGTCACAGCATACATAGCGGTTTGTGTCTTAAGCAACAAAAAAAATTACTTTTCACCATCAATTTTATAATGGTTAAAGAAAAAAAATAACATTACCTCTTTCATTATATACAGCTGACCAATTCAGTTTAAATTGTGTGCAACCTAGTAAAACCTGAAAATTATGACATTTTGAACATAAAACCTTTATTGAAAATGGAAAACAGAATAGAAAGTAATTCTGTTGCCAAAACTTTATAATAATGAAATTCTTTAATCAAGAAACAAATTATTGATTTGATACACGTGTCAGAGAATAAATTGTGAACTGTGGAACTGAGAGAGGTGGGATGAAATTGTCATCCTTTTTTTTCCCACCTTCAGTTCAGTGTGGGAAGCTTGAGAAAGGAAGGAAATACATTGTTCAGCTTGATTTCTGACATTTTCTTCTGGACTTTTTGCTTTGGCATTCAGACTACAACATCAGTTTAAAGTACAATTTTATTGGTGTATACAGTAGCAAGCTCTGTTCCAGTACTGAACAGCAGTTTGAATGATTTGTGTTTGGTACAATATTTCAAAATGGAATAACCAGTGAATGCTGTAATCTAAGTGAACAAACATGATTTTTGAAAGTTAATTTTGGCTCATTGCAGTAGTAAGTTATGTTTGCTCTGGATTCTTCTGCAGTATGAGGTGGCTTGACTAGTGGAGTAATGGAAGCTCATTCTTAGTATACAGTATTTTTCTACTCCTTTCTTGTTCCTTTTTGGGGTAAGGAGCACTTGTTCATGAGTAGCCTTTTAGAGGTTTTTTTTTTTTTCTAATAAGGTTGGGAGTCATATAACTCTTTTTTTCTGCAAGCAAGAAGCAGAGATGTTGTAGGCCAGCATTCATTTCTGTCAAAAGATAGTTATCAACTGATACATTTAATTCTCTTTTGCTATACTCTTAATTCCTAAACCAACAACATCTCCAAATGTAAGTTGAATGTGGGAATGCTCTCTGTGTTCAGCCACATTTATTTTTTCCTTGTCATTTAGCTCAAGGAAATGTTTGTATATATTGTTTTGGGGGCTTTCTTTTTTTTTTTTTTTCCCAGTGGAAGACAATCTGAAGGGGGATAACCCCCAAAGCTAATGAGGTAGTTTTTCTTTAGGTTCTATCTATAATCAGTGGTGAGACATGTTCCTTCAAAATGCAACACAAATCAAAAACCCAATATATGTGATGGGAACGGTGCAAACAATGCACGCGCTTCCTCCTCTCCTTCCTGTGTGTGCACACACCACCCCCACTCCACACATACCCACCTCTCCTTCCCCCTCACCACCCCCCTGGAAGTGCAGATAGAAAGAGTGTACCTCGCGAGATATCTGAGCCCAATTAATTGATTTGGACTTCTTGCAACACTTGCAAGTGTGCCCTAGCAACACTTCCAGAGGTTATTCAGTATCTGAAACAAACGAAGAGAAGACAGTTCTCGCAGAGTCTTCAGTGCAAACAGGATTTCAGTCATACATGGGATTGAAGAATAATGCAAAATTGGAGACTGGCTGTTACAATGTTGGAGAAAAAACAAGAAGTTGAGTAACTCATGCTCCCTTTTGGTCGGCAGTTAGAAGCTTAAGGGCATTTTCTGCTGTCCACTTCATCAGGCTTTTCCTTTGTTACACAACTATATTTGTAAAGAGAGAACTCTAGGCAGACTACCCTTACAGGCCTAAGGCTGGAAACAGTAAGTAAATTGTAACTAAATAAATAGAGATTTCATATGACAAGCAAGAAGAAAAGTGGGATAAAAAAGGACGAAACTTTAAGTTGTATGGTGTTGCCATATCACATAATCTCTGCTTTCATTCCAGTCAGTTTATCAGGTTAATGCTGTGTACTAAAGGTCAGTCTCATACTGAACACTGTGTGCTAACTGTGTAGCACTACACTGTAACCAGGATGGCTGTTAACTGAGGTAATTTAACATAGGCAACACCTACACAGCTCCACTGAGGATGTTAATGAAAGTTAGGTGTTCAAAGCAGGAGTGAGAACATGGAGGCTGCCTTTGTGGATGCATTGGCTCAAAGTGGGTATCCTGCCCTTTGTAAAAGGAGATTGAGGAAATAAAACAGAAAAGGCAGATGGAAAAGAGATTGAAAATGGATAGAGATTTTTCTGGAAACACTTAATGGTCCATCTACTGTGAACTGCAACAGCTTTTGGGGTGGGATCAAACACAGCTGTCACTTTTTTTGCACCCCAGTAAGTACCATGTCTTTTCCAACGGAAGTATGGATGCAGGGAATGGATGTTAAAACTGTTTGGGAGAGTAGTGTATGCGCTTTGTATGGAAATGGAGGAATTCAGGTTGCTGATGCAAGCAAACAGGCATCCCATGTGGTCATGGGCTGATGTCCAAAGGACGATAGGGTACTTTGTAGTAATGATTGATATTTGAAATTCTATCTGTTGTGTTCTGTCATTACATAATTTAATGATGTTTATTAACTGTAGTTAGGTTTTGTTTTCCTCATGTGCATAAGAAAAAGAAAAATAATTCTAAGCAACCCTGACCTGCTGTGAGTTAGAATTCCAATCTAATTGGTTGTCTTTCACACTTTCTTAGGCTGTTCATTTTCATTCAGCTGCTTTAAGTCTTCCTTTCTTACCCTATCAGCTCATAAATGTAACTGGAGATACTGAATTGAATGTCAGAGTACAAAGTATTTCTGGTAGTTTCCCTAAGATGATTCTCTCTCTGCCAGTGACAGTAGAACTAAGTATATTCCCTGCAAATAAGTAAAAAGAAAAAAATAATCAAGAGCCCTCTGAGTAATACTGAAGATAATTGTGAAGCGTAAGCCAGTCTATAGAAAAGCTGCGTTACCCCCACAATTGTCTGATTGTTTTCCAGACACAAAGATGGTACAGCTAATTCTTGAAAGTACTGTTCATTGGCAGTGGAATAAAATAGGTCTGCAAAGACAAGATTTCTTTTGCAGCTTTTTTTTTTCCAAGGATGCTGCTCTATATGCTAGATTTCTTGACAAATTTTTATCAATACCGGTTTTCTTCCAGTATCTCAACTCTAAGTTCTGTGAAGGTTATATGGAGGAAGATGACTCCTTGTGTTCAAGAGCATTTAATTCAAAAATGCTTTCAAGGAAAGGAGAAATTATGTATTTCATAGGTGGATACTGTACATTTTGTTTCTCATTTTTTGTGGGATTATGTTCAAGTTCAAGGTTCCTCACAATGTTCTCATCGGTAAACTGGACTTAAATTCTGCAACATGACCTTTGCATTTCTCTGGCTCTTTCTGCAACAGACTCAGGTAAATTACAAAGCAGAAAATTTTAATGAATCAAGTTTGAATATTATATTCCAATCAGTGCAATATTCTTTGTGGTGATTTGACATAAATCAATTTCTTAATTTCTCTAAATTCTTAAATCTGTTGCAGACTTTTGTTGTGATTGTGCATGGCCTCTGAGTGGTGGTTGTGGTTGTTTTTGATCAGGCAGCTAGAAGATAGTTGTAGCTTTTGCAGAAACATGCTGTGTGGTGTGTAATAGTGCAGAAAAAGTATGTTTTTTCAGATTAGAAGGTGTAAGCTAGTTGTTAGGCTGTTATGAGAGGGACAATGAATGTTATTATACACTTGCTATAATGTAATGTCTCCAGTTCTCATTCTAGGTTGTTAGGGTATATGATGCATTACTTTTCAAGTCTAAATGAAGTTTTGTTTCTTATATGACTTAAAATTCAGTGATTATGAAGCCAAAATGCTCTTACATCTTAAAAGCGATCTAGTTCCGGGACTTTTTTCCAAAGAGGAGTGGATTATTGGGAGTAAGGTAATCAGATCACTATCACTTTGGATCTCGTGACAAAAATCTTTTATAGTGTGTGTAGCCCATTCCTTTCTTGAGTTTGAATTTTGCTTTCATCACCTCCTTTTGTCTGTTGACTGTGTTGAAGTGTTGAGTTTGTACCTGGATTTCAGTATCATGTTTTCTTAACAGCACCTCCCCATATGGTTTGGAAGGTAAATGACTTCTGTCAATGGACAGAATCTCCTAATTGTGTATTTTTGGAATGTAGTCAAGAATACAAAAGTTTTTCTGAGCTTCAAAAGCAATTGGAAATGGAAAGGTTTTTCTCTCTGTTATAGTTCCACAGTTTGCTGCTATATCTGCTGTGGTCAGCAACAGAACTTTGTGAATCCTATTTCAGTCTTTGCAGATCCTGTCTAGACTTCATGGAGTCACAGAATCATTTAGGTTGGAAAAGGTCCTTAAGACCATAGACTCCAACCATAAACCCAGCACTGCTAAGTCCACCAATAAGCTGTGTCCCAATGCACCGTATCTACACATCTTTCAGAGCTCTTTGCACACCTCAGGGATGGTGACTTCCCTGGGCAGCCTGTTTCACTGTTTGACAGCCCTTTTTGATGAGGATACGTTTCCCAATTTTCAATCCAGCACCCCTCCCCCCACCCCGGCACAACTTGACAGATGCTTCTTGTCTGTCTCCTGTTCTCTGATAGAAGAGACCAACCCCTACCTGTCTGCAACCTCTGTTCAGGTAGTTGCAGAGAGTTCACCCCTGATTTTCCTCTTCTCCAGGCTGAACAACCCCAGCTCCTTCAAAAGCTCCTCCATCCCAGGAATTAATGCTCTGCTACTGTTATCTAAATTCTTTGCTTAAATACTTGGACATTAGTTGGTGGTAATCTGTAGCATCAAAGATTCTTTTTATCCTTGTCTAAATTTCACCTTCAAGACCCACTAAGCATTTTTATAATTTTAAACATACTCTTTGATCCCAGAAACTTGATGTAGATGGATTTTTGACAGAAAGAGAGCAGTACTCAGTACTAGGGAAATGTGGCAAAGATTCTGTTAGTAGGAGATTCTTAACTGGTGCCATTGGATATGCAAGTGAACAGAAGCTACCTTTGTATGGCAGTGAAGCCATCACTGAGAAATGTGAATTTTGTTTTGGTACTTTAAGACAGACGTTCATTTGTAAGAACTGGGAGGGGAGTGAGTGGGGAAGAGAACAGCAAGAGCAAAATGAAAGAACTAAGAGGGATAATTAATGAGAAAGATAACCAATTAAACTTATGTAGGTTGGGAATAAAGGAGAATATTGAGCTGTAGCTGATGTTGATTTGGAAGAAGAGGTTTATCTCTGCAGAAAGTAGATTAGTAGGATAATTCAAGAGAAGAAATGAGGAAAAGAATGCTTCAACTTCCATATGCAAAGATAATGCTAAAATAAACAAGTACTCAACAAAACATTCATGCTTTAAGGTCTGATCTAAAGCCTATCCAAGACAAGGCGATGTTTTCCATAAAGATAAATGGGTTCTGCCAACTAATAAAGATTTGTGATCATGGCTGGAAGTTTGATCATAAGAGACTATTACATGATTTCATGAGTCTAAATGTAATTATGGACAAATAGATGTAAATTACATGCTGCTTTTGTGTGATTCTTCTGTGATTGCCTGTATTATGACTATTTCTCTGTAATTTATCCCCTGTATTTACTGTATTTCCTCTTTCTTGTCAAATAGGTAAGCAACCTGAAGAAAATTTTGAAAGGAATATTGGATTATAATCATGAGGTAAGAACCATTTTAAGTGATCTACACCTATGTGCCCGTTTAGTTACATATTTTAGCTAACCTGTTGGATGTAAATTGTATTCTACAGGTTAAGTTCTGATATTTTCTTGGCATACACAGGGATTCATGGCTATTCTCTAGTCTTAGCCTTCTCTAAAACATCGTGCCTGTTTTGTTGACTTCTCAGAGATTCTTGGGAAGCCTGATGTGCAAATTCTGTCATACAAACAGTGGATGACTTTAGTGACTATGTTCTGATGATGAACTTCAATAGTACCTGTGTTTGATTTTTTTCCCTCCTCCTCCCCTGCACCTAAAGTCTGCCTTTTTCCTTATTTTTCTCTTGAGGAGAGAGAGTAAAAAGCACTTCTAGCCTCTCTCCACATTAAAATTTTAAACGAAGTATTGTAATTCTAGGATATATAAGCTGGCCCTTGACATTTTCTCTTATTCTTAGCAAACTCCGAAATTGACCACTGCAGAGGAGACAGATGTGGTATTTTTTCACCATGGTGAATCTTCAGCTGAACTATACTTCCAGTTTCAGTGATGTTTTGAGACAAACTGTTCTGTAGAGGCTGCAGCACAGAAACCATGATATAGATGTTCTGGACATTGCTTGTCTCAAAATACTGGCTTCTCATAAATACTTTAGTTTATTGGCAAATAACTTCATCTCTGAAGTCTTTCACAAAGAAAAATTTAGACTTACGAGTTTATATTCAGTAAATGTTTAGGTATCCATGTTGAAATAAATGTTGAAAATTGATGGTTAAGCACACTGGTCATAACTGGAAATACTGAAAGGGAACATCAGGATTTTGTTATGGAAAATTAATTAAGACGAAGTTATGCAAGGTTCTTTTTGACTAGTTAGTATGTATTATGATTAAGTCTGTGGTGTGAGAACTTTACTATTAGTCAAGTTCTGAGCTGTTTCAAGCTGATTAAGTTCTGCAAAGGTAATGCGCATTTTTTAAATCTGACTGGATTTTGGTTTAGTTTCTTTATTTCTTTCTGCTGAGTTAATGCTGGTGATGATATGATAGTGGAGATGACTTGGGTTCTGCTGTGAACTCTGGTTATGTTTTTGTCAACTTGATTTCCTCTCCTAGAGTCACCTTCTAATAACATATAGATGTTATTATATGTGGATTTTACCTGATGTAGCTAAAAGCCCTTGAAAAATTTATGTGTTATTGCTGTTCATCCTCAAGAATTCAGAAATTTATATCGCATTTAGGAGGACAATCTTTCAATAGCTGTGCTACATTGCCATCTTTATCAATTATTGTAAGGAAAAACAAGAAGCCAAAGTTAATTGTTTATATCGTGCATGCTTTGTTATACCCCAGTAATCTTGCTGCAGAATTCTGCTACTCTGGAACTGAAACTTTAAATTGATTTTTGGAAGGTATTTATTCCTTTTTATAAAGGTATTTTATACTGTTTTGATAATAGTTAAATGCTCTTTTTCATCTCAAGATAGTTACTGCAGAGTAAATTCATTTGGCTGTCCTTCATTTTTGTATTTATTTCAGGGTTTTTGTGTGGGCAGGTGGGGTTTTTTTGTTTTGTTCTTGTAGGGTTTTTTGTTGTTTTGGGGTTTTTGAGATTGATTTTTTTCTCTTGTTTATTTCAAAATCCTCCGTTCACACCTTCCCATACTTGACTTCATAGTGCCTGCTAATATGCCTCTTCTCTTCAGCTTCCTCAGTAGCAGTTTTATTGTCACTAACTATGAAGTTATGGTAGTATTGTTAACTTAAATCCAGCATTATATTTGTAAAATAATCAAACTACAGATCAATATATAAATAAATATCAGGATTGCATAATTCAAAAAATATTGTATTTTACTGTATTGTCACAGTCTATATATACAATGTTAATATTTTTCATTGTGATTCATGAATTCACAGAATTCTTATGTCCTAAATGAAGCCTTTTCCAACAAGAGTGAATCTAGGTCCGAGAGTATACAGATATTTTTAGTAGTGTTGAAGCTAATTCTTTGATAAAATTGTTTAAAAAACTGCAGTTCCATGAACACCATACATAACAAGAATAAACTGAACCACACTTCCCCAAAGCCCAACTCTAGAAAACTTCTGAATGGCTTGTTTTCTTTGTATTCTTCATGTACATGTTACATGTTTTTTTCTAAATATCATTACCTGATTTCTGTTTTTCAAAACAAAACTAGGCAGGCAGCAAATGAATGTTTCCCTCTATAGTCATTGTTCCCTTACTGTACTGTTTAAGAAGTTGGTTTCTTTTTATCTTCAGATAATGTGTCATAGATGTATTTAATTCCAAATTTCATATTCATATTTTCAAGGCTCTTTTCAATAAAGAGCATTTTATCAGAATTAATTCCTTCTACTGACAATCATTAGTGTAGATCCTTAATGATAAATCAGATAACAGTAATTGTGAGTCACATGGGCTTTTGTTTTGTGCGGTTTTTTCTTTCTGCATGTGGGCTGTTTAATTACATATCATTCTGCTACTAACTCAAATTCTCTTCCATGGAAAACCTTTCTTAGCTGTGAGACTTGCAAGATATCCTTGAATTTGCTATAAGTGCAAGGCCTCGTGATCTGAGGTTTTTTTGTCACCTGTCAGTGTTAGACATATGGATTGTGTAATTGAAATATTTTATTTCCTGGCTTTATAATAGTATGAAATGTCAGATTTGTGTGTAATATTTTATACTACATGAGGTGTTTTTAGGTGTTGGATTTTTCTAATGGAATGCTTAAAAAATAGTTATTCATATGGTGGTCTGCTTTTGTTAGCTGTTTTATCTGAAGAAAAAAATCCTGCTGAACATGTAACTAGTAGTTGTCTTTGAGTTGACACAGTCATGTTTGTCTTCACCCAGGTATTTTTTTTGTGTCGAACAGTGTTGATTTGTTATTTGGATGTTGGGCAATTTACTTTGTTTGGATTAAAAGTATGTTACTCCTGTTAATTCTAAATCATCTTCGTGTGAAATGTATGTATATGTCAGTGACAGGCGTGTGTACTGGGTCTTTACACAGATTCTAGGGCAACAGATAAATGACTTCACCCTTCCTGATGTTAACCTGATTGGAGAGCATGCTGATGCTGCAGAGCTTGGGAGAATGCTTCAGCTTATTTTGGGATGTGCTGTGAACTGTGAACAGAAGCAAGGTAATAAATTTTGAAAACATAGTTTCTTGCTTGTAATGTAAATACTTAGGGGAAAAATAGTATTTCCCAGGTTTGTCAGAGACATGTAATTTTTCAGTGGTGACATTGTTTTGTTCTACAGAAAGTTACTGCTGTTTTAAGTTTCACTAATTTTGGAGACTCAACCTGTGGAATTGGTTTTGCTTCCAACGTACATATTTTCAGTTTGAGTTTACTGAGCTGAAAAATCAGTCTACAAAGGAAAAATCTTGGTCCCGCCTTTTAACCATTTACGAGGTAGATCAGGATTATTAAGAATGGAAATATGTGATTGTTGCATTATCCTTCTTGACTCTTGATTTTAGGAATGCATTCCAGTCATTATCTCAACTACATGGCCAAAAGCTCTCAGGATGTCTGGTGTGATCTGAGATGCTGTAGTTTCTGAGATGTTTGCATGGGGTTGACAAATAGGATAGAATAATGCTGGCAGCCATGTCCTTCTGGGGAGGTGAAGATGGAGGGATCCAGAATGTCGCATCAGGCGTCTACCAGGCAATTTAATCACACTTCAGCAGTTGCTGACAGGGACTTGTACCTCTCTACCCCCATGGCACTGGCTGTCATTGTGACATGCACAACTACAATAGAGACCCATTCATTTTTCTTGAACGTGCTGCAGTGGATGCGATGAACAAGGGAGATGTTTATTAAAAGTGTGCCACATCTCAGGCTGGAAACTTGCATTGGATGCAGGCTGTTTATTGTTACCTTAAATTACACTTAATTCAGATTAATGTAACAGAGCAGCTGAAAACTTTTATTGTTAACATTTAAAACAAGAAACATAGTCATGCATATATAAAATACACATATGGGAAAATAAGGCTGTTTTTACTATATTTATGTAACAGCTGCATCAAGTGTGTGTCTCTTCCTGATTTAACTCATTTTGGTTTTGATGGCAGCCAGGATTTCAGACCTTTTGTCTTCCTCTTGTTTGATGCATCTTAACTTTTACAGCTAGTTTTCCCCTTTAAATTTTCTCAGGTGACAAAATATATTTAGTTTCTCCTTCTGAAATTACTTTTCTTTTAATCAGGAGACAGTCTGGATATCCTATTAATTAAAATAGAGGGATTGTTCTTCCATGAGTACTTAAATAACTCTGGTTTATTAGTCCCTCCTGTCCTCTCTATTTTACGTAAAATCATCTTCCTTCCTTTTGGCAACTATTTGTCATTCTCAAGTGGGAAATATCTTATCTTTGTGTTTCCTTTACTCTTTCAGTTTGAACATTAAAAACCTGTGTTTGAAATAGCAGAACAGACTGGTTTTATGTATTTTGAGTGAGATTTGTCATGAGCTAATTAATTACTTTGAGGTGACTCCCCCAGCATCTGTCTCTTGGGCACATCATTAAAAGAGTATGGTTCACTTGTAAAGGAGCTCATATCTGGCTCAAAACCATGTGATACTGGGCAAGTCATTAACTCCTTGACTTAGTCTAGATGTCAGAATTTGCCTGACCACTGTTATCATCTTACAAAATACCTGATGTATAGCTCACCTCTACACATTGGTGAGGAGTAAAAATGTGGAGGGGATGTAATTTGTGCGGGAGTAAGAACAGAAACTAAGAATGGATATGAAAATGCTTTGAAATGAAGGTCCTTTAGGAAGGCAGGCCATTGTTAAACTTATGGAAAAAGACAATGTATGCATGGCTTGTGTACTTGAACAGCCTGAATAATTTGGGAACAAAGTGAGAAAAGGAGTGAAAGTAGTTATATCAGAACGATGAAATACCAGAAAGAAGAATCATCTACTGTTTTTTCATTGTTGTAGAGTTCAAAAAAGCCTGGATTTATGTCTGAACAGACTTCTGATAAAATCTTGTTGAGTTTGTTGGAGTGGGACTTGACTAGTGGTTATGCATTTCAGTGTCATCCATGGCACCTAGTCATTTTGTAGGAAGGATGCAACTTCTGATACAATGTTCTGTGACTTGAGTTTCAACAATGACATTTCAGAATGCTTTTTTTTCCAGAGTACATCCAGACCATAATGATGATGGAAGAATCAGTTCAACATGTTGTCATGACAGCCATTCAGGAGGTATGCTGGGATGCCCACAGTGTGTTAAAGTCCATCCTTTCAGCATTTTGCAACAATATGTTTTTTCTTACTTCGGAAAAACTTAGTTGGAAGTAAACAAAATCAGGAGCATAGATTTTTCCTTTTTACAGTGAAAAATGTCTTATTTTTTCCTTAGAAAAATCTTACTTTATGTCAAGGAACTCTGGTTGAATGTCCCACTTTTCTTTAAATCTAGAAGACTGAAACTTCTAGATATTTTTGATGCTGGGTTCCCTTTCCTTTACCTTTCCCACCCTGTGAATCCTGAAGTGCACTAGATTGATTTTATATGGATAACCAAATACTGTAGAATTTCATCAAAATTTTTACCTTGAAATTTCAAAACTCCTTGAATTGTTGTTTCTTTTTAGTTGACAAAGATTCGGATAGCAGAGAATTCTTTTGTCAGCAGTAGTGTTATGAATAGGCCAGTTATATATAAAGATGAACATACATGAGTAATATACTAGGCTGCTATGTTTGTGCAAGTTAATGAGTATACAGCAGTGTATTTTGGAGAAGTGCTCTTCTGTGGTAAATTAAAACCACAGCATCAGCCATGAACCACAATGTGACTTCTTAGGAGCCCAAAATGTCTATCAGTCTTCATAGATGGAAGTTTACTGCAGGGTAAGGAAATCAGGAAACCACCAGTAATCCTATTTCTTCTGAACCTGAAAAAGAGAAACTCAATTCCACGTTGCACTCTAGAGCCATTTCATTTCTCCATAATGTCTGAATAGAGAAAGAGTTATCAATAAGCCTGCAGGGGACCCTGTCACCTGTCGTCACTTTAACAAGAGTTGTATCAATGCAGTCATAAATTCAGTTTTCTGTGTCTATAGCATTGCAAAGAGGACTTTTGAAATGAGCATCGAAAATCACTAAATCATCTTCTAATCAGTTTGCGTCTGCCAAGCACCAGTTCGCTGATTTGGGGATATTTTACTGTTTTGTATGTTTTGTAACTGTAGTATAATGTTTTGGTGGATTATTCTAATGTTTTTTAGTAAACCCAAATTTCAGCATCATTGTATTATGTGCTGCCTTGAAATAGAAGACCTTCTTCTATTCTCCCTCTTTCTATTGAAAATCTTCTATTTAATTTTGTAGAGTATTCTTCATTTGATAAAATAGCCAGACTTGAAGCAGCCCACGGTTTTCAGCACTTGATGAGTTAACTTGGAACTTGTTCAATGTTTGTACCCTTTCTCTGAGGTAGGGCATAGAAGTGGAGAGAAATCACAGGGTGAAGGTCAGTTCTTCTGGGACAGATTTTTGAAACTCAGGGAATCAAAAAGCTTACTATTCAGGTACTGACACAATTCTGAGTGATTTTAATGCTCCCTTCCAAGCTGCTTAGACATCCAGGGTGTTTCAGGACCAAATGAGGAGGATCCCAGGTGCTTAATGAAGAGATGAGAAAGTGTCTCAGACTTTGATGCGCTTTGAGAGTCGGACATTTCTCTGTTGTTTTTTGATGGGCTCAGAGGCTGGAGAGCTCCCAGTCACCTGGAAGCTGCAAAGATTATCCCAGTTTTCAGGAAGAGAGTGAAGAAAGATTCTTGCCATTACAAGCCTGTCTCACTTCAGTGCCTGGCAAAATTATGGAGAAGGTTATTCTGGGAGTTAGGTATAGTAAGCAGAGATTCACATGGGGAAGGTCTTTGGAGCGATGCTATATACACGTATTTGAAATGTTGGTAAGTGTCATCTAATCCAAACGTTTCAAAGCATTTGACATTGCAGGTTCTCTTTCTTTAAAATTAGATATATCAGAAGACCTCTATGCTTTACCGATATATTACAGGATTCATTTTTTTGCTACAGCTGAGAACATAAAAATTTTCTTTGATGCCTTCTTGGTTTTCATAAATCATCTTATTCATGAAAGTATTTAATGAGGCACAGTAGAATAAGTTTTCTCTATTTTTTGCATGAAGAGGATGAGTTCTTCGATGGAAGAAACAGCATGTGTTCTAAATTTTATTTGGCTGTTTCATGTTTTGATAACTTGTGACTCTTTAACATTTCCTCTTTTCACTTGTTTAAATGTTCAAAATATGCCTTGTGCTCCATGAAGGTTTTTATAAATTGAACAGTGCGTTTCTGTTATTTTTTTTCAGTGTAGTTAAATTTATCTGGTGTGTTGCCACCACCTATACTCTTACATCCTCATCTTCAGATGTATGTATCGAAATGCAAGGTGTGCACAAGATAGAGGATTTAAGATATTAATGCACGTAATATTTTAATACACGTTCTTTTAACCTCATAGTTTTCAGATTTTTTTCAATGGCAAAAAATCTTTTCTTATAGAGATTATTTTAGCCATTATATGTTTTTCTTTCCCTTTTGTTCCTTGACATTGTTTGGGAATTCTGATGTAATTTTCCCAGGTCTTCTCTTTCAGCAATTAAGTTCATTATTGATGAAGGTGGTAGCTGAGATAATCTGTTTGCCTTTGCTGTTTAGAACATCTCTGAAATTGATCACAGCAGGTGTGTTTGTACAGGTCAAGTTGGAAGTCAGAATAGTACCAGAGATAGTGTCAAAACTTGCCTGGTGTACATAGGAAAAGGTGCTTACTGTTTAGGTTAATACCAATTGTTACTTCCTATCTGGTTTTGTGGGTTTTGAATTTTGCCCTGACTGTTTAAATATTTATGTTGTCTGAAGTAAAAGTAGTTTTTGAGTAGTTAGGAAAAGATATGAAAGTGTTTTATTGGGTCTGTCAACAAATAGACTGGAAGATAGACTGGATATCAACTGGAGGAAGAAGAAAGTTCGAACTACTCTAAAGGATATACAGTATCCTACAAAACCTTGACTTCTAAGGATGATGAGGATATTTTAAAGAAAAGAAAGAACCTGAATACAGAAGCTAGGTTTTGACACTGTTTTGTGGGCACTTAAACAAGCTTGTAAAATGTTTTCAATAGTAGAAGAAGCATTTCAGATAAAGCAGATGTTTTGGACTATTAAGGTCATCAATGAAATGCTGCAGCCGCATTTGCAAAATGGTGTATGGGGAAAAAAAAAGCTTTCATGGTTCAAGTTATTAATGTATGTAGAGTTTGTGATAATTTAACACATTCCCTAATCTTTATGTATCCATGACAATACAATTTGTTCATATTTCACGAGGAAAGCAGTTAAAAAGTGAAGTTTATAATAACATGGGATTAGCAGACCTAGAAGTCTTACGTCAGATATCATACCGAAGGTGTGAGCATGCAAAAGTATACATGTAAAGGATTAACAGAGAATAACTGCTTCTCAAAGGACTACACAAATAATTATAAGAATTATCGTGTTGCCCAGGTTTTTGCATAATTTAAAATCTAGACTGACCTCTTTATGCAAAACAAACCAGAAAAAGAACAAGGCAGGCAGTGCTAGTTGCTAGTTTATTTCTCTGTGGGAAGCTCTTAAGCAGGCTTTTGCTTCTGTAGAGGCCTAATTGAATTGCTTGATCTTGCAAGAGCTACTTTTTGTTTCCTGTTTTATAATCTCTGCACATCATCCTTCACTAAAGTCACATGTAAAAATAGGTGATAATAAGTATGATAATACTATACTTAAGCTAAATGATGGGTTTAGAACTGAAGGCTTATTCCAGTGCTGCAGAATTGTGGGGGCAGACCTTTATTCCTGCAGTAGTCTGCTCCTGAAGAAGACTTACAGCTATGAAGGGAGAATGAGAAAGCTACTTCCTTCTCCTTTTTATTCTCTTAACTCGTTAAATACAAATGAAATGAAGTTTTCCCCTCTAAACTCAAAATTCTTGGCATTGATCCATACCTCTCAGGACCATATGGGCTTGCACGTTGCATGTGAAGCAGTGAAACTACAGCAGTATTTAATGAACCTTTTCTGAATGTAAGCTTTTAAGTTGAGGAGATATATAGCAGAACACAGTAAGGAAATTTGATTTAAAAAGAGTTAACAACCTCCTAGTGTCGTCAGACTAGTAGTAAATGATGCAGAAAGAGCTGATGGGCTGTTGAACAGATTACAAAATGAACTCTAAATTTCACTAATATCAGAGAATGCTGAATGACCAGAAAGAAAGTGAAGAGTAGAAGAACTAGGCAAGCTCCTTATGTTTTTTTAGGTGGATGGAGGATGTAGTATGTGTTTTGAGTTGACAAACATGTCTGTATGGAGTTATAAGACACAGCATTCAGTAAAATCTTTCTTGAAATGTTCAGAAAACCTGACTCAAGGCAGAGAAGTTTGGATTGGTGGGTCGAGTTGTGCTCTATTGGCTGTGCTATGTATGCGAAACTATTTGCCATTAAGCGGGGGAAACTGTAGAGGTAATCCAGAAGCAGAGCATGATCAACACATTTTCTTACATATACCATTGTCCTTTGCAGTGTGTGGGGTAAGGTGGACACACTCCTTTGCCCTGATAGCTCTGCGTTTTCATCCCACTTTTTAACTTTGCTTTGTTGTTAACTGTTGACTAGAAGTTGGATTTCTGTGTTACTTATGAGTTACCTGTCAATCTTGTCCTGTTCTTTGTATGTTTATGCTACTTACTGATCACAGAGCAATCCTTTAGATTTCATCTTTAGCATTCCCACCTTATCATGTGCCATTAGATTGCAAGATGCTTCTTGATGCATTGAGTCAGTCATCTGCAAGTGTGTCTATGGCTCTCACCCTCAGTGCCTCAACCACACTTCCCATGCACCTCATGGAGTTAAATTCACAAGTTGTGTGCAACATTCATGATATACCCAGGCCGTGTATCGACACTACCTACTCCT
This sequence comes from Serilophus lunatus, assembly GCA_013399895.1. Classification (NCBI taxonomy): domain Eukaryota; kingdom Metazoa; phylum Chordata; class Aves; order Passeriformes; family Eurylaimidae; genus Serilophus; species Serilophus lunatus. Next base: position 55,556 of record VXBA01005707.1, on the reverse strand, counting down.
GCTCCAGATAATGTCCTCTTTTCTGGACATTTCTGCTAAGGTTTCTCAAGGGTAGCGCATTTTGGGAGAGATGACAAAACTCATTGAAGAAAATAGGGATTATATTATTGGCCTTGGCCCGATTCCTTTGCGGCAATTCACGGGAAGCAGTGACACCACAGTGGCCTCTAGTGGGTTGTGCCATCGCTTGTATTCCTTTTATGGTGAGTCAAGGGCAGGCCTATTGAGCTGGTTTTCTGAGGAGGAAGTTGTGTTAGGGCCAGAAAGAGGCCGTGGCTATTAGGGACATGTTGTTGTGCGCCCTTGCAGGCTGCATCAGACCTGCCAGCTGGAAAGTGCTGGTTTAGCAGGTGAAATTTACTGGTGTGTTTGTGAGCACATGTGTTCGAATGTGTTTGCAAAATGTTCTGAGATATAAAAAAGGGAGAAGACTTCAGTATTTGATTCATATGGATAACCCTTTAGTCATCTGAAAAAGCATTTTTGCAGTGGCTGGTGAAATGCATGTATGAATATCACAGAGCAAGGAGGGACAGAAATGAAAGTTTTTGTTTCAATGATAATCAGTTTAGATTAGGGCCCTAAATTAAAGACAAGCTTGTAATGCCACTATGTATTGTAATGAAAAAGATGTGACTTCACTTCTCAAGGGACAGCTCTGAGGCTAGGGGCTCTCTGTTTTTACAGAGAGTCTGGACTTTGTGCAATACTTTGCCTTGGAGTAGTTTGTAATTTTAAGGATGTAGACAAAATGGAAGAAATTCAGCAAACATTGTCATGATGTGAAAAGGACTGTTGAGGGCAGGTAGATTAATTTAAGTATTAGTTACACAGGTAAATCCCTATTAAGGATGTGGGGAAAGGGAAAGAAATGTAAGCGAGTAAATATTTGAATTATGTATATGTGAAGCAGAGATTTTTTAGCTTGTACACAGTGGTATAAACAGAAAGGACTGTGAAGAAATTAAGGCTCTGTGCTGGGAATTCCAAAAACTTTGCCAAGAAAAAGTTATGTAAAAGCACTGATTTCTGGGAGAAATAAAGGAAATCCAGTCTCTGGGGAGAGTAAAGTGGCTGGACAAAAGATCTTGGGAGAAAAAAATCTTGTCCTGATTTTGGTTAGGATAGGGCCATTTTGATTGTAACTTCCATGAATCCTGTCATTGGAGAGCTCTTAAAACTTATCAGCTCTCAGTCAGTTTTTTAGGATTTTATTCAGACTTTTATGTTGAGAGTTTGGTCACTTTGTGGTTTTTTTTTTTTAAATACTCCAAATATTCCAAAACTGCTATCAACTATTTGTGCAATAAAATAGATTAGTACACAAAGAATTTTAAAACTCATTCAGGAATGCACTCTACAGGCTTTATTTTTAAATTTGAAAATTGCAGACAACTCCAGAACAGAATTTTGATCATCTTTGTTTTGCACTATTAGCCAAGGATGTGTCCTGGACTTTGGTGAAATAAGTAAATTGATGTGAGCTTCCAGGTAACAGAAACATGAAAGCCACTAGAAGAGATCCATTAAAAGCGGGTCTTGCATAGTGTGTTTATATCTATCATCATTCCAAAGTGACTTCAGTGAAATATTTAGCTGGGTTTACTGTAGGCTTCATCATAGATAAAGAATGTGCACTGTCAGAAGAAAAAGAGATGATGTAAGGAGTTTTTTTATATCACTCTAAGTATTATAGATTATGCAGGCTTTTTTCTGTTCTTGTTTCTGAATATGTCATATAAAAAAATGAAGTTAAAAACCTTCAAATGAAGTCATATTAAAACTCCCAAAGGTAAAAAATAAGCTTGGTATTTGTTGAAGCTTAGATTTTAATATAAAAGTAAATCCTTGCTTTTTCTAATCCAGTGTAATCTAATTGCAGTTGATGAGTAAAGAATCTCCAGTCTCTGTTGGAAATGATGCTTACGTTGACCTTGATCGGCAGGTATCTAAGACCAGCTGTTTCTTTTCCTTCAATCATAGCACATCTGTGGCCAGCCATTTTTCCTTATTAAGATCTCTGTGCTTTTTTCTTTAATCATTGAAGGGTTTTGTAGGAAAGTCGAGTAAGGAATGGAAAACTAAATTTCAGTGTTTCAAGTCCTCAGCTCTATAAATTGAGTTTTTTCCTATTGTATTTTTAAAGGAGAAAAAGAAGTTATTTTGGAAGATTATAGCTATATGACTGTACCTATATGACATAATAAAGCAAAACTGCAGATTGATGTACAAATCTTTAGGTATTGGCAAGGTTAAAAAAATATATAGTATTTAAATAAAACTTTTTATGTGAGTTCCTACTTCCAAAGTCAGTTTAAAAAAAAAATCAAACCCCATAACTATGTGGTTTTGAACTATTGTAATCTATGGGAGAAGTTTTCAATTATAACCCTTCCCTGTTTGATATATTTAAAGACTATGCAAAACCAATTGTCTTTTTTGCTAGCTTAACCTCATGCTAGCTCTGTCTTGCTTCCTCAGTTTTTTTCTAATTAATAAGTGTAGTACACTGATATTTCCTATGTTCCTCCATCATACTTTCACTGCAAAATATGTAAATTCTGGCACATTAAATTAATTTTTATATGTAAACAGGCCCATGAAAAATAAACTTGCACACGATGATATGATGATGCTGTTTGAGGAAGCCCATTTCAACTTCATCATATGTAATAATACATATATATAGATCTCCGTATATTTGCACACACCTATTTTTTCAGACTAATTTTCTTATAGCTATGTTTGTTAACTGCATTCATTTGTAAACTGTCAAGATACATACCATGGAGTATTGAGCCTTTGAAGGGAAGTATCTGAATATTTACCACTGTTTACGTGGTTGAATGCCCTTTTTCAGAAGGGTAGGCTTCTCTGTTACCATGTTAATTGTATTCCTGTTGTGCACTAAGAGTAGCTTCCTTTAGTACAGATTTTACCCTAATTGTCCATTCCCTGTATTCCAACTTCCAGTCTTTTCTGTATTTCAAAAGTAGATTGAAAATTGAAATCATACACTCTCTGAATCTGTAAAGAAAAGTGGTTTTGACAATTTTTTTCAGTGTAGAGATTTGATGAGTTCATGAGACCCAAGTTCTTAGGAGTTCTTGACTGAATTTGTAGAACAGATGTGATAATTCTAATATATGAGTAAGCATTACTTTTAGGTCCATTTACTTTTTACTAATATACTACTAAACAATAATCACATCTGTTTCTTTTTGTTTTTTCTTTATAAGAGTGGAATTACATGAATTTTTAAAACATTTCACTTAATTTTTAAATATAAAAATAATTTTATAGTCATGTACTTCAGAATATTTTTAAGTGGATCACAGAGAATGATGAATATGTAACTGTTTGTTGTTTATGGTAGCTGAAGAAAACTACAGAAGAATTAAATGAAGCACTAGCAACAAAAGAAGAAATTGCCCAGAGATGTCATGAGTTAGATATGCAGGTAAGTTTGCTATATTGTCCACATTAACTTTTAAGTGGGAAGAAGAGATGTTAACTTTTAGGCAGCTGAAAATAAGTAGTGTAGTGTGGAAACAATTTTTAAAAGGAACATGAAAATAGCAGAGTTTGCTTCACTTGTGCTACCAAAATTAATGTAATTATTTTCTGTTTTATTTTTTCTGGATGCAGTGTTGCCAGTGCTAAGATGACTCCTACTAACAAAATGTTTTTCATTTAGATAGGAAGGGTTTGAGTTGTGTGGACTGTGGCTCTATGCAACTGATTCAAGTTCTGCTGCTGTAACAGTTTCAGTTAAGAGTTAAATCCCAGTCAGAAGTTACTGTAGACTATAATCTGTATGGGTTTAGACTGGGTCTCACTCTAAATCGATCATACGCCATCTGGAAGATATGAGGAGTGTGAAGGGGGTGCTCTGAAAGGCATTGCCATCGCAACCCTACTTAATTCAGGCTTTTTGCCTAACAGTTGAGTAACTTTGATCTATCGGCTTATGGTTAATATATGAACCCATGTTTCAACTGTTGTTTGAGTTCCAGCACTTCAAGTTCTTCACATTACTACCTGTTTTCACAACATTGGTGGAAACTGGATCATATATGGGACTGTGTTCCTATATCAGACATGCTTGCAGTTAGCCCTTACTGAGGAGGGCTAGTTTTGTTTTTTTGTTGGGAAAATACGCAGACTTCATTACGAAAGATCTGTTCTTTAAATGCTGGTTCAAAATATGCTAAGAATAGTGATGTTTTCTATGTGGTAAGTCTGCCCCTGATGTTGCAATATGTTGGTTACATCACATAGCAATTGAATACCTATTAAATGATACAGTATATTACTGCGAAATGTGATTTTTGAAGCTGTGGGTTTCTCTTTCTGGGCTATGTTGATGCTTTATTATGCATGTGGAAAAATGGTTCTCTCTGGAGCTGGATATGTTAGTTACTATAATCCCTGCTTTTGTTACAACAGGTTGCAGCCCTCCAAGAGGAGAAGAGCAGCCTTCTTGCCGAGAACCAGATTTTGATGGAACGTTTAAATCAGTCTGATTCTATTGAAGATCCCAACAGCCCTGCAGGTCGTAGGCACCTGCAGCTGCAGACACAACTAGAACAGCTCCAAGAGGAAACATTCAGGTAGAGAAGCTATGCATATTTAGATTGTAGCTGGAAATTCACATGGCTTAGATACTTGTGATTCTGTTGTCTGGCAGTTATGAATTAGTATGATGGGTGGTATAACCACAGCAGTACTCTTTTTATGGTGATGTGCACATTATGATTTACCTCCGTAAAGTTCCATCATAAAAAATGCATGATTGCTTTTTTATGAAAAAATGCAATATGAAATATGCATGAATGAATGCAATATGCTGAAATGCTAAATACATGTCACTCTCTACTTTTATGAGTTATTTTGAATTGTTTGCAGGGAATCATTTCACCCATGTTTTTCAAAATCAGTGAGAATGAAAAGTAGCATGCTTTCCTCTATGCAAATTATTCAGATTGTATTTTTAAGGCATAGGAATTCCTAGATGAAAGTTTGCTACAGGCAGTACTACAGGTGACATTATTGCATAGCAAAGTATGTTCTCTGAATTTGAAAACAAATTGTTTCATGTCTGAAAGATGGAGATTTTCCACATGTGAGCTCTGCACTTTATTTGCATTTCCTTAACATGTAGAAATACAATCACTCTTTAGGTATCTTTCCTGGTCCTTTTGACTTGCTTTCAGTCTGAGTATACCTATTCTGCTGAAGAAAGCTGGTTCACTTCACCATTACCTTTTTATTCTCTTTGCCATAGTTTCTTTCATGAGTGAAACCATGGTATTTCTTTACACTGCCATTTTTTTTGTTGTCCTCTTCTCATTGCCCTTTTCTAATTCTTATAATAAGTGATATGTGACTTTTCCTTTTTGTCTGTTTTTACATTTTTCCAATTCCTCTTGCTAAGCCTCCTTCCTGCTTATTCTGACATTGGCTTTCCCATCAGCTTCTTGAAAAACATGCAGTATTTGTCAATGAAAGTATGAACTGGTTTTCTCCCCATATTCAATATCTGTACTACCTGTTACTCTATGTTCAGGTTCTAAACATCATTCTAAACCCTTTCCACATATGAGGCTCCTTCCCCTGCCTTCATAGCAAGGCAATTTGTATATGTTTCTTCCTGCTCTACCTGATCAAACAGGACAAATGTACAGCTTAATTGGTGCCCAGCATGGTGCTACAGTTTTTCCCTCCAATTTTGCCTTATTGTCCTTTGATGATTCTAGTCTGTCATGATCCAGATCTGTGGTTTTTGTGATTGAGATGACATAAAAACATTCTTTTGCCTCCATTCTTGTAGGCTCTTTTTGGACTCCTTGAATTAATGGATAAAATGTTTCTTTTCCCCCTCATGCCCATATGTCCTGTTCTGGATGTTTTTGTTTTAATTTCAGATCGAAATCACAATAGGACTTTGTGTTCCAGGTTGTGTCCTCTTCCATTCATTCATAATACTTTGACAAAGTTTCTGTTACTTATTCCTTTTGTTCACTGAAAGGTTAATGGAACTTTGCCTATGTATGCTATATGCAAGTAGCTCACTGCGGCAACTTTGGTGTAAGCTCTTTGCTTGCTAACTAAATAACCTGTTTTTTCAGATGTGCTGGGCATGCACAGGCACTTTATATGTAAATAAATAAAGCCACTTCTATGAGAGCTCTATGACACTTGTAACATCTGACAATCAGGTCAATGTTGTGGACAGTAAAGAGCTGGACAGCTGAATGAAATCTTAGGATAAAGATGTCGTGTTCATACTCTATTTGCTCCAGGATGAAGAAAGGTGAAAATTTCTGTCTGAGCTTCCTTTGTGAAATACTGTCATTACAGAAAAAAACCTCAGGATTGTCTTTATGAGAACATACATTACCTTGTGATTTTTCTAAACAGAAAGACTGATATCAAACTGGAGCATCGAAAAAGTCAATCTGCTTCTACATTTTGAATAAACACATTGGGCTGTTGGTCTTCACTGCACCAGAAGACCATTTCATGTATTTTTAGAGGGATGAGGAGAAAGAAAGGTAACTGTGGCTCAAGATGAGAAATTATTTTCTGGGTTTTTTTTTAATTTCTACAGATTAGAAGCTGCCAAAGATGACTATCGAATACGCTGTGAAGAACTAGAAAAGGAAATTGTGGAACTGAGACAACAAACGGAAGAACTTACTACATTGGCAGAGGAGGCTCAGTCTTTGAAGGATGAGATAGATGTACTCAGGTGAACTCTGTTCCCTTGACCCTTTTTTAACGGTTAACTTTTACTTTGTGTGCTTAATCTACTTTACTTTTTTAAAAAGTATTTAATATTAAATATTAACAGTTTCTTAATGCCAAGGTTCTTCTGGATCCTCCAGTTTAGTTACACAGACCAACACACAATTCTGCCTAAGGACAGTAGTTGGTTTTTTTGTACCTAATCAGTAATTATTAGTAAACTTAGGAATGCTATACAGTTCATTATGACTTGGGCATCTATTCTTGCTGGGAAACTATGTCCTTTCCTCTCCTGGGTTTGCATTGTTTGGACTTCAGGTGATGCTTTTGGTTTGTCATATAATACTAATATGAATATCTTTTGCAGCTCTCATTGCCAATGTAGTTTAGCATCCAAAGTTGTTATGATTTGGTGATGGTAGGGATTTATAGGGTGGGACAGCCACTTTTACTGTGCAACATAATCCTTCAGTATCAACGTGTTGTTGCCATGGGTTATTCAGAACAGTAAAAATAAGCCCATCCTCTCCAGCAAGACTTAATTTCATATTGCAGTTTCTAATTCACCAGGTGCTTTCTACCACAGCTATCTGTTTTTGCCCCATCTGTCATCAATATAAGGAATGAACCCATCAGGCTGCACAATTCCATAAACTACCTGTGTGAGTGGCATGGGTTCCAAGAGTAATTCCTTAGCCCAAGAGAGAGGCTCTGTGCTTCAGTGGGATTTGAAGAGATTTGGTTTGTCTCAGTGTCCCATAAAATGACCAATCACTAGGAAATTCCCTGAATTTCTTAGGAAACTGAGTCTTTTTTTTTCTCCTTTTTTTTTTTTTTTTCAAAGGACTCAAATTCTAAAACTGTTATGGTACTTCTATGTCACCAGTTAATAAATCACCAGGAGATAGATCTTTATAATTTTATTCCTGGCTCTCATTAAAACAAAATGAAGGTTTTCTTCTTTACCCTTGTAAAATACTGGAGGGAAGATAATTTAGAATTCAAAGGAAGTCAATGAGAGTGAAGTTGTTTTAACTACACTTTTAAGATTGGAAACAGGTAAGAAAAGCTGTATTAGGAAGAGTGATAGTTTCTAAAAATCTCTTATCAGCAGCAATTTGAGTTGACAAAAGTTATGGGAGGAAAGCAGACAATTTAAAGGTGAAAACATTAGTAATAAGAGGATATGATTGCTTTATTGTTCTCCACATGGTGTCTTCTGCATTAAGGCAAAACAGTGAGGAAGCATTTAATGTCATTAGTTTTTTTTTAGTTTTCAGTGTTTAAATTTGATACACATCTGTCCCTTCAGGCATTCTTCTGATAAAGTAGCCAAGTTGGAAAGCCAGGTAGAGTCATACAAAAAGAAATTGGAAGACCTGGGTGATTTACGACGCCAAGTGAAGCTTTTAGAAGAGAAGAATACAATGTACATGCAAAATACTGTGAGCCTGGAGGAAGAACTCAGGAAGGCCAATGCAGCACGCAGTCAGCTGGAAACATACAAGAGACAGGTGAGGACAAGCATCATCAATACTCTATATTGTTCAACACTCTCTCTTCCTAACATGGCTAATATCTTAAAGTGAAAAACAAATGATGAAAAAACAGCTCCTTCTGTTTAGAAGACTTCCATCTTTTGTAGGAACTACCTTTGTCCTCCTTTCCTGCAATTCTTGTCATTATTACAAGTTTGTTAGTTTGCCAATCAGCAGTGTTTCTTACACTTAAAAAAATATGCAGATGTTAAGGGTTTTTTTCTGAAATTGTTCCTAATTCATATTCAGTGGCAGGGCTTGAATTAGATGCTCTTCTTTCAGAAAAAAGTATCTACTTTTCACTTAAAATTTTCCAGCAGTCAGAAACACACCACAGCTCAGGTAAGTTATTCCTGTGGTTAAGTAACCTCTTCTTTTTAAGGTTCTAGTCTCTGATACATATGAGTTTTTCTAGTTAAGAAGAGAGAAGGACACATATCATCTCTGTTTATATGCATCCAGCATAGTACAAAATGTGTCACCTGAACACTCACTGGAATGAAAGGCATTTGTTTATCCTCCTGCTGTGGAGGATAAGTGTCATGTGATGCTGTTTCTGTGAAGGTGGACGATATGGTTAATCTTCTCTCTGCTTCTGTACTACAGGCACATGACATTGTTCTGGCATTCTTGTTACAGGGCCAGACAGAGCATGGTTCGTTACAGTAGTAGTGCCTGCTCTGTATTTCTGCCAAATCAAATGATCGCAGCAGAGAGGTCCTTGTTTGTCAGCTTACAGCAGAATAAAACACAGAAACAAGCACTAACAGCATTGCAAACTCAGGAGCAATGTTTCCCTAAGACGTGGTAACTTTATTTTTCTGCTCCTGGCCATCTCATTTGTTAAGACAACTAATTTCAGCCTTTGTGGACTGATTGTAAATACAGCCCTAATGTTTTTTCCAGAAGAAAAGAACTTGGACAAAAAAAATTGTGCAATAACAAACCATTAAAGGGAAAAGTAAATGTGCAAAGCAGTGGCCTTCCATACATGAGTAGTATCAAGTTTATGAGCATCCAATATTTCAATCCATCAAAGAGCTGAGCATGTGATATATGTTGTGTAACCTCAGTATCTGTATCTGATTCTTCTTATTTCACCAACCATAAGGATTTTGGAAGGAGCAGTCCCATCACTTGTGCTGCAAAAGTACTTTTATTCATTATTCCCTGTATTTTATGGGTAGGATTTCCTGTATGAGGAGCCATTGATTTGGTACATAACTGCTTTTTGAGACTGGAATAAGCCTCAGATGTCTTCTGATAGATGTGTTTTATTCATATAATCATAGTGCCTCAAAATGAACATTCAGTGTCTTTGTCTTCAGTGTCTGTAAGAGACCTGCCTGTGAATTATTAGCCAAAAAATTACGTTTCTGAGAATCCTAAAGTGTACTATAAGAATTAAGCCAGATCTAAGGAGTCTGGTGTTATGTCATTGCTGAACACTAGTGTGCTCTTGTAGTGGGATGTGTCTTGTCTGGTGTGTAAAGGATCCAACCCCTCTCATGATGATACCATCAGATGAGTTATTTCTTCTGTGCTATGCAGGTGTAAGTGCTTGATTCAAACTCCTGTAATTTGCAAGGAAATTGCATCTCTGCTGCAACTTTATTCTAGCATTAAGAATTGAAATGTGAAGATCGAAGGATAATTTTATTTGTCACTTTAATTCAGCCCCTTTGTGCATATGCATTCTGATATATTTTAAACAGTATGTCTTGCTTTTCTTTGTTGCAAAATTCCCGCTTTACTCATCCCACACACAGATGATGCTTATTAGATATGATGGCAGTTTGTTTTTTTTTAAATCTTCTGCATTACCATGAAACTGTGTATCTTTCAATATACTCACAGGTTCTGGTTCCAGACAATTAGATAATTTATTTCCTGCTATATTTTTCTACATACCATTGCCATAGCATGTGTGATTACAAACATTAATGCATTTTTTCTTATTTGGGTTGAAAATTTACATATTTTGCAGGTGAGGGCACAATCACAAGTGAAGGCCTGTATATTTTTTTTATGCCTGCAGTTATTCTGACAGTCCCAATAGTAGATGTCATATCTGAGAAATTAAATATTTTTATATCTAACATTTTATTTTTTAATCTCAGAAAATGCAGATCTGCGCTATTTTTACAGCCCTTAATTTAAGAACAAGAGCACCGAAGTCCTTCTCTTAGACTTAAGACCATGCATATTTTAGGTCTTCTAATTGTTTTGCTGTAGCTGTACACATTGAAAATAACAGGCAATTAGAACCACTGGGCAGTCTTAATGTAGGTATGGCTTGCTTTGTTCCACAGTTTGTTAATCTCTTCCTGTGTAATCTAAAAGCTGTGAAAAAGCCTTCTTAGGAATTCCTTCAGAAGAAGCTGTATTTATTAATCTGAGCCTTCATTCAGTTTTTGAGTTTGCAGGTCAGTCTTTATTGAACTTACTTCCATGTTCTCTGCATTATGAGCTTTAGTAATGTTCTTGAAATGAGTCTTTGCTAGTAAAGGCTGAGAGTCGTGAAAAGGCAAGACTTTACTGGCTTGTCTCCTGTTGTGATCAGCTTTCAGATTTCTGCTCACTTAATTTAAAAGCTCTTTGCTGATCTGCAGTTGAAAGCATATATGTCACTTTGTTAGCAGTGTTTCTCCCCAAAAGATAGAAAACTATTTATGACTCTGTGGCTGAATCTTTATATTAGTGTATTAGAAACTATTAGGAAATCTCAGGTTAAGAAATGTTACCTGGCTGCATAAACTGGTAGTTGAATTCTGAGTGAGACTTAAGAAATAATGTTAACAAAAGGTATAGATAATTTGTTTTCCTAAGAGATTTTTCTTTTTACTAGGCTTCTCAGGATGCAGGAATATTTTTCTGCTTTTTCTAAGCTCTTTGATCCATAGAACTACATAGCTTATTTTCTGTAAACCTTTCTTGAGCTTAAATTCTTGGTTTGGATGTACAGTTTTCACATCTTTTGATTGCACTAAGGCCTAATACTTGAAAGCTGTTTATTTTGCTGAAACGACTGATGAAAGCAGGTTTTAGTATGTTCTACAGGTTATTGTTTCACTTGTTTACAACATGACTGGTGATGCATGGTAACTGGCTACTTTGTCTTGTGTATTTTGTTTTACTATTTGCAGACACATTATTGATTCTTGTTCTCACAGGCAGTTGAACTACAAAACAGGTTATCTGAAGAATCCAAGAAAGCTGATAAATTAGATTATGAATGCAAACGACTGAAAGAAAAAGTAGACAGCCTCCAAAAAGAAAAAGATGTAAGTGCCAAGGTGTTATTTTTTTGTTAGTAATGATAGCAACTTTGTGTCCCTTAACACAGTGATATGGGGCTAATTACAGTTAGCTATCTTTTTAAATTAGGAAGTCCTTTTTCACATGATATTTTCTAATGTTTCTGTACAAGATACTTTTAAAACTTAAGAATTGTACAGCATGGTATAAAGTGATTGTACAAAAACATGTGAAATCTATTTCTAAGAGGAAAAGCATTCTTATTTGGCATCTGAAGTTGTGTCCTGACTATTTACGGTGAGAAGGTTAATAAATACCCAGGATAATTTTCATGTATTCTGAAAAACTATTTACAGTAGGTTTTCTGCAGTATCATCCTAGAACTAAACTGATGTTGCATTTTTTTCCTAAGTCATTCTTTGAGGTACCATCAGCATGCTTCTCTTTTGGGATTCATGATTAATGTAGCAATGTAGAGGGAAATATCCTTTGTGGTGATCTCACTTTTTATGACAGCTCCTTGTTGACCTACCTTGTACTGCCAACATGGAGCACAGAGGGTAGATACCAATCTGTCCCCTTCCTCTTGTGTCATTTACTGCTGGTGATTCCACAGTTGCTTGCTCTGTCCTGTCTTGCCAAGGCTGATCCTTCAGACTTCTCTTTCAAACTATTGTTTCTCACCAGTTAATTTTGTCTCGTTTCTTAGAAATGTATATGAAGGTGCCTCAAACTACCTCAAGATAAGGTTAGCAGTTTGAGTTAGCAGTTTCTTAGGCATATTTTAATTATCAGTCCATTAATCCAACTATTGGAAACTCTGTAGGCTTTTTTCTCAAGTTATTTTTTATGTCCAGTTCTTTCCAAAATTTCCAGGCATTATACCTGAATATCATTTGAACTGAAAGTTTACAGCTATTTTATGTTCATAGGTCATTGATTTCCATTTTTTATTAAATTTTCAAACTAGAGTGGGCATTTGACCTTTGCAACACTTCCATCTGCCCTTCATTTCACGCTGGAATACTTGTAGTAGTTGTGTTTGTACTGTGCTTTGGCTTTCTTTCCTGCACTTTATTTCTAAATTTGGATTTTTCCAGTTCTTTTTTGTTTGACAATGATAAAGTTGTCTCTGTTGCTCGGTGAATCATTTCATCTTGCACAAAGGATCTGAATTGCAGGCCACTGTCATATAGTTTACCATTTTACGCTCTGGCAAATACCATTTTTTTTTAGCTGGAGTAGATTACAGCTAGAAATCTCTCATCATACGAATTTAGTGGTTCACTGTCTGTGTTATTTACTCTTTCTATTCCTTGTTGTCACATACATATCAGCAAGGTAGCCCACCACAGATCACAAGCTATCTTGTTGATTATATTTTGGATTCAGTTACTGAAATTGATTTTGTATTCTGGCAAAGCGCGGTAATGTCTTTGATATCTTCAACTATGTACCTTGGAATTTTACCTCTGTGGTGTGTTGTATGATAAGTACTAAGATAATTTGATGACTTGCTTATGCAAATGAAGCCCTAGAGCTTTTGCTGCTCTCTAAAATATTCTGGCATTTGGTAATCAACTGTTAATAGAATGAAATGCAAGGACTGTCGGCTAACACAACTTCATACCTACACATACCTACAAGGTGTGTCCTGGACCTTTTGGTGTTAATGAATACGTCTCATTTGGAAGCAAACTACAGCTTGGATCATTAAATAGTTACTATCTTCCTCTTTCGTTTTTGACTCCTAGCAACCTTCTGGACAAAAGCTTGGTGCTATTTCCCCACTTGCGTTTTTTTGCCAGAAGGGAACTTGTGCCAAATTGAGAAAGTATTTGCCTGATGTTACTGAATAGCTCATCTCTGAGAACAGGGTCCCAAGGAGGTCCTGTTCTTCAGATTCTCTTTGGACTGAGTCTTAAGCAATGAGTTTTCTTTCAGCCAAGATGCTGGTGAGCGGCAAGGCCAGCCTGATACACAGGACAAACAGGATGTGGAAATGCTGCTCACACTTTCATTGATGGAAGACAACAGAATGAAGTTAAAGCAGTTTGGTTTTACATTGACTGTGTACTCACCTGCTATTTATTTCACTCCTGGATAAACCTTGGATTCATGGTGGGGGAAAAACTTAAGGTCTCTTAATTCACTTCTCTTTCCTTTGGAATCAGCCCTAAGGAGAAAAGGAAAATGTCCAGGTGGCTGCAGTGCATGTGGTACTGGTACCTGTCCTGGAATTTCGTGTCTTTAATATCTCAATTTTGTAAAGCTTAGACCCTGCTATTTTTACCTCCATAAGATCAGCATCCCTTCTCTAAAAAAACCTCACTGTCCATGTGGAATATGTAATACTTACATTTATTCTGTTATGAAATAGATCGAGATACTTTAATTTGAAAATAATCCCTAGAGTTTTGTTAAATTGTTTTTAAAGTGTTGAAGGCTGTGCCTTTTGGTACCTGTGTAATGTTAAAGATGAATTTGTAGTGCCAAAACTGATATTTGTTCTTTGTTCTCTCTCCAATAATTCAGAGATTAAGAACAGAACGAGATTCTTTGAAAGAGACTATCGAAGAGCTTAGGTGTGTACAAGCTCAGGAGGGTCAACTCACCACTACAGGTAAAGGACAAATATGGAGATTAAATGCCTCTTTTCTAAAGTTTACTGGTCTTCTCTGGAGAGTATTGATTGTGTATTTGTTTGGTGCAGGATAAATTTAAGCTCCTCTAAAGTCAGAAATTAAAAACTGCTTCACTATTCATAACTTCCTAAGAAAGCAAAAACTTCAAATCAGAAAGTTTTATTTTCCTTCCCAGTGTGATATTTTTATAATGTCTATCTGATTTCTATATAGTACATAATTTTCATTGGAGAGATAATTTCTCATGATGTTTTATGTGTTGTGGTGCATTTCTATATGTAATGTTGCATACCTTTGTAGTTTTTAGATAAGTTAACGGGCAGAAAATGAACCGCAAAATTATTTCTTCAAAGTGAATGAAGTCAGAAATAATGACTGTTCTCTAAGTGAAATGGTTACTTATCTGTCTTGCTGTAGCCTGACTTTGTGTCATTTTACATTGTCTAGCAATTGTCTTAAAACTGTAAACTTCTACAACAATGTTTATTTCTTGTCATGTGAAGAAAGTTAAGTGGTGTGCTTGCAAAATTCTTTACTTTTCCTTACTCAGGATTGATGCCTCTGGGAAGACAAGAGCCTTCAGACAGTTTAGCAGCAGAAATCATTACTCCTGAAATCAAGTAAGCTAATATGTGCTTTGTTTTACTAACCTTTACAAGGTTTCATGACCAGTTGAATCTGATTCAGCAGTGCCCTGGCAGCCAGGAGGGCCAACTGTGTCCTGGGGGGCATCAGGCAAAGCATCACCAGCTGGTTGAGGGAGGTGACTCTCCTGCTCTGATCTGCAGTGGTGTGGCCTCACCTTGAATATTGTGGCAGTTTTGGAAACCACAATATAAGAAAGAAATTCAGCTGTTAAAGAGTTTCCAAATGGCCTTGAGGGGAAGCCGTATGAGGTGTTCCTGAGGTCATTTGGTCTGTTCAGCCTGGAGAAGAGGAGACTGAGGGGAGACCTCATTGCAGTTCCAACTTCCTTGTGAGGGGAAGAGGAGGGGCAGGCACTGATCTCTTCTCTGTGGTGACCAGTGACAGGACCCAAGGGAATGGCCTGAAATTGTGTTAGAGGAGGTTTACGTTGGATATTGTAACAAGGTTCTTCACCCAGAGGGTGGTTGGGCACTGGAACAGGCTCCCCAGGGATGTGGTCAGAGCTCCAAGCCTGCCAGAGTTCAAGAAGTGTTTGATGATACTCTCGGGCACATGGTGTGACTCTTGGGGATGATCCCGTGGAGTTGGACTTCGGTGATTCTTGTGTGCTCCCAAAGGTAAATCATGGATAGCTTTAAACTATTCAGAAGGAATAGACAAGGAACAAGAGGTGGTGGGCTTACCCTGTGAGTTAGTTAGAGGGTGTCCACTGGACTTGCTGTTTGTGAACAGAGAAGGACAAGTGGGTCATGTGGTGATCAGAGCCCATCTTGGGCACAGTGACCACAGAATGAGAGTTTTCATTTCTCAGATAAATAAGGAGAGATGTCAGCAGGACTGCCACTTTGGACTTGTGGAGGGCAGACTTTGGCCTAGAGGTCTGGTTGACAGAGTTGCTTGGCAGGCAGTTGTGATGGGCAGAGGAGTCCAGGAATCCAAGAAGGAACTCTTAAAGGTGCAGAAGCAGGCCGTCCCATGTGCCAAAAGATGAGCCAGCAGGAAGAGTGGCTTGGCTGCACAGAGAGCTTTGGCTAGAGCTCAGGATAAAAAAAAGTGTATCACATATGGGAGAAAGGGCAAGGCCCTTCCCTCAGGAGGACTACAAAGACGTCGTGCAGTTATACAGGGAGAAAACTAGAAGGGCCTAATCCCAACTAGATTTTAATCTGGTTGCTGCCATGAGATTTTTTTCTATGAATGTACTTACTATGAATGGAGGGTTAAGAAGAATCTCCATCCTTTACAAGGAAAAAGCTGATCTACTAAATGGCTTCTTTAATAATAAGACCGCTGATCTGAAAGACACAGGCAGGAAGTGATATAAAGCCTCCATAATACAGGAGGAAGCAGTGACCTGTTATGTCACTTAAACACCCACAAGTCCATGGGGTTGGTTGGGATCCTCCTAAGGGTGTCGAGGGAGCTGGCAGAAGTGCTCACTGGACCGTTTTCAGTAATATACCAGCGGTGGTAGTAAATTACCAACTGAAGGTCACAGTTGACTGGAGATTAGTAAATGTGACCCCCATCTAAAAGAAGGGATGAAAGGAGTATCCAGGGAACTACAGACCTGTCAGTCTGACCTTGGTGCCAGGGAAGGACACAGAACAGATCCTCTTGAGTGCCATTACACTGCACATGCAGAACAACCAGAGGATCAAGCCTAAGCAGCACATGTTTATGAAAGGCAAGACCTGCTTGACCAGTGTGGTCTCCTTTTATGACAAAGTGACTTACTTAGTGGATGTGAGACAGGCTGTGGGTGTTTTTACCTGGACATTAGTAAAACCTTTGACAAAACACTCTCCTGGGGAAAATGCCTGCTTATGGCTTGGGGGGGGAGTACTCTTTGCTGAGTTAAAAAAATGGCTGGATGACTGGACCCAAAGAATGGTGGTAAATGAAGTTAAATCCAGCTGGTGGTGTGTTGCTGGTTCCCCAGAGCTCAGTGTTGGAGCCATTTCTGTTTAAAATCTTTATCAATAACCTGGATGAGGGGATCCATGTGCATGCTCAGTCGTTTTGGTTGGCAGGGGTGTTGATCTGCTTGATGTTAGGATGTTAGGAAGGCTCTGCAAAGGGATCTGAACAAGCTGGATCAATTGTCTAAGGTCAGTTATATGAAGTTCAACAAGGCCAAGGGCCGAATACTGTCCCTGGATCACAACAACCCTATGCAGTGCTGCAAGCTGAGGTAAGAGTGGCTGGAAAGATGCACGGTTGCGTGGGTTGGAAGGGACCATAAAGGTAATCTTGTCCTACCCCCACTGCTGTGGGCAGGGAGCCTTACACTAGACCAGGTTGCTCAAAGCCCCATCCAGCCTGGCCTAGAACACTGCCAGGGATAGGAGACCCAGTGTGGCCTGTGCTGGTGCCTCAAAACCCTCCCAGTAAAGAATTTGTTTTCTAGTCTAAATTACCATCTTTCACTTTGAAGCCATCCCCACTTGCCCCTGTAAAAAGTCTCTCTCTATCTCTCTTGTAGTTCCCTTCAGGTACTGGAAGAGTGCTTTGAGGTATTCAATATCAGACTCTGAGGTGTATCAGTGTCTAAGGTAAAAGTATCAGATACCAGTCTGATCCTCCTCAGGCTGAACAACCCAACTCTCAGCCTGTCTTTATAGGAGAGGTGTTCCATCCCTGTGATGAACTCAGTGGCCTCCTCTGGTCTCACTTCACTTGGTTGATGTCCCTCTTGTTCTAAGGACACAGAGGGGATGCAGTGTTCCAGGTGAGATCTCACCAGAGCAGAGGGGCAGAATCCCCTCCCTTGCCCTCCTGGCCATGCTGCTTTTGATGCAGCCCAGGACACATTTGGCTTTCTGTGCTGCATGTGCATGTTGTCAGGTCATGTCCAGCCTCTCATCCACCAGCACCCCCAAGTCCTTACCAGGGCTGCTCTTAATCTGTGCATCCCTCAGCTTCTATTGATACTGAGGGTTGCCACAACCCAAATGTAGCACTGTGCACTTCACCTTGCTGGACCTCATGAGGTGTCCATGGGCCCATTTCTTGAGCTTGTCCAGGTGCCTCTGAATGCCTCTCATTGTTCAAGTGTAGATTGGAGAGTGTTGTTTGACAGCTAGTTGAATATGAGCCAACAGTGTGCCGAGGTGGCCAAGGCCAATGGCATCCTGGCTTGTGCCAGAAATAGTGTTGCCAGCAGGACCAGGGCAGGGATCATCTCCCTGTACTCAGCACTGATGAGACCACACCTCAAGTCCTGTGTCTAGTTCTGAGCCCCTAACTTCAAGAAAGACATTGAGGTACTAGAACATGTCCAGGAAAGGGTAGCAAAGCTGGTGAAGTGTCTAGAGTGTAAGTCATACCAGGAGCAGGGTGGGTTGTTTATCCTGGAGAAAAGGAGGCTCAGGGGAGACCTTGCCTCTCTCTACAACTATCTCAAAGGAGGTTTTAGCGAGATGGGGATTGATCTCTTCTTACTTGTTACAAGAGATGGGACAAGAGGAAATGCCCTCAGGTTGTGCCAGGGGAGGTTTAGATTGCCTATTAGGAATCAAAGATTGTCAAGGACTGGAACAGGATACCCAGGGAAGTGTTTGGGCCACCATCCCTGGAGGTATTTAAGAGACGTGTAGACGTGGTGTCTAGGGAGATGGTTTTGTGGTGGACTTGGCAGTGCTGGATTAATAGTTAGATTTGATGATCTTAAGAGTCTTTTTCAACCAAATGATTCTGTGAAAACAAATCATCCAGAGCTGAAGTGATTTGCTCAGGTTTATGCAGTAGTTCAGTGAGCTGAGATTACAGACTTCCTTCATACTTGGTATGAAGTTTTGCATTCTCCATGTTCTCCCTGTAAATCTGTTCAGCTTTACTCCTTGAGTTCTAATAGGGCACTCAGGTGACATTCTTGCGCTGTTCTTTCCATAATTACGGCTCCTAGAGTTAGGTTTGTATTTGGGGGTTTGAAGACATTATTTTTTCAGCTGTCTCTCTTAAATAGATAAAGATGATATTTGTTACAATTATACTTCCTGTTGTAAACTGTTTGTTATAAAGATTGGTGTTCTTTTTTCTAAGAAATTGTGTTTTATGTGTTTAGGGAGAAACTCATCCGCCTTCAGCATGAGAACAAGATGTTAAAATTAAACCAAGAAGGTTCTGACAATGAAAAGATTGCCTTGTTGCAAAGCCTTCTTGATGATGCAAACTTACGGAAGAATGAATTGGAGACAGAAAACAGGTAAAAAGTTTTGTCCTCTGCTTCAACTGACTTTTCTAACAATGCTATATACTTTTGACTGTACTGTGTCCAATACAGGACGAGAAAGATATGTTCTTAGTGGAGTCAGTCCTGTGAAAGGCCAAAGGAACATGATTACAGGACTGCAGTGTCTTTTCTAGGAGTAGAGTCTGAAGGATAGAGACTATGTAGCCTGGAAAAGAGAAGGCTCAGGGTGGATCTTATCTATGTGTCTAATCAAAGTATCTGATGGGAAGGTCTAAAGGAGATGGAGCTACATGCTATGGTGTTCAGTAACAGGGCAAGAGGCAATGGGCAGAGCTTAAAACACGTGTTTCATTTAAATGTAAGAACATTCTTGTAGACACATATTTCATTTCAGTGTAAGAACATACTTGTGATTTTTTTACTATGAGGGTTGCTAAATGCTGGACTACATTGCCCAGAGAGGTTTTCTCCATCCTTGGAGGTATTTAAAACCCAACAGGAATGCTCTGACTCTGCTAGATTGAGCCAATCAGCATACAGACATCCATGGAATCAGGCAGAGGCATCGGAGCATGCCACAGTAGTTGGCTGATACTGACGTGAGGCTGCTCTCTATCTAAGCTTCGAATCTGCTCTCTAATCTTGCTCTGTCTCCTGCTTTGACTGGGGAAAGCACTTGAAGCCTGGGAAAAGGTAAATACTGCACTCACCTTCAAGAAGGGCAAGAAAAAGAGTATGAAGAACTACAGAGATTGCTCAACCACAGCTCACTTTCTGGGAATTTCATAAAGCAAGTCCATCTGGAATCTGTTTCCAGCTGCATGAGGGACAAGAAAGTAATTGAGAAAGGTCACCCTGAATTTATTCAGACCAAGTCATGCCTAACTAGTCCAGTTGTCTTGACAATGAAATGACTGCACGTGTGAAGAAGGGTGAATAGAAGACAGTACTTAGCTTAGCTTTAGAAAAGCCTTTGACACAGTGTCCCATGGTACCCTTATGTTTAGAATGGTTAGATATAAACTGAATAAGTGGACAGTAACGTGAGCAGAAAATTGATTGGGCAGTGGTTAAACAGCTGAGTCTAAGGTGTTATTGTCAGTGATACGAAACCTAACTGGCAACTAGTTCCTTAGGCATCTATAAATACCAGGACCAGTGCTGTTCATCATCTTCATAAACAGCTTGACTGATGAAAGGGACTACACTCTCAGCAAGTTTGAGGATGGCACCACTTTTGGAGGAGTGATTTATATCCTGAAAGGGAGAACTGTTATTCAGAGTAGCTCAGCAGTCCAGAGAAATGAGCTGATGGGAGCTGTGTCCCTGGCTTGGAGCAGTAGCCTGTGGAGCACCTCTGCTGCAAAAGCCCTGGGGTCCTTCTGGGCAGCAAAGTAGGATTTCTTACGTGGAAACTTTACACTTGACTCTGATTTTAATTGCCCTCAGAGAGGTGCTGGCAATCAGCCTGGGAAAATGGTTGTTCACCTCTTGTCAGTACTCATGATATTGCATCTGGACAAAAAATTTTTGATTCCTCAGTGCAAGAAAGATGTGGATGTGTAGGAGTGCAGCAGAACACTGCTAAGGAGAGGGATGCTGGATCATATGATAAGTGAGATAGACAAACACAGTTCTTTGTTTTGAGCCAAAGAAAAGGTATCATGGAACAGATCATACTATGATCTGCATCTTCCTGATGGGAAGGTATTAGGAAGATGGAGTCAGACTCTTTCAAGAGATTGTCAGTGGAAGGACAAGAGGCAAAGAGTCTTTATGTTGTATATGAAGTACAGGTCTGAGCTCTAGAAGAGAAACTCAAAGAGACTGTTAGACCTCACTCCTTAAAAGTGTCCAAACCTGGTACTAGGTATCATTCCTAGCAATCTGCTGTAAGTGCACCTGATTTAAGGAGTGGATTGGATTTAGACAACATCTGGAAATCCCTTCCCACTTATATGTCTATACCCATGTAAAAGCAGTAATTTAGCAGCTATCACGCAGTAAAACTGATCATTAGAAACTCTTGTCTCATGTACATGTACATGTCATGTACATAGAAATGATTTCTGCATGAATTTATATTGTCCTGAAAGAGTATCAGTACCAGGACGTTCTGGGCTGCTGTAAGCATCAATGACTGATGTAAATTTTTTTGTGAATAAATTACAGTATTGCATCTGTTGTGTAGATAACCTAAAAACACTGGACACTAAAAATATTAATTTTTCTTACAGTTGTTTGTTTTTTTCTGAGCACATATTGTCTCTGTTTTCTCTTTCCTAGATTGGTAAATCAGAGACTTCTAGAAGTTCAGTCCCAGGTTGAAGAACTTCAAAAATCTTTACAAGATCAAGGTTCAAAAGCTGAAGATGTAAGTAGAAACATGCATCATACTTATATTCAAATAGTTAGCATTTTTGAAACTTTCACCTTTTTGTAAGGAAAAACTGTAAAAGAAATACACAAACAGATTTCTGGTAGTTTACATATTTACTTGTATGGTCTTATCACTATGCTGTGCTTCTCTAACTAGGATGTAAGACATTTGTGTAGGATAGAAAACCATCCTATATAGAGGAGGTGTCACATATGTTTTCTTTGAACAATTGTGCCTGTTTCTATAGAAAACTTAGCATTTCGGTTCTTTAATTAGAACAGAGAGTTTTTCAGGGAATTAAGGAAATTTTGATTCTCCATGAATAATATATTTGAAGTTATTTTTGACTTGCTTTTCTGTATGAAAATTAAGGCCTTTCCAGCCACTGGAAGTTGTGCAATTGCTGATGTAAATATATCTCATAATGGAAAAAGCCAGGCAGACCAAATCTAAAGAAAAAGAAAGGTCAAATAATTAGGCCCATGACATAATGCAGCATTTTCTGTTTCTGTACACAGAGTTAATTTTATTTTAAATGTAAGAATACACATTGTAGCTGAGTTAGTGTGGAAAACAACTTTCAGTCTTCCACTCGCAAATTTTTTTACCGTCTCCTATGTTTAAAAAAAATAAGCTCTAGAACTTTCTTAAAAGCGATGGTTTTTTGGACCGTACATGCAGAGTGTATGCTCACAATCTCAGTGTATTGTGTTGCTAATTAGCAACAAATTGTAATCTGTTGTTTTCTATTTTTGTGGTGTTTGTTTTAACTAATTTATATAAAGTAGTGAAAGATTTTCTAGCTTCTTATGTTCATTTAGGTGTGTGTTTAATTTAGCTTATCCTTTTAATTTTCAGAATAAACTATATGAGTGTGAAACATCTAGTTGAGTTCCAATTAGATTTTCCTAAGTAACTTAGGATGTGTTTTAGAATGCATTTTAAAATAGGTCCATTCTGAGATGTTCGTTGTTGTTTTGGTTATTGTCCAAAGTCAGATTTTTCATCGTGAACTGGAATAAGAGAAAATTATTCTCAGATATTGAGTATTGTAAATGATCCCTGTCTAGTTGTATTCAGCTGTGATTTTAATTCTGTCCCTTTTTGAGACTCTGACTGGGACAGTAATTTTGGATGTGTCTGCAGCTCTCTTACAGGACTGGTTGCAACCTATGTAGGCATCATCTGAGATGATTCTGTTAACAGCACACCACCACTGCACAGCCTGCTGTGTGTACCAGGCAGCCAGTGTCAAATCAGAGCTGGCAAGTTTACAATGCAGTTGCTGCACTCAGTTTCTGTGTAGGTCTGATCATACCAGTGGTGATTCATGGGCACTAGTCCCATGGCCTGTTTTGCTGAGTTTGGTGTGTAGGATTTAATTTAGTCTTAAGGAAGCAAAAGTGACACAGATAAATGTTGAGGATACAAGAGCCTCTGACATTATGGTCACCAAATGCAATCTCCCTGACAAAGCAGAGGCAACCTCAGAAGCTAAACTCAGCTGTTCAAGTACGTGGAAGCTGTGCTGGGACCACTTGACTTACCCCTGAGGTAACAAAAAAAAGTGACTCTTCAGAAACATGAGAAAAAGGATTGGGAGAGACATGGCATACAGTTCATTGACACATCATTTCCAGCACATTTCCTCTGTTTTTCACTACATTTCTGCAACAATACACTGAAATCCATTATTTTTATATATTTAGACTATAAATGTGCTCAACCCAGAAAACTGAAGATTCTAGTGTAATTCCATCTAGAAATATATGATGAGGGCTCTGGTTTGGTTTTGGTTGGTGTTTTTGGTGGGACTTATTTTGGTTTTAAAGTTGCAGTGATTTTTATATCTGCCCCTAAAGTGGTAGAGGTACTATCCTAACACAGGAAAGTGTCATTCAGAGAAACATGCTGCATGCACCAGTCCCCGTCTGGGAGCAGTTTTGATTTTGTATTGAACTGCAGTGGAAGGCAGCTGTTCAAAAGATATCACTCCCATTGGGCCTGTAGTGGGCCCTGACATGTTCTGTTGAGATGCGTGATTAAGTCCATCCTGGCTATTGCCTTGATGACCAGGGAAGCCCCATCTTAGCTCCATCTTCCAGACTACAGAATCAACTCAGACTTCTCTGGTATTGTCAGAATACGTTTGATTTATTGTCCTCTATAATGCAGTAGTTGTGGGGGAGCTGCTCAGCAGTTACCCTAAAGAGCTTCAAATAAATAATTTGCATGCCTTATCATTACTGTTTTTTCTTTTCCTTGTTCTCCTGTTCTCTGCCCTTATTCCTTCCTATATGAACACCCTGCCTTTAGTTACTTCTGCCCCACTTGCTAAACGCATCCCAAGTCTGATGTTTCTCGTACTGTTATATATGCAGTCTTGGCCTTATATGCTGTTACTGACACAACACCTCCCTAGAAGCTCCCCAGAACTCTCTTACCTATTCAGTTATCTATGAAGTTTGGCCACTTTACTCATTTGGTGAAGCACTGGTTGCCTGGTGAAGTTGTGGAATGCCCCATGCATGGAAATATTCAAGGTCAGGCAGGGCTCAGAGCAACCTGATCTAGTTGAAGATGTCCCTGCTCATTGCAGGGGAATTGAACTAGATGACCTGTAAAGTCCCTTCCAACTCAAACCATTCTATCCAAACTCTGAGTCTATGGTATCTGACCATCCCTCATGGTGCTGTTTATGACTTTCATTATCTTCTCACAATGTTACCAGTTTAATCAAGTAATTTTCTGAAGTGATGTCCCATAGTTTCCCTCACCCTGCTAAGTTATCTAAACAAGCCAGAGCCTAGCCATCTACCTGTGACCTTGACATGCAAAACAAAACCAAATTTTGTCCTGCAAAGGAGGACAGCCTATTCCATTGGCTTGTTTAAATACAGAAGAAATTTCAAGCAAAAAGCCTTTTTTTCTATAGTTTTTTTGATGTACAAGGAAGATAGCAATTAAACATTGAAGAGGATACCTGTTTTCCTAAGACCACACTGTCAAAAGTGTTTTGTTCTGGTGTTTCTTAAGTGGAATTTGTTTGTAGTGCAAGGAAAAAGCAAACTGACAAGTCTGCATTCGCTGATTTTTATAGTTTTGTTATAGAAATGTATTTCTATTATGAACAGATCTAACGTGAATAAAGGTAAATGTAAAGCTAGGTCAAAATTAGAGTAAGTTTTTGGGTTTTGGTGCTTTTTAGATTGAGATTGTTTTTTAGGAGGTTTCTCTTCCTGTGAGAGAACAAGAATTATAATAATTACATTTTAGGAGCAGAGAATTTGAATATGAGTCTTCAAAGATTACTGGGGCTGCAAAAAAACCCGGAAGTAATGTTTGCCCATTTTTAGAGTAATTTATTTGAATTTATTTGCCTGGCTACAAGTGTATGCAGGATCTTTGAGTTGCTAAAATAACCCATATTAGGTTCTAGTCTTTTTCCTAATCTTGTCTCTTGGGTAACTCTTGTCTCTTGGGTAAATTGAGTTCCGTTTCTTTTAGTTGTGTGTTGTTTATTACAATTAGTTTCTTGTTTTGTGAGAACATGATCCATCTAGATAGGAGAGGGGTTAATCCTACAAGAGTGGAGCACTAGGCAAATAATATATGTGGAAATACACCAGTGGAGTCAATGCTGACTGGTAGTTGTGTCTGTTCCCAGCTAAAACAGGTGCAATACAAGGATGGCAAAAGACAAGCTTTGTTCAATTTTTATTTTCTTACCTTATGGAATTGGGCACTGCTTCTAACTTTTCACTTTCTTTTCCTAACCAGCCAGTAGTTTCCTAAGGGTCAGATAAAGCAATGGTGCCAATTCAAATGATTTGTGGCTGAGAAAGATGCATACAAATATTTTTTGTTACAGGAAAGGTGGTGTTCCTGCTGTTGTTCAGGGAACTAGAAAAGAAAAAAGCCAAATGGTCAAACCATGCAAATCCTTAGACCTTACACACTTCTGACTGTGAAGTTAATAGAGTCTTGCTGACTTGTTTTTATGGCTCCTCACCTTTCTTATAGTGTGATAAGAAAATCTCACTTGAGATAATGAAAAAACACACCCCAGGAATATGATCAAAGACAATATTTTAAAGGAAAACCAAGCCATAACACTTTTTGAATGCACATGGTCATTGTTTCTGTTAGCAAGGTGGCTAAACCTTTGTTGAAGGAGCATTAGAGAAAAAACAATGGAGTAATTTCACTAATAATTTTATCTCTTAATTTGATGGTGTTTTGGACCATCAGTCACATGCTAAACCTCCAGCATGATTAGAACTGGATAAATACAAACCAAAAAGGCAGTTTCAGATTTAGGTTCTACATTTGCTTTGTATTCAATCATGTGGCAGTAACATAATTCAGCGTCACACCACAAACACATATGCATCTCTTAATTTTGATTGTGACCCAACAGACTGCCTATTTTCTTCTGTTTTGTTAGTGGTATGATTTTTGTTTTAAAATTACTTTCTGAAATAACAGTAGCTGTCATTGGAAATTCTGGTTTAAACACAATGATTTATAAATTATTTTTTAATTATTTTTACATTTTTGGTTTTAGTGATGTGTTTTAGAAAATGTTACAGGATGAAATGGCTCATGAGAAGAGAGGAAAAAATTGAGCATGTGTGAAAAAATACATAGCTTTAACTTTTTCTGTTCATGACTTTCTAAATAGTTTCTTCTGTTGGCTGCTGTTTTGCTTTATACTAATGTCATCTCTGTTTCTTGGCATGGGCTTCTGCTCAAGGCTATTGTGAGTATGGCTTTCTATTTACTTAACAGTACTTTCAGTTCATAGACATTTATTGGGGTTTGTTTTTTTGTTTTTTTTTTTTAAAGATACTCACTGTGTATGAAGTGAGTTTAAAATTAAAAAAATTACTTTGAAGCTTTTATTCAAAGAGCTTATCTAAATGTGATTTAACCAGAAAGTGGAACACTGTAAGTTGTATGGCAATTTTCATGTGTCTGTAATCAATAAAGATAAGAAACAGAAAAAGTAAAATTTCTGCTATACTCCAGTCAGAAATACTCTACTCCTAGTTTCTGCGGGGATGGGAATTTACTTCAACTAACATATGCTGATGCAAATTGCAATGCATTATTGGTAGGACAGCTCTCCTTGCAAACTTTGCTGCACTTTACAGTTTCAGGTTCATTTACCAAATCTAATTACAAAAGTACTGAACAGATTAAAACAACTGCTATAGAATTCTGTCATTTATGGATCTTGCTTTTTTCAGTCTAGTTCCTGGGTAAATATTTGTAGAGTTCTAAAGTGTTCTAATTTTGCTGAAGTCACACAGCTGTGGAGAGAAGGATTGCCATAGAGAATCCTTTACAGTTGTGATCTAAAACTGAAGTAAAAAAGCTAGATTTTGGTTAGGATGTCAAAACTGCATGTTTAAAAATAATTTTAAAGTTATGTTAAAGCTTCACAATATATTAAAATAAAACATTTAACTTTATATTTTAGTCAATTCTTCTGAAAAAGAAACTTGAAGAACATCTGTAAGTATTCTTGTTTGCCTGTTTTGTTTGCAATTTGAAATTATGTGTTTTTCATATGGAGAAGGAAGGCAGACAGTCCTTAATCCTGGAGCTGGAAAATGCACAACTGGGAAATAGATAACACTCAAATGTTTGGGAATCTGCTGTTCAGATTCTATTTTTATTTCATAGAAAACCACTATGAAAGTAGTAAGAGTGATGAAAGAACCATCATTTTATGTTGGTTAAAAACCTTTGCTTACCATTGTGTAAATCTTTGCTTAGGAGGACTAAGTAAAGTTATATATAAACAAAATTAATTTGTTTACTCTTTAGTATAAATTATGGCACAAAATATAATGCTTCAGGAAGTGCTGTCATTTTGTTGTGCTACTTGTGCATTTCTTTTTACTTCCCTGATATGCAAAGAGATATTTGCTTTTTGACTGGCTTGCAAAAAAAATTTTCTATTGCCTTTGGGCATAGCCATTATTTCTCAGTGTAATCGCAGTTATGAGTACTCATTTTAGGCATTCACTCTACGATTTACATTCTAAATTAAGTTTACAGTAACTGAGGAAGAAACTGTTGGCTATTGCAGTTCTGCATACACCATAATGGTTTTCCTCTTATTTAACAAACATTTCCACAGTGACATTGTCACTTGTCCTCATGCCCTACAGCAAGAAGTCAGTCATGCTCTCAGAAGCAAATCACTCTGAGGATTTTCTGTACTGCTTAATGCTCGTTCAAGCACTGTAGTAGTATTAGGAAAAATAGTATGTAGTACTAGGAAAACAATATGTGCTTTTTTGGTTTGTAATAGTGAGAAGCTCCATGAAGCTAACAATGAGTTACAGAAGAAACGAGCTATTATTGAAGACTTGGAACCAAGATGCAATAACAGTTGTGAGTTACCTGTGCAGTCCATTCCTTTTCTTTGTAAAGTGTTTCATGTACAAGCCTTTAATTATAATACCTAGAGGAGGTGTCAGGTAAACAAAATGTGCATTTTTAATGGAAGTGACAGGTATGTATGTTGTTAATATCTCTGGAAACTGTGGTGGCCAAGAAGGTGTTTCTAACACTTGAAATGCATAGGAACACATTTTCAACACCACTGTAGTAACGAATCATAGAATCACAGAATGTTGAGGAGTTGATGTGGACCTTAAAGATTATCTAGTCTCAACTCCCAGTGACAGTGGCCACAGAAATATCAGGTCACTGTCCTACCTGCCATTGAACTTCAGCTGTTCAGAACTGTCACATCTCCTAAGACCTGACAGTTTACAAGATCCTTACTGCCATCACCGGGTTATTTTTACTTGCAATATATATCTCTCTATATATGTATCTATATATATCTCTTCAGTGTATTTTCAAGAGTGCATTGTAGTTGGAGAAAATTTTCAGTCACCTGTCAAAAAATGTAAGATATGTATCATATTGCTCAGATGGTATCCAGAACCCAGAATCTAGTTGTCTTATTGCTATGTTTTCCTGAGAAATAATGAAGGAGAGGGGTAAGACTATTTATTATAGAAGAAAGTAAAGATTGTAACCAATGGCATTTTTTCTGATCTGTGGTAAAGCGATTTTGTTCGTAATGAGATGGAGGAAAAATAGAAAAAGTATAATTTTCTGAGATCTGAAAAGTTGTATAAAAGATGTAGAAGTATTAGTGACTTGACATTCTTACACAGGAAAAAGCTGTGCAATGAAATTATCAAACTGGTATCTATTGCTGCTTAAGAAAATGTGAGGGGAAAATTAAATTTAGTATATTCATGTCAGATTTCTGATAAATTGTGTCTAGTGTTACAGTTTAGCAGACTTAAACAAGACTTGTGCCTCTTAATAATTACTCTTCTTACAAAATAGGAAAAAATAATATTTGACTGTAATACGTGCCAAGTTATTAAGGAAGCTATAAATCATTAGTAAACTAATATTCTAAGTTTGCTTAGCAATGGAATTGATTGATAATTCCATTTCTCTTTATTTTTCATAATTTCAAAGAGTAGAATTGGTGTAACAGTAATAGGAGTACACATTTTTAGTGTGCTTTTGAGCTGTTCAGTATTTAAAACTGTTCCTTATGTCAGCTTTTCTTTATTGAAATATGTTTTAGCTGCATCTTTTATTTGTTGTAAAACGTGAAAATATGTGTAATATAATTATGTTATTTTCCAATGTGTCCATCATCTGACATGAAGCACTTAAAATTGAAGAATTACAAGAAGCTTTACGGAAAAAGGAGGAGGAAATGAAGCAAATGGAGGAACGATACAAGAAGTATTTGGAAAAGGCCAAAAGTGTAAGTAGATATGTTCTGTGTTAATGATCCCTCTCTGACAGACTGCATTACCTGTCCACTCCATGAGAATAAAAATAAAGGAAGTGTCTGTACACACGCTAACAAGTGAAACAGAAGGAAGGTCCAAGGAGTTCTTTGTGTCTTTTTACTGTTACACTACCTAATAAGGATTAATTCTGTCAAATTCTACTTCATTTTTGTTACTCTTTTATTGATGCTTTTTCCACAAAAAGTGATCTTTTTAACTGTACTACCTTTTGATAGCTGCTTTATTTCTCTGTTGTTGATCAGCATTCTTCTTATTGTTTAATATATGCTTTTGTTGAGAAGGTGATTAGTATTTAAGTATTATATTGAGGAGGTGGCTATACTACCATTTTGATACGACAATATTGTCCTTTCTTACTATACTTTGATATTTTATTTGAGTTTCTCAAAAGCACATCAGTGTCTTTGTTCATGTGATCATGGTAAGATCAAAGTCTTTGTAATGGATACATATGATTAGATTGGCATCCTTAAGTAGGTTCATAATTTGGCAAAATTTTATCCTATCTTCTTTTACTTCTGTTTAGTTTCCTGAATGACTTCTTGTTTCAAAAGTCTTCAGAAAATCTAAACATGTTTTTTTCCTCTTTTAACTTCTTGTAATCTTTTTAGCAGCTTTCACTTTGGGTTTTATTTATGTTTGGTTTGTGGATGCCACATATGAACATAACCGAGTGTCTCTTCATCTTAGTAGCAACATAATGATCATGTATGTGCCACAGAGTGCTTCTGGGCTTAACAGAGGTATCTAAAAATGACAATACCTGGTACTCCAGGCAGTTGAATCATGGCAACTATCCTTAAGGACCAAAGCAGTCCTTAGTCAAGCAGGAGAAATTGACAGGTAGGAAAACCTCAACTATAAAGAGAGAAAGGTTATAGAAGATGTTTTTATCACTGTGCCACCTGAGTTAGGAACTGAATATATGTGAGTCTAGGATACCAGACCTTTTGGATGTTAGTTTTTCCTATCTGTGGCTTTGTTTCATAGTCCTGTAAAAGAGGGCCGGGCCCTGTTCAGGTGCTTTAATGTGTCATGGTTGATGTGAGAGGTAGACATCTTTTAAGTCACTTTTTTTATTTCTTAACCTGACTTAAAAAGTCCTTAATCCTTAACAAGATTGCTTTTTCAGGATTTTTTCAGGATTTAATGAAAAACAAACTGGCTTTCTCTTACAGGTTATCCGAACATTAGATCCTAAACAGAACCAGGGTGCTGCTCCCGAGATTCAGGCACTGAAAAATCAGTTGCAGGAGCGGGACAGAATGTTTCATTCCCTGGAGGTAGTAATCCTTGTGTTTTGTTGTAGATGATCATTGTTTTTAATTAGAGACTAATACTTTTATTGTACTCGCTTTTAAATGTATACTATTTTGATGTTTTATAGAAAGAATATGAGAAAACTAAAAGTCAAAGAGAAATGGAGGAGAAATTTATCGTTAGTGCCTGGTACAATATGGTAAGAGTCTCCCAAATGTTTTGTTTGGAAAGAAAAAAAGAAAAAAGAGAAAAGAAACTATTAATGTTAGTTGTTTGGGCTTGTTTATAAGAGTATTCATTTATTTACAATAATTTTTGTTTGAAAAATATTTTCCAACACAAAAACAAATGCTTTTTAGTAATTTTAAGCTATCATTATATAAGAAAACGTTCCTATGATAACATTAGGGTAAGTGGAAAAGTATATATTTGTAATTTTCAAGTTTTAAAATCCAAAATGGCTCATATTACTATTCTGTAATCCCAGCTCTTTAGTTATACAAAATTATAGTGCTCAAATTGACTTCCTTCTTTGTAGTCTTCCAGTTGTTTCTAGTGTAAGGGCACTATCAGAGCAATTCAGCTTACTTGCTGCACCAAGTGCCTTGAGAAATGACCCCTTTAACTTCTGTGCAAGTTTAGCCCCATACAAAGGAGGAGGATAGCAGCAAGACCCTCATTTAAATTATTCAAACAGTAAGTTTGAACAGGAGAGGTGATTGGTGCTGCCATACAGCTTTTGCTGTGCCTCTATGCTGGGAAAGTTTTCACCTTCATCAAATGTGTTCAAGACTTCCCTTTGGCAGACTGGTTGCATTGAAACTGCTCTTCGTATAGAAAGTCTCCTTGACCTGTCTAACTTTCATGTTTCATTCTGCTCCATCACAGCATTCAAATTCCTCGTTTCTGTATTCCCTTGGAAGAGTTTCCTTCTTGCTGTTCTACATCCTTGTTATATCCATGAATGGCAAGCCTAGACTTAAGCGGAATGTTTGAATTGTTTATGTAGTGAAGGCATTTTCAAGTGGTTGATGTCCTTGATCAATTTTCTAACATTAGTCCAACTGACAAGTAGGAGACAAGCCTAAGCTAAGGCCTGTAGTTCAGTGACCTTTTGTGAACACTCAGACAATCACTGATAGCTTTATGTGTCCTTTAATTAGCCTCTGGTTTTATACACAACTGCACGGCCCATGACAGTTTTCCTCATTTCTTCCTTACATTTGCGCCTGATGAAAACATACTGTCTCACAAGATGTGCCCCTGATGTAGGAGCTGGTGATTTCACAGAGGATGACAACACTGAAACCATTTTCAGAAGAAAAGTACTTATTTTAGCTCAACATGCTGAAAGAAGCTGGAGATGAGGGAGGGGATCCCTTTTGAAAAGAATTGTCTGGTTACCATATGTTTATGTGGAGAAGTATATGTGGAAATCGTGGACAGTTACTCTAAACCTGGGCAATGATTGGGGTGGGGAGGGGAAAGAGCTCCACGCTAAGTATTAGGAAGAATATCTTACCTTTACCTTTGAAAATACGATGCTTTGTGTATGGAATTCAAAATAGCTTAGTCAGTTTTGGTGAAGAAGGAGATATAAATAAAATGCAAATGAGTTAATTTGTTTGCTGTTATGTGTTAATACTCACTGAGAAGTTTCTCCTTGTCCATAGGGGATGACTCTGCATAAGAAAGCAGCAGAAGACAGACTGGCGAGTACAGGCTCAGGACAGTCCTTCCTGGCTAGACAGAGGCAAGCCACGAGCACAAGGAGATCTTATCCTGGTCATGTCCAGCCAGCAACAGCAAGGTAGAAAAGCCTTGCCCTTAGAAAGAAAACTGCTCTGTGAACCAGTCCACTTCTGTTGCAAGTGACAACATTCAAGGAAAACAAACCAGCATCCTTTCTCTTTCTCCCTTGTTACTGCTATTATTTTACAATTCAGGAAAGGGTTTCATTATGATTTCTTATTGTTCTGGAGTGCCCTTTGCTTATAATTTTTGAAGTCCATCTCTCTCTCTGCATTTTTTGAATGTGCCAAAATTTTGAAAGCATGTAGAGGAGAGCTGTATAATAACGGTCTTATTTGTATGAAACCTGGTCTCTTATGAAAAGCCTCATGTAGACCATGTAACAATGTAAATTTTTTGTCATAGTTGGTACTTTTGTGCCATAAGGGTTGTTATGCATTATAAGACTGTTCTTGTTCAAAGGGAATTAGGCTTTTTATTTCACATGCTGACCTGTTGCTTGAGAAAAATGCTGAAATCTCATTACAGAAATGCAAAATCAGAGTATTATTTTATTGTGAAATATATTTCCTACTATAAAACTTAGCAATGCAAAAAAAAGGTTTTTTTTTTTAATCTCCTACATGCAAAGTTTGCTTTTATTCTTGACATTTGATAGGAAACAGAATGTTTTCTTCAAGTTTTTCTTTATCAACTGGTAGACATCAATATTTTCAAATGTTTCTTTCCACTCTTCTTGGTCAAGTGTATCTTTAAATACATGTTCTAAAAAGGTGGAGAAATATTTAGAATGCTCTAATATGGATCACCCATTTAAAAAGGGCATTTGTTTTACAATTTTATAATTATGGATGAACAACATGTAATGAATCAAGGCCCTGATTAATATTGTCAATGTATTCCAGTTGTCATCCCCTACAAAAAGACTTGCTTTTAATATATTGATTCAGGGTATAATTGTATCAGTTGCCTTACTAACGGTACCAGTGCCTTCAGGTGAGTTTGTTGCTGACTTTGTTGGAAACTGGCTGTGATTTGTTGTACTGCCTTTTTAGTCTGTAGCTGCTTAATTGTTGTAACATCTTCATGTTGATCAGTGGGGTGGATAGATGCACCTCCTATTTAGGTTCTGTTCCTACAAAGTTGTGCTTTCTCCCTGGCTAATTCTCTGTGTTCTCTATCATTGTTGAAGATTTGATGGACATAGAGAACCTGAGTATTGCTTGAAAGTTTCATACACATACATCTTGTGACTTAAGCAATTTTCATTTCGAGACTGTTTGGACCCTAATGTGGTTTATAAATTTATTGTTTTACGTTATTTTAATGCCCTCCCAAGTGAAGACATCTTTTCATAAATCCCTTTAGAGAAATGACATACTAGCATTTATTAATTATCCAAATGTTGGTGTTAATTCATAACTTGTATAGAGTGAGCAGAGTAATTAAAACAAGTACACCTAGATTAAAGGGTAATAATGAGGTGGATGACATTTTTAGGTACTACTTTTTTATCATCAAATAAATCATCTGTTTTAATCTAGGCTAAGAAATGTATTCAGAAGATGTCTGAAAAAAAAATTTAGTTCTGATTGCTGCCCGTCCTTCCTGCCCCAAAGAAAACAAATTCTGAATTCTATTAATTTCGTATAGTTTTGTCTTTTAATCCTTACATTTGGAAAAAAATAGCTTTCTAAAAGTTCTCTTTACCTATCATATGAGAGGTCTGGGCTGTGCTTGCAAAGATTAGATAAGACATGGCAAATTTCTTGTGTGCAGAAAGATAACAATGTGAAGGAAGATGAGGACAAGTTCTGTAGCTCAGTGAGGTGATACTGATTTTACTGTCTCTTACTGAGGTACAGAATGCTATGTGTGTTATCTAGCAAGGTGACTACAGTTTGTGTGGGACATCTTTCACTGATCTTGTGCAATCTACTCTCGTAATTTGAAGAACTCTACCACATGCTGTGTGTGAACAGGAGTAAGTAAGATCAGTCGTCTGAGGGAATTCAGTGTTCTTTTTTGAGATTACAGTGGTTTATATCACCCAGAGGAAGAACCTAAGAATACCTAAAGCTCCATTTTTATTATAATCTGTCTGTCTTTTTTCCGTTACTAAACTGCAGAAGGCAATTTGTGAAAGAAAGGAAAGGGACCTTAATGGGAAGTTTTATCTCTTAATTTTGTCTAATAATTTAATTCCCTGTTGCTTTTAATCAGGCGCAGGTCTAAAATAACTAGAACATAATCTGCACACTAGAATAAAACTGCTTGCTTTTATTTCGTTAACATTTGGTTTACCATTTTGCCACCAAAGTTTTGATGACAGTCTAGTACCCATGACAGTTAGGAGATGAACAAAAGCCAGTTAGAAGCTTTGTTTTCCACTTTTAGTTTCCAGTTTCCTATGGCTTGTTTTGCTTCCTTGTGACTGTTGGCTTTTCTCTTCTGCTTTGTGATTCTCTCTTCCCTTTTCCTTTAAGATAAGACACTGAGGTGTTTCTTGTAGTTCCCTTCAAGAATGTATAGCATCAAAGAGCAAAACAAGACTAATATTGAATCTGAGCTTTATTGTTGGTCTTAGTAATTGTTAGGCAAGTGAACAATTGTTTTCTTTTTTGAGAATTTACAAACATTCAGAAATTCTGGTATTTCCCAGAATTTGTGTTGGCTATAAAACCCTTAAAATGTACTGCACTCTTACAGAAATATACTCAGTCAGTGTCTGGTTCCAGTAAGTTAATTGTTAAGTCTTCTAGTAGTAATTATCAGGAATTTAATTCCTTGCTCTTCAGCATTTTATTTCTCTTATTTACTGCATACATCCATTGTTAATCTTGGAGTGTGGATGAGTGCAAGTGATGAATATCATTAAACTTTTTCACAAGAACAGCTTCTTTATTCAAAGGGTTAAACTTTGTTGTTTTCCTTGCCAGTTATGTAGCTTTGGAAGTAGTGTGGTGCTAAGAAAAATAAGGAGCTCAGAGTGTGACTCCAGGGAATAAACACATATGTAGGTCAGCTACCACTGAATGTTCTCTATTTGTCTAATCTTTAATAATAAAAGAATATAAGCAAAAAAATAAAATCTAGAAACCAGAATTCTCTCAGTGTGTTGAATAGTTCCAAGTAGTTTTTAGGAATACTTTTTTCCAAGGCAGTAATGACATTGAAGTTATAGTGATGATTACAAAACCAGTGCTATACCCTGTCCTAATACACTACAGGGGAAAAAATTTCCAAAACCTAAAATTGAGCTTGAAGAGAAGAGGTTCTCCAGGGCACTGATAAAACAACTGAGTTCATGAAAGTACTTTTCTGACCATTGTGCTGAGGATCCCCCCAGAATAATCTTTCTGAATGATTTTAATTAATGCCAATAGAAGTTTACAGATAAATGGACAAATATTTTCATTGTTCAGAGCTGAAGCTTAGTTTCTGACCTTAAGGGATGTGTGTGCAGTCCAGTTTGTGTAGTTCTTTGGAGAGTTATGTTGTTAGCATATCCAATCAGACATTACAGAAGAAAAAATTAACGTTTCTTTTCTTGAGCAACACATAGCCACTTGGATCATAACATCTATTTTCTAAGTGCTGTGAAAACTACAGTAATCTTATTTAAAGATTGTGTGTTCCACCCACAGTGCAAAGTAAAACAAATCTTTGGAGCACACAGCTTTACATAATGCAAAATGAAGTAAATGTGTAATGGCTACAAGATGTGTTTCATTCTGTCTTTGGAAATAAGCAAGTGGTTAATCTTGTCCTGTTCCAATGTCACTTGAGTTAGCTTCAGCAAGTTTTCTGTGGCTTTCTGTTGTGTAAGGAGCACTGGCAGTTTTATATCCATTTTGTATGAAAGAATTAACAGTGAATATTTTTATTAATGCTTTATGATAATCCTAAAATTAAGTGGCATGTGTAAGCTGTCAAGAAAATATAAATTGATTTAGCAATTTGACATGTGCAGGCAGCTTATTCTTTTTCTCAGTTCTCTAGTGTGTGAGACTGTACACTTAATAAAGTGTAATCACCCTTTCCTGGATGAATTTTAGTGTGTTTAATTGTCCCGATATGCTGACGTTTTTTATAGATTTGGTAGTTGGAAAACATTCTGATGTCACCACTTGATTTTATTCTTGTTAGTGATTTGGAGGAAGACTGTCTCAAATGTAGGTAACTTTTCTCTTTATTCTAAAGCAAAACAGTATCTGAGTTTTCCTTATTGTATAGAGATTTTTTTTTATTCTTGCCCAACATTTTGACTTTTTGCAAGGATGGATGAGGGAGGTATTTTTGCACTTAAAGTCAGCTGTGCAGTACTGACTTCTTACAGATTTTTGCACATGTGTTTTAGATAGAATGTGGATTCTTTGGTTTGCATTAATAATGTATTGATAAACTTCAGTATCTCCAAACCAATTTTAGCAAATTTTGCAGGCATTTTCCTCAACTGATATTGCATAAATAAATAAAGAAGTTTACTGTGTCAGGACATACTTTGAAACTGTGGGGGTTTTTTTGGAGCAACTCTCAGGATCTAGGTAGGATTCTAGCCATGCCTCCTGTATGTCACTTTTAACGAATCAAGAAAACACCCTGTCATAAACTATTGCATTGCCTTACTTCTGTGATCTTTATTCCCTCTGGAAGTCCAGAAAAGTAGCAGAAGCTTTTCAGTGACCCTGCAGGCTGTAACTAAAAATAAGGTGTGATTTCTCCAAGTTTAAAAATGGAGGAGAAAGATGCGAGCAACTATTCAGTACTAAAATCAGAAGAGCAGTATATCTTTCACCATTTTGTATTTTGGTGTTAATTTAAAAACAAATGAAAAAGAACTTTTGCTTTTTGAGCTAGGTTTTTATCTCTTTTTTAATTAATTTTGAATTGTAATTGGTAAAGTATCAGGGGCTTTACCTATATGAATAAGGCAGAAACTGTTACTGTCAGCCACAGCAGTTTGTGGCAACAAAATCTTGGAAATTTTGACTCTGCTGCAAGCTTCTTTGTACCATTCAGAGATGTTGAGGACTTAGTTAGCTTTGTCTGTTTTTCCTCGACTTAAGTTTGTGGGTTCTTTAAAATACTGGGATATAAAGTTCATTTTTAAAATGCATCAGCCCATTGAATTAGGCAATGAATGAATGCGATTGAGGGGCTCTAGAAAACTTGACAAATGGTAGTTTCATGGGGCAGCAGCATAACGAAGACAGCTTCCCAGGCAAATTTGTCCTGGTGTCAGATTACTGTCAGTGGATAAGTGGGAACTCATGCTTACTGCTATAGTTGAAGTCCTCATCTATTAGTTGCTAGCAGATGATGTTGCTGTCAACTGCACTGTTGCCCAGATTCTAACCTTCACCAAGGTAATGAAAGACTATTTTGAAGTATACCTCTGTATTAGTTGGCTCTGGTGGCAAATCAGGGATTTCCTCTGCTGCTGTTTGCTGTGTGTGTAAAGTTGTTTGGAAAATTGCCTATCCTTCAGGCTCCTTTGCACTGTGTATCAGTTCCAGACTGAAAGCAGATTCAATTGGTCAGACAAAAATTTCTTGGTGCTGTCTTACTGCTTTCGATCTCAGAGACTGATCCATACAACATGACAAATACTGTTAGCCGGGGAGAAATCCAGGACACTGTGGAAACCTTTCCTTTCTGGTGGTGACTTGGCCCATTGTGTCATATTAGAGAGGTCCTGTACTATTGGATCAAGTTAGAATGGCACATTTCAGAAGGAGGAATATGGTTTTATTTGTTACAAAAGCAGTCATTTGTCAGCACTTTGAGAAACTGTTAACCTACTGTGGCATGCCAAACCTACAAACCAGAAACACTGCAAAAGTCAGTGGTTCCACAGTTATAGAATAGTTTGTTCTGCAAATGGAGCTTGAATCTCTATTGATTATGCCTAACTTGAAGTCCAGTTGTTCTGTTGACATGCTCATGTCATTAGTGTGATCATAAAAATGGGCTGCATTTCAAAAGAACATACCAAATGGTGTGGTATTTATGGGGTTATAAAATCATTGTAACAAGACCATCAGATTTTTTATTTGGATTTGAATATAATATCAGTTACATAATTTAAAATTCAAAATTTTGTGAAGCAGATTATCGTCCTCAGTCACCGAAGGTTAGCCAGAGTGTAAACTTACTTCCTGGAGGCATTGGTGGTTTCAAGAGAGATTTTAAATCTTTTATTTAGCAGTATTAGTAAAGTCTTGGAATAGTTATAAGCATTAAATTATAGGGCCACACTTTTAAAAATTTGTAGTCTGTCTTGTGTTCTCTGTGTCACTTCTCCATAGACATATCATCTCCTGCATAAACTGTCTCTTTCTGAACATGCTGCAGGTGCAGTGACAAGTTATGCTTAGTTAATTTACCCTTGCATCTTGCCTCTCTGTTGTCTTCTGGAGTGTTGCTGCCTCAACAGGTAGCTTTAAAATAGAGAGAAAGAAGTTGACAGCAGCTTTTTTTTGTAAAAAGATTAGAATTTCTATTCAGGAAAGGGCAATGACAGATAAAGTTTTTACATCCTTGAAAGAAAATATGGTGTCCTGAGTTTACAAGACCTCTCAGAAGTACTACTGCCTCAGAGAGAAGCCTGCAGTGTCACTTCTGTTTTAGTGCAACAGAACACTTGAAGTGCTACTAAATAGTAAGTCTGAACTAAATAATAGCCAAGCGAGACTAAAGGAGTAGATTATATTCATTTATGCACAATAGAATAGGTACATGTTTATGTAGCTTGGAGCTTTTAATTTTTTTATAGAATAACTACAGTGATCTTCATATTATTAATCCTGAGCTCTGTAACTTTATGCACCCAAGCAGTGCCAAGACAGCTTAACAGACAGTGATTGCTCAAAATGCACCCTCAAGATCTGCTTTGAATGTGTTAATTTTTTTATTCTTTTGGTATATGTCTCTCTGTTTTCCAACTATAGTTAGTATTCTGGGTGGATGAATGAGAAGGGAAAAAAGGGATGCAGAAACTGCAGGACTTGTAGGAGCCCTGTCATAAATATTCTTTCTTCTCTATTTAACCTGGATTTTCCCATCACCAGAAGCATTCTTGGAATCATTTTTGACCAGTGCAATGCAAGGGAGGTGGAACTGGGGAGAGAAACAGGCTCTGATTTCAGTCTGGTAAAGCTAATTTGCTCTGTGCCATGTTAAAACAAGAATGCACATTGAGTGCTGTGCCAGTGCTGTGTAGGGACATCTGTATTCCCTGGAGAAGCTGAAAGGACCATAGTTGTGTCAGTAAAGCACTCCATTCCAGTTACACTGGCCAAGAAAGAGAGTGGGTCAGTAAGGATGGAGAAATATGTCTCTCCAATTCTTTTCCAAACGTACTCACTTCTGCAGCATTGCAGCATTGCGATGTGCTCAGTGGCTCCTACTCAGCTTACTTTAACAAGAATATGTACAATTTTCTTGCAATTCAGACCTGTACTTGCATGCAATGAATAGAACTTGCCAGTGCAGTAGAGCAGTGATGCTGAGCCCTAGCCTCATGCACCTGATGGGCTTTGATGAAATGTAAGTGCTTGAAAGTCTGCAGTGGTGCTCAGAGCTTGAAGGCTTAGACAGTGATTGTGACCCTGGTTATCTCTGAGTATAACCACCTGCAATACTGGACGGGTACCTTTCACTTTATATTACTTTGATTCTTCGGCTGCTGTACTCACAGACAGAAGGAATGCTTGAGATTTTCCCATTGCTGTGTAAACCTAGTTTCCACAGCTGTACTAGTTGAGAATGGTGCCCTGAAGGACTTTACTCAGAATTGTTTAAATTTGTTGAATTACAGCTAAATTTAGATACTGCTCAAGGCTTTTTCCAGTTACTGGACTGTAACATTCCTGTTAATTTGAGGAGTTGATCTGGCAAAGATGTTTCCTCCATGTACTTGCACAACTCTTAAGTATGAACTTACTAAATTGCTCTGAAACATACCTGTTCTGTTCTCTGTTGATTTTTTTTTTCAACAGTAATATGTTATCTGCTTTTTAACTTTCTTCTTTATTCTTTTATTTGCAGTGATGTGGTTGCATGACCTGCAGCATTATTATAACAGGGACTGTTCAGTGCATGACTTGCTTTTCTGTCCAGACTGCATAACCAAAACTTAACCAGTTCTACACTTAAGACTCATGGCCATCTGATTTCAAAAGGGGATCTACTTGCAGAGAAGCTTACCATCCTGGGGAGTGGCTTTCCCATTTCCCGCTTCCATTTACTCTTTCTCTTCACAAAAAGTCTCCTATGAGGCTAGAAGAGAGGAAATCCAGTATTCACAACTCAACAGGAGGTGTTCTGCAAACTGACAGAGCACTGTCAGCTCTCCATCTTACTTCTGCCTGTCCACTTTATTTAATTCTGATTAACAGTATTAACACACAGACTTCCTGCAACATTTTCATATACTGAACTACAAAAATCTAGTCTTAATGAATTCCAAAAAAGGCCTTTTGGTTACTGTTAAAATTTCAAAGCACCTGCACCCTTAAAGGATCCACTTTGAATCTTTAAATAAATAAATAAAGCGAAGGAGGTATTTTACCAGGAGAAATGACTAATGAATTGCTGCTTGGCGATCCCATCTTCCTTAGAAAACCAAGCAAGTTTCATCTGATAATCTCCGAGCCAGTCAAACTACCAGGTGGTATTTTGTTCACAGGCACTGCCTGCTTCCTTAATATGTATATACACAGTAGTTTGTGGCTGTTGTATTTTTCTCTCTACATTGAGCTGTATTGTTGTTTATTCCAGAAACTTTTTTTCCAATCTGTGTACAATTGTTAAAACAATCCGAGGAAAGAACATGGGTGGAGATAAATATGAAAGTCATGTATACTTTCAGTATTATGCAGACTGTCCTTGCCAGTTTATAATTTGGGTTGTTTATCTTTCACCGGTAATGTTTTTTTCCTTTCTTTTTTCTCTCTCCTGTCACAGTCTTAGCTATTTAATTTCCAATTGCACTAGTTTGGCTTTCCTTTGTATTATAAAGTTTAGCTATAAGATTTGCCATATGTAGACAGTGTAACTCAAAATGCTTTGTACTGCCTATATTAATTTAAAAAGCTGCTTATTTAATATTCTTAAATATCTGCACATTTGTACTACTGTATCTTTGTTTTGTATTGGACATCCAGTACTGGCAGGATTCAGAAGACGAGGGAGTGCTGTAGTGTTGTAAGTTAAGAGGTTTATTGTATAGGAGTTAGTATGTAACAAACAGGGAAAGGGGGCTTTCAAGCCTTAGGATTTGCTGGAAAATCTGAAGAGTGTCTGAATGCTGAGTACCTTAAATGGTTTGATTTAAGCC
This sequence comes from Serilophus lunatus, assembly GCA_013399895.1. Lineage (NCBI taxonomy): Eukaryota > Metazoa > Chordata > Aves > Passeriformes > Eurylaimidae > Serilophus > Serilophus lunatus. The sequence continues at coordinate 13,919 of VXBA01005707.1, read as the reverse complement.
CAGATTTAGAGAAACCATGTTCTTGCTCACCTGGATCTTAATCCTGCAGAAGTATAAACGTGATATGCATTCTGCTGCCTCCAGGAATGGTTTTGCTTATTTGAGCAGTAGCAAAACCACTAGCCCTGTTTTCCACACTGCAGAAGCATTGTGTCCACTCATCTCTGCAGTCCGTTCTGGTCTCAAACTCAGTGCCTGCTGTGTCCCTGGCCTGTCAAGCAGGGCTCTGGACAGAGCTGTGCCTTCTGTTTTGAAATGCCTGCCTATGTTCAGTCCGTGGAGACCCTGATTACACGGTGTCAGTGGCCTTGTGTGGGATGATGTGGAAAAAGGACAGACCCAGTGCCCCACCAGAGAGGGGATGGTTGGTGCTTCATGACAAAGGGAAGGGCAAGTAGGAATGGGCACCAAGCAGACCAGGCAGGAGAGCAAAGGAGAGCAGTGAGACCTGTGTGGTGTTTTCCTTTGTGGATACCATACTCGACAGGTGAGCTTGTGGCTACCAGGTGCTCTGGCTGACAGCTGTCCGTAAAGACTTCAGATGGGGATATGTCTTTTCTGGTCCACAAGGACCAGGGACAATGAAGTCTGACGTGACCTGCAGCCAGAATCTGGGGTTTAGTGATAAAGAGTCAGCTACTCCTGTAGCAGAAACAGCAGCATTTCATCAGACTAAGTCCAGCAGAGAGCTGAGGGATTTGTGTCTTTCCAGGTCCTAGTCATTGATCCCTTGTTATGTGTCAGGACAAGCGTTACTAGTAGAACTTCTTTTAGTTGGGTGTTAAAGGCATGGTATGTTTTTCATTTGCAAGTGCTGCTTTGGCTGGGACCACACCCTGCCCCAAGCCAGGGTTGGTGCAGGATCCCTGAAATCAGGGCTCTGTGCTGGGCAGGAGGGGATGGTTTTTTTGTGCACCTGCCTGCACAGATGTCCCAACATGAAGCCAAGCAGTACCTCATTTCTTCAAGTGGTCTGTGCAGATTAGACACTAAATATCAGTTGTTCTTGAGCCTTGATAACATTTGTATGTAAGTGTATTTAGCTTGACAAAATTTGTTTGAGTTTACTAATGCAATAGAGAGATGTCAGGTGGAGCCAGTGACTTTCAGCAAGGAGCTGGTTGCTTTGATTAGATCAGCCTTGCATCTCTGTCATGAAGTGGTTGCGAGCTCTCAACTCAGAGGTGATCTCCAGCATGTCTCTGATATACTAACTTCATTTGTGCTGCATAGAAAACTCTCTTACCTTCTTAATAGCAGCTTGTTTGACAGTCCTGAATTAAGTGTTGACCAATTATCAAAGTAACTGTTTGTGAAGTTGCCAGTGATATATTTTCTGTAAAAAAAAATGGATTCTTAGAGTGTCAAAATACTGATTTCCCATTTCAGTTCATCAACAAATTGTGTAACTACCAGATTGTCATGGTAGCGGTATTAATATACATACCTGTATATAGACAAAAAAAATCTCTCAGTAATGATAATTGGAATCAAAAGGTTTAATATTTTTTCCCAGTCAAATACACTAACGCTTCCAAGGTGATAGAAGAGTGTACAGTTGTTAAACAAGTTGTAAATAAATGCTTATATAAAATGTAAATGCTTATTTTTCCTTTATTTGGTACTTGGTTGTAAACTGAGACCAATATACAGTTTGTCTTAAAAATTTGAGAGGTTTGAGTCTGAAGTGCTGTTCTGCTATGTAAGGGGATGCCAGTCAGGGACCTCAGTGGAGTTGGAATAACATGGATAAAACAAACCTTGCCTTAAGTCCATTTAGAAACAGTTACTACAGAACAGTTGAGGGGAAAAATGGGACTTTTTCACGAAGCGCAGCTAAACCTGGGCAGCTTTAGTGTCAGCTGGTCTGTCTGACTCTTGCATATATAAATGGCATCATGGAAATGCATTTCCTAGGGCTCTGTAAAGGAGGGTGAGTGGCAAGTGGGTAGCAACAGTACATCAGAAACAACACTTATGTCTTTGGCTGGAAAGCATCCCATCTGGCTGCCAAGGTGAATGGCAGACTGTGCCTCTCAAAGGGCCAGGGCTAAATGACCAGAATAAGAAATTTTCCCTTGCCAATGGAAGCTTCACAACAGATGGAGCTAAAGATGAGGGAAAAAAAAAGAAATTGGTTGTGTGGATGGAAGCAACTGTCCTTCATTCCTGTACTGATGAGGAGTTCTGGCACCTGAGAGAGGAGAAGGTGGCCATCAGACACGGGCCAGTGTTGGTCTTTGCATATCCTTCTCAATGCCAGCACCACACAAAACACTCGTGGGCTCAGTTATCTTTTGCCGACTGTTGCCTTCTCTTGCACAAAGACCCTGACACAGCCTTTCAGGGACTGCTTCATAGAAAGGATAGGAGAACAGAAGCAAGAGGGTGCCCTCGTAGCAGTGCAGCCAGCCTGGCAGCTGCCTTGGAGCACTGCCCTGGGCTGCAGCATCACCCTGGCAGTAACAGGAGAGCTTCTGGGGCTGAGGGTAGGCCAGGGGGATGTGTTTGCCAGCTGGGAAGGTCAGGAGAGCCCCAGAGGTGGTGACCAGCCTTCTTTGAGGCCACAGGCAGTGGATGGTAAAGGCAGGCAGCTGCCAGAGCCTCACTTCCAGCTGCTGGTGATTGACTCTGGAGCTTGGTCCTCCTCAGACATACTTTAGTCACTCCTCTTCATCTTGGGCATGACTATTGCATTTCCTGCCTCTGACCATCATTCCCCCTGTTGTCCTGTTGTCTCCCCCACTGCCAACCTTCCCAGCTGCCCTCACTGCCCAGTGTGCTGGGACCCACACCGGCATCCCTTGTTCTGGCCTCCCCTCCCCTCTCTGGCAACTCCCACAGGGCCATGGCTATGTCCGTTTTGCTCCATGCGGTGTAGGAGGGAACTGAGGCTCACTGCACCGTTTGCCTACCCCTCCACAGTTTCTAGCCCAGCAGGGGAGATGCAGCACTGCAGGCTGTCTTCCAGTGGTACCTCTCCCACACACACCCACACCCAATCCTAAGTGTGTTTATCTTTGTGTTGTATTAGATATTGCAGGAGGCAACAGCTGCAGCTGTGGTGAGGGCATACTCCAGAAGCCTCACAGTTCCTACCCCCCCCATTCTCCTTTTCCATTTTTGTCCACAAATAAGTTGAGCACCTATGTAGCACATGCAAATGTCTGCAAATAAACGTTTGTGCACATTAGCCTGTCTTAAGCCCCTTTTATGTAACAAAGCTGAGAACAGCTAGTTGGTGTCCACTGTGCAGGAGCCAGCAGCACACCTGGAGGACTGGCTGCAAGGGCTGCAGGACAGCTGAGAAAGGAGGGCACTGTAGCTCTGCCTTCAGCACAGGACGCAGCACCATGGAGGGAAGTTCCCACTACTTGTAGGCACACATGGTTAGTTCCTTTTCTTTAGGAATTAGAACAGCCTCAAAACAGCAAAATGTCCATTTGGCAAAGGAGGCAGAGTGGAAGTGAAGGTCAGCTACATCCAGGAAAAGAAGATTAGGTGACATAACAGGAAAATTCTTCTCATACTGAATATACCCATTGCTTCCCTGTTTTGGGTCTTCAAGAGCCTCCTGGCTGATAGCAAGGAATTGCCTTTACACCTTCACAATGACACACATCTTGAAACTGAAGGTGTGCACACACCTGGATGCTTGGTTTCTATGCCAAGCTACGCTGTCCACAAGCCAAAGAAGGGCACAACTCCATCCCAGGAAACCCCCCCGACACAACTAGAAGTCCCAGGGAGCTGATGAAGGCAGTCACCAGAACCTCAAGTACAACACGAGGTGGGTGCAATGTAAAATGCATTTTCACTGTTTTATCACACCACTGTGTGTCTTTCTTTGACTTTGACCCAAAGAAAAAAAACCCCAAACCTCTGATTAAAACAGATCACAAATTACAGACATACCACAGGGATACTCCAAAAAGCTCTCCAGGGACGGTCTGGTGGGATTTGTTTCCTTCAACACTCTTGTTCCCATCCTGTTGATTGTTACAGAATATAGGAATGACTGTATGTTCTTCTGTCTGTCCCTTCCCCCAAGAAAGGCCCTTTGGAAGACCTTAGCAAAAAAAGCTGGCACACACTGCACTGCCAGAGCCAGCTCTGGTGTCCCGCCAGGGATGTGGAGGTGCATCTGCGCACAGGCACAGCCCCCAGCCCACCATACTGTGCTCTGCACAGGCAGCATGGGACCCACCTGTGCTAGGACAAACCCTGCCCCCTGCACCTGGGCAGTCAAGTTCTCCTGAGCTCTTTGTAGCATTGCCTGTTCTCAGGAACTTGTTACCTAACAAACTTGTTTCCTAGCTAACAGCCTTGGAAACCTAATTTTGTCTCAATCACAGCCAGAGTGAAACATTCTTTTCAGTGGACTTTGAGGAAAATTACTGAGCTGCTCTGAGGCCAGATTGGAAATGGATAGGTGACTAAAGCCAAACATCTTGTCATTCTATGAACATGAGTCCCCAGTGAGGCCCTTTGAACTCCCCTGGGCTGCAGTGTCTGTACCAGCATCTCTCTTGGAGCAGGATACTTCTCGGAACTCATCCACCCAGAGGACTGAGAACTCAGGACAGTCATTGGAAACTGACAATGGGGCATGGGTTGTCACTCCCCTTCTTGAGGCTCAACCCTTTGCCCATTGATTCAAAGGCATCCAATGGTATTTCACTGAAGTCAACAGGTCTCTTTTTACATACATATGCATATATATATATATATATATATATGCATACATACATCTCTATGTGTGTAATTTGATGTCAGTAGTTATAGCAAATGTAGCATCAATGTTGTCATCTTAGACTAATAATTAAGCTTCTGTTTTGCTTACAGTAAATCCTACTGAATCATTCTGTGTTAAAGTAGTGACTTACATGTTGCCAAATCCTTTAGACATAAACCCCTAAGAAAGTCCAAGGCTAGGTTTGGCAAGGGGGTCCACTCTGAACCTCACAACTCAACAAGAGGGTCTTTCTTATTCCTTTGCACCCTTTACTATTCTCCACCCTTACACTTTTGCATCCTCAGTTTGTGTGTGCATCATTCCAGATTGATTCTAATACTACATTGATGAAGCACCCAAAGGAAAACTTGGTTAAAAGTTGTTTTTGCTGATACCTTTGCCAGTGATTCTTTAAGTCACCTTGACCACTCATTCACAATACAAGTTTCACTGCAGTCCAAGAACTGCGCAACTGCCGAGAACAAAACCTCCCTGTAAGGATGGTGTCCATGTTGTGTAGTGGGATGCGGTTTTGGTGTTTTTGTTTTCTGCCCCCTCACATGGGGTAAAGCTCTGGATGGCTTTTTTCACTGTAGTCCAAAGCACCCTGAAAATGTTTTGGAAATAGCTCAGAAATACTATCCTGACAAAGCTTACTCTGAAAAGGAGAAACATTTCGCTTCAAATAGGAACTGGCAGACTACTAGAATACCTTCCTAGTAGCCATTTCATACTACTTTTAACCTAAAAAACACTTGAATCTCCCTCTGTCAAACCAACTGAAGATTTGTATCAGTTAATGGGTGATGCCCAAGGACACCTTTAAACACAAGTAGGCATATGTATGTTCAGTCTCTAAGTAAACATGGAGAGTAGTGGTTTGCATCTCCTTCAAAGCATACAGAATGGAGTCTGGAAGTTAATGTAATGCAAGTATCCTCTGCAGACCAGCCATACACTAATACAAAATAACACCACACTGAGAAGAGCCCATTTTAAATATATCTTGGTCTATGGAATCTGGAATTCACCTACCTGTGAAGAGTTTAGGATTTCGTACTTCATCACCTGCCAAAGCACCTGGTTTCAAAACATGTTGATGTAAATCACTCAGGGCATCTGCATGAACTGATTTTATGTGGGAACACACAGCTGGAATTAAGGACAACTGCAGAAATCTCTGGAACAGAACTGTCTGGATAATACATCAAAACCAAAGAAAATCAACTGAACAACAGTCTTGAAAATGCTTTATTGAACCGTGTGTCTTATTGTAATGTGCAGAAGATGTGTTTGAAAAACTACAGCTTGAAAAATTTTTGAAAATCTTCAACAATCAATAAAAAAGTCCCTACTGGGGGTAACCTTCAGGATAACCAGAGGCCGTGTGTAAAGTTTCCCTTGAAACATTTTCTGTTGCAGAGACTAAAAAAAAACCGAAAGCTAGTGCTGCTCTACATGGAAACAATCAAGATTTGATGACTTGAAAAAAAAAGGATGGAACTTGAATTTTAGTCTATGGGATTGTTTCTTTTGCTGCTGTTACCTTGGATTAGCATACATGTCACAGTTCTGCTGAGAACACCACGTGGTGTCGAAGTTTGTATGTTTACTCTACAATGCTGCTGAGATGGGAGGACACAGAGAAAGAGAGAGGAGGTGAGCTGAGAGATCTGGGAAGACACCATTATGATATAAGCCTAGTTTAAATTTTCATCAAAAGCTGTGTGCACTTTTGTTCCTATAATCTAACTTTACATTCAAAAAACCCCACACAACAACAACAAAAAACACTAACAGAAAACCCCAACCAACCAACAAAACCCCCCACCAAAACAAACAAACAAACAAAAAAGACAACCAAAAGAAAAAGAAAGAAAACCAAAACTGAACATACCCTTTTTGTCCTTGCCTCGGGATTATAAATTTCTATGCACAAGAACACCATACTCTTTTGTTTTCAAACCAGTAGGGTTAACAGTATAGGCATGTAGGTGGCATGATTCAACTAAAAGGCTTTTTCAACTTCTATATACGAGCAAAAATAACCAAAAGAAACAATAAATAAAAGATGCTAAAATTAGCATTAAGATTTCCATTGTAATACACGGACAGTCTGGGAATCCAAATCCTCTAGCTCTCCTGATACTGTCAAGTCTCTGCAAACTATGAAGCAAGTACATAAATAACTCAAAATATGACTGAGGCTGTGAAAGGCTTTTTAAAACTAAGACAGTATGATCCAGGTTAACTTTTTTTTTTAAGAAACACAGTGAATATATGACTTCTCTACACCTGAATAAAACATATTTAACAATTAAAAAATTTTAACAACCACAACAAAGAAAAGCTTTAAACAAAAGTGAACACCATTTGATTTTAGGGCACACAAAATCCCCTTGCAGTAGCTTCCAGCAGTGGCTTTACTGTTGTGTCTCCTACAGATGTATAAAATGAAGTTTAACTCCACACTGAGGTGATGGCTGACAGGGCAACATAATGGTCACATACAGCAAAATGCCACACCCTGATCACAACAATGTATCCCACTGTAGAGTTTCCATCCTGTGCAGGAACAGCACATGAAGATGTCATTCTGTCACGTATTATTCAAAAGCTATTTTGTGGCCACAAACTGCTCCTCAGCACTAATCTTTTCTTTCCTCAGGTAACCTTTGAATAATAGGAAAGCTTTGTGTTTTATAATTTTACTCCTTGTATTTAAATTTTTAAATGACAAGGTCACTAAAACTCATGCACGCTGCAAAAAACATCATGCAGTAGTTAAGGTAAACCATCCAAGCAGTTTTTATTCATTAATATTCATAAATACACACAGCAGCTTCATTAGAGATTTTTCTTTTTTTTTTTTCCTCTTCAGTTTGAATGTGGAGTATTAGGAGAGCCTTTTGCATGTCAAGGTACAGGACACAGAGCTTTCAGCTCTGCACTGCAACCTACACTTACCTGCTAGAAGTAAAAATTAGTTAAGTGGAAATGATTATCATATATATCTTTTCTCTCTTTCTTTTGAATGTACACAATGTAACAAGAGTGACAGACCTGAAATTACAATCACCAAAACAAACCCAAGATAGTTGTTGTCCACTTTCATTGGCAAATACAGCACAGAGGACATTGTCTGCAAAGTGGGATGTCATCAAAGAGGAGGTGGAGGAGGCTCGTTTCCTTTATTACTCTCTTTTAAATTTAGGTTTTCTAAAGCAACATCTAGAGGCATAATATCTACACAGCCCATAGCACCAAAATCTGCAATCTCCCCCCGCTCATCCTCATCTGAGGAGGAACTTTCTTCCTGCATCAAAGTGGACAGTAGAAGCTCCTGAACAAATAGGCTGCAGTCTGCCCGTTCGCTTTCCATTGACTGACGCTCCGCTTCCGACATCTTCGGATCGTTCAACCTGTACAGCAGCAAGGGAAGAGAACACAGGCAGTTGCTGAAAGCCCATTTCATTGATGACACAACTGACAGGCACTGAGATGCGCTCAAAAACTGCTCCTTCAGGACAGTCCTGCCTGCCCTTCAACACGTACAGTACTGGAAACCTCTGGAACCAGTGCCATAGGCATGGATTCAGCAGCCCACCACTTCCCTGTTGCTGCAGCAGTGGAGCCCAAAGCTAAAGTAAAATCAAAAACTATGAGGTTTCCTGCTATTCAAGTGTCTTTTAGGGAGGGCTGTAGCCATTTCCTAGATGTGCAATTACATGCCTCCTTTGTTTCTACATCAACTTCTAAGTTCACATTTGCCAAAATACATTACTGCGCATGTAAAGCTCATTACTGAAGCACCATACAACGTTCATTTCACTGCTTCTCCCAGAGTATACAGCATGGCATGACAGAGGCAAGGAAATTGCTCACTCCATCTCTGAAAGTCACAATCTGTGACACTTGGGTGTCACTTGGAGGTGCTTTGATTAAAGTTCTCAAATGAGCTTCTGATTAAAAGAGGTCACATTGTTATTACTTTGAACTTAGCTAATAATCCATTTGACTGAAATACAGGTTGCTTGGCACAGGAGCTATTAGAATTCCCACACTCTTTCACAATACCAAAGTATGCTTGCAGAAGGCATGGCAGAGGAAATGTAAAAAACATTTTTATTTCAGGTCAATAGTCAATATTCTAAAAGAATTGGAATACTGTAGGAGGTGAATCCTCTTTAAATTAACCCTGAGATCTAAGTACAATTTCTAAACCAGTTATGTATTCTATTCATTAATGCCATCCTAGGTGTTTGCCTAACTCCAAACACCTAAGGTTCGTTGAGCTCTTTACTACTACCAGATCTAAGGCAAAGAGAAATTGTAAGAGGTGAATACAAGTAAATACACTAAACAAGTTACCTTGTAAGAAGGAACTGGGAATTCTGGATAGTCTGCTGACTGTTTTCTGTGTTAGATGTGTTGGTTGTTGTTGTAGATTGTGTCATAGTGGTGTTGACATTGATCGTGTTGGTGCGTCTAGTTGCATTGCGCGCAGTCTCCAGTTGTTGTCTTGCTGCCTGTGCATGTTGTCGTTCCAACTGCAGTTGCATCTGCAGCTGCTGTAACTGAGAAGCAGAAGGGCCAGAGGAGTTGAGCTGTCCTCCTGCAGAACGCCTCACACCTGATAGCTGAGACAAAAGCTCTGCCAGAGAAAAGAAAGCTTCTATGATGAAAGATGTTAAATAAGCATTACACGACAGATTGAAAGAACCCTGAACTTCAGTGAATTCTTTTTTTTTTTTTTTCTCAAATCAACAACATCAAAGAACAAGCAATGCTCAGAGAGCCCATGAAGGTCTTTGAAGAAGTCCTAGCATTTAATGGCTCTGAGGGTAAGGAAGATTAAGACTAATTTCTGCAGATTTGTCCAATGCCCTGACAATGACAGAAGAGCTAATCTACAGGTAATGCCTGGCAGATTCTGTCCTCTGCAGCAACTCTCTGAGACTTCAAGTCAAAATGCCAATTGACTGAGAAACTTTTTCATTTTGGCTTTGGTTGATTTTTTCCTTTCAACAACAGTCCCCTGAAAAATGTAAGATTCACCTCCCAATTATCACAGATGGAAGCTGTGCTGCAGAAAAAAGAAATACTGTACTATTGCATCAAAGATTTAATAAAAAACATTTACTTAAGAAAACATATCAAATCACTGCTTCCCATCAAAAGCATTCTGTATGAATTTTTATTGCTGCTGGAAGCACAGAGAAGGCCTTTTAATCAACCCTCTGTTCTTAAGCCTTACAATTCAGAAGGATGGAATGTTTATTGAAAGTTTCATCCATAAAGAATTTTTTTAAATAAATATTTGTAGCAAATTACTGCTAAGTGCATTACTGCAGAATCTCTTCTACACTCTGTGTAGAAGGTATTTCTTCTCTCAGCCACTTGCTGTTGATGCAAGGGCACAGGAAGCAGTAAAGAAATAGAAGAGTAAAACTGTAATGTAGAGGAAGCCACTCTCCTCTACATTACAGTTACTATGCAGGCCATGACACTTTTTCTTCCATTGCATTAACCAAATGCAATCATTCTAAAGCAAGCTTTCTTCGAGACAATAAAGCATAATACAAACTCAGGGTGGTGAAGTGCTTTTCACCAACACTGATAGCAACACCAAGGTTAAATAACTTTTAATTGCTAGAGAATGTCACAAGGAGAAAAAATAAAGTAAAAAAATAGTAACTGATGCAATTAACTTTATTTAAACAGAAAATTTACTGTGTTCTTTCCTATTTCTTACTCCAGTAAAAAGGAACACGAACTTCCAGACAAGATTCAGATATATTTATTCTCACTGTAAGCTAATGCTTAGAGTATAGCAAAAAATATTTTGGAAGCAGATGTGAACTCAAGACACTCCTAGAACAAGAAGGACACCCAGCCCAGTGTGCTCTAAATGCAGAAATGCAAGTTCTACCAAAAGGAAAAGATGCAGAGTAAGGCAGTTTTACCCCACATTCAATGCTGCCAAGTGGGGAGATCTTGTGAAGCTGAAAACAACCTTCAGCAGACACTCCCACATTTAACTGATCTGAACCAGCTGCCCTTGCAAGAGAAAGACAAGGTCTTGCACTGGAAGGTTCATGAACATCCTCTCTCTTTCAAAAAAGTTGAGTTTTTCAGACCATCCTCTAACCTCACTTTTCTTCTTCTTTTGATGGGCTACTTCTTCACAGCTAACAGGTCACATCAGGCCAGTAGAGCACCAGAGCCAGCAGTGGGCAAGTAAAGGAGACCATGATCAAGGAAGGCAGTGAAACCACAGCTCCCCTTTCAATGTCTCAAGCCAGCTAGCTGGCTACCTCCTGCTGAACAATCATAGCTTGGTAAGTAGAAAGGTCCAGTTTAAGCATTATGTCTGCTTGCTACCTGAAGCAAAGGTGGCAGGCAGTCTGGGGTTTCCCTGACACACCAGCATGGTCAATGACCACCAAATGAAAACGTTTAGGTTTCCCCTTGGGCAAAATTAATTTGTTTACAGAATTGTCTTCATTCTCTTTTCGTTCTTGTAAGAAAAGTTATTTTCACATCAAAGTTAAACACAGGCCAACAAGTTATTCCTAGGAATCCTGGTGTTGCAAGTAAGACACTCTTCCCCTCCTCAAAGTTTTTCTAACCTTGACCAAAACAGATCTCAAATACCCACAACAGTAAATTTATAAAAGAATTTAGATATACATCTTAAAATAAAGTCTGTAACATTAAATATGAAATAAAAGCCTGGCATTCAAACAGCAGTTTGAATGTATCCTGAACCAATTTTTTATGTCCATTAGTACTCAAATAAGCTAATTTCATCCTTTTTGAGACAAATACTCTCCTTCATAAACATCTTTACCCACGACATGCACTAAAGTAGGTGATGGGAGCTGGACACAATCACTTGTACAAATATGCAACACCAATGCATAGATTAGGTTTGGAAGAAGCTTCACACTGTCTGGAATTCAAACCACAAGCAGCAGTTTCAGCTGCAGGACCTGCCTGCACAGGCCCTGTGACCACCCAGCCAAGCATCTGCTCACCTGCACAGTCACCAGCCACCACACCCACACTGGGGGACGTAGCTACACATGCAGCCTCACAGCAACAGAAAGCAGGGCAACTACAGGCATCTTGAATTTTACTTCTGTGAAAGGAGGACATTGGGGAAAAAATTGTGGTGACAACTCTTACCAGCTATAGGATCCATGGCTTCTCTATTGCTTGGAGAATATGAACTCTGAGAAGATGAAAGCCCACCAGGGGAACTGGTAGTAAAGTGCATGTTTGATCTACGTGCACGGGGGCCTCCCAAACCCCGGCCTGGGTGGAACATCCTACGTACATGCCGAACACCACTGGATTCATCGTAGCCAAGAAGTTAAGAAAACAGAACTGTTTGGCATTAAGTGTTGAATGACCAGGACATTCGATGGGTGAAATACTCAGATGCACACTGCTCTTCATTCATAAACGATTCAACTTCTGAAGCAAAGCTAAGATACACTGAAGCTATGCTGCAAGCCACACTTACTGATCTTGTAATTTCTTTTTTTGATCAAACTTTCCTAATTAGTAACATGAAAAATAACACAAATGTATGTTCAGTCAAGCTTACTACTGAGATTTCATTCTCCCTCCCCAGTTCTTACATTAAACATACATAAACAATAACAATTTTATAAATAATGAACTTTATTGCTATTTCTCTCAGAAGCACATAATAAACCTGTATTCCTTTTTACTTCTATACCTCATGCTTTTATCCAAGAAATTGCACCACTTCTGTCCTTAGGAAACTGTGGGTTTCTGGAGTGTTAAGCACATCCTTCATAGCCCTTTGCTTCATCTTTCTTCTTTTAGCTAAAGAAATACCACTAATTCCAGTTATTCATTTTCCCCCAACTCTTCCTATCACTGCTTATATTTAGTGTCATACCTTTTAGAGGTCCTCTCACATAAATTTTGATGCAATAAAATTATCTCAAGATTATTTCTCTCATAAAGTTGTTAATACTCATTTCTCTATGACAGTCCAGATAAGGTTTCCTTTTAAAAATCACTAGTAGAATTCACTGGTGAAAAGTGAAATAACACAGGCTTTAATATTTTATTTTACTGTTACTAGTCTTGTAGCTTAGATCCTCCATCTCCCATGTTTTTTAACTTCACCACAGTACACTTAGCAATGGTACCCATTGCTGTAAGGGTAGTGCACACAAGGTAGTATGTACATTCCATAAGTCACGGTTACAATGCAAAACTTAATAATGCCATGGGGGTCAAGAATTTAAGACTGACCCAAAGAGCTCTTCAGCCATCAAGCATAGATAAATCTGCTTAACTGGCTGCTAACATAACTGAAAGACAACATATTTCCAAGAAAATCTGAAGGTTTTCTGAGTTATATTATAAAATATCAGTGACCCTACAAAATTACATTATTAAAAGATTGTGTTAGAAGTAGTTAAGCAAGTTTAAAATCTCTGTCAAAACCAGCTAAGCTCAAATCATTCTTATGAAATACACCCTCAGAAATACATACCAAGCACACTACTGAATCTTGAGACATAAAACAAGAGTAATGTTCAGGCATGATGGACCACAGTGAAAATACATATAGAATTACACACACAGAATTAACAAGGTTGGGAAAGACCATGGAGATCATCAAGTCCAACCTTTTACCTAACTTAACTACCTATCCAACACCAATCCATCACCTAAACCATCTAAATCATGTCAATATGTCCATCAACCAATCTATCCTTAAACACATCCAGGGACAGTGACTCCACCACCTCCCTGGGAAGCCCATTCCAGTGGGAAATCACTCTTTCTGTGAAAGAGTTTCTCCTGATATCCAACCTAAACCTCCCCTGATGCAGCCTGACTGTGTCCTCTCGTCCTGTCACTGGGAGCCTGAGAGAAGAGACCAACCCCCGCCTGACTACAGCCTCCTTTCAGGGAGTTATAGACAGCGATAAGGTCACCCCTGAGCCTCCTCTTCTCCAGGCTGAACAATCCCAACTCCCTCAGCCGTTCCTCATAGGGCTTGTGCTCCAGCCCCTTCACCACCCTTGTGCCCTTCTCTGGACACGCTCCAGCAACTCAACATCTTTCTTAAACTGAGGGGCCCAGAACTGGACAGTACTGACAGTACTGACTCGAGCTGTGGCCTAACCAG